>CM018691.1:61503388-61687141 GCA_009363875.1 Mikania micrantha | reverse complement strand
AAATAGCAGTAGATTCTCTTCAATTTCTGGATTGACTTTAGCACTGATCCAGCTTGTCCAGATGACAGAAAAGCGGTCTCAAAAGGAACTCCATGAGAGGAAGGAGGCTGATAATGATGCATTCCTGATGATTGATGATTAACTGCTGATAGAAGAGCAGAGTTTTCAGAAGTAGGTGCAATCCCATTGAGCTGGCATGATCAGTGCTCTCTGCTTATCATCCATGTCATATGAGTGATGATTGAGATCAGCTCACTTAAGAAGTCTTGTACATGTCCTTGGTCCTTTTGATAGTTGTACAGTTAGAGTTCCAAGTGTAAGGTAGTGAATCAGCAGCTTCTTGTTTACCTCTCCCTTAGTCATCTCAATCCCAGAACTAGTCATCTCAGTCATCAGATGAGTGAATCTGTTTGAGTTGTGCTTCGAGAGACTCTCCTTAATATGATTAAACATGTTGAACCTTGTCTGAGCATGTCCTTGCGACTCTCTCGCATGTCCTCATTTCCTTCAAATCTTTCAACTAAGGCATTCCAGAGTTCTTAGCAGTCTTGTGTTCCTTGAATCCGTGAGCAACATCTGTTGACAAAGCCATTGTGATCGAGGCATATGCCTTTTCATCCTTCTCCATCATGAGTATATCATTGTCAGTATACAGTTCTGGATCCTTTGGAACGAGAGGACCATTGAGCTCACTCTGGAATGAAGGTACAAAGGGACCTTCCTCAATTGATCTCCAAAGCTTGGGTCGGTATACTTGATAAATGACTGAAATCGAAATTTCCAGTCTTGAAAGTTATTCCTGACACGAGCCTTGGTGGCTTTTGTTCCGGTGCCGATCTCATTGTCAAGACTGAGCAAATTAGACAAATTTGTCAGATTCTTTGTACCATTGTGAGTCTGAAGAATTTCTAAGTGTTGTACACGAATTCCTTGTATTTCCCTGTAGATGATAGTAAATAAAGCTGCCCGAAGTGAACACCACTCAAAATTCTGGATGTAATCGAAATTCGAGTACACGAAGCTGAAGTACACGAAATGTGTACTCGAACATTTGCTGTATTCGAAACTTTGTGTACTCGAAACTTAGTCCTGTACTCGAAATTGATGTTGTACTCGAAACTTTTGTATTCGAACTCTAGCTGATCTTCAAACACTCTGCCTATACTCGAAATAGTGAACTCTAAAAATTTTGAACTCGAAATACTTAAGAAAAAATTTATAAAATTATTTTTAAGATTCAGAGTCCCAAATTTTGCAGTAGCTAGTAGGAGTAAAGAAGAATGATAAAGTTGCAAACTTGCCTAGAAAAGTTGTCACCTTGATGATGAAAAGAGCACTCAAGCTCTGATACCACTTGTAGGTCCTCAAACAGATCAAGATCCAACTTTATCTCTGTAAACATCATCATTGATCTCTAACAAGTGCGGAATCCAGTTAGAAACAAGAAAGCAAGTAGAAAATGCAAACTTTATAAATATTGCAAAACTTCGAGTACAAGCGCTCAATATAGTCTAGAGAGCGTATGCCTCGGGATTCCAACCTAAACCTGTACAAAATGCGTCTATTTATAATAGGCCTAGGTGTACACGAAATCTAATACACGAAAAGGTTGAGTACACGACCACTTCGTGTACTCGAAATATGTACACGAAAGTTAAACTGAAAATCGAGTTTGACTCTTCCGTGTTGACTTTGTCAGTCTCATCGTTCAGCGGGCTTTACAAACATCATGTAGCTGTTCATCATCATCATATCATCATCGAACTCCCCCTATTGCATACCTGTTTACTCGTTGGTTCTAGCTTATACAGGTTCGGTTAGGGTTTTTCAACTGTAAAAAAAATCGATTTATAGATCAAGGGTTCGGCAAACCGGTTGTTTGAAATGAAAAACCAAAAAGTTAAAGCTCAATCTACCTTCAAATCGTAATCTTTTAGCTTGAAATCTTCGTGGTTTGTTCTTGTTCCACTCATTACACAAACGTTTTGGCACCAAGATCTTGTGAAATGGTTGAGAATTGGTGAAGAAAATCTAGAGAGAAGTTAGAGAGAGAAAGGGGTGACGGGTTTGGTGTCTAGAGAGAGAGTAAGTGGGTAAAATGGAGAAGATGGTGTATCTTTCCATATGTATACCCCGAGTTAATCCCGCGTGTTATGATCGTTTATTTCGCTTCAACGCGTTTAATATGTTCGGTTTTCTCGTAACAATCTATTTTAAAAAATGAAGCGTTTAATAAGTAATTTTGTTTAACACAATAGTTTTAATTAATTTCGTTTTATAAATGTTTTTATTTACTTCTGTTTAATTATTTATTTAATAAAACAATTTTATTCAAATTCGTCTAAGGTTGTAATTCGTAATAAACTTTTTTGAATTCTTTTCTTAATTTAATGTCGTTCGATATTATTTTCGGTTATCTCATCGAAACGCGTTACCCCCATACGAATTCGTAAAGATCGTCACCATTTTCAATCCATCGTTCGTATTGTATTTCGATTCGATTTCCTATTTAGGGAATATCGTTTCAGTATATTATTCCTAATAATTATATTCGTGTGAATCGTCACCCACGCGGATACATTATTAAGTTTAATATTTCTGAAATAATATTCGCGTCTTAATTTATATTCGCGTCCTCACCATAGCGAAATTATCTTCGATAACAATTTCATTATTTTATGAATTTAGTTTATCAATTATCAATCTACCAAACCATATCCCCACTAAATCATATCACTAACACATACATGATAGACCGGATAAGTTTATGTATAGGGCATATGTAGGAGTAGGTCGCAACCTATCCAGCCACCGTCCTACCACCATTTCGATAAACCATGACCATGTGTCCTTGACTATGTTTAGTAACTAATCAACAACCTTTAACCATATCTTTTAAAAATTAAATCACATTAACTAAATCAACTACAATAAACACTATGGTTCAGTATAGTTATATTTCAACTAACTTCCCACGGTTTATGCGTAATAATTATATGTTCTCATCAATATATACCAGTGATAATACCATTAAATAAATCCAAAAATTATCAAATTATCATATCAGGTTTTATTAATACACTTAAATATGTACGGATATACGTGAATTACAGTGATGTTACAGGTACACCGTGACGCGCCACTATCTCATTAATGTACAGTCTCGCCAGCTTATCCATCGTGAAGGTTTCATGCATTGGCAAGAAATAAGCAGATTTTGTTAAACGATCTATGATAACCCAGATGGTATCATGACCACTAGAACTGTGGGTAGCTTGGTAATGAAGTTCATAGCTATCTGTTCCCACTTCTAGATAGAAATTTCAGGCAGTTTCAGTAAACTAGACGGTTTCTGGTGTTCCGCCTTAACCTTCGCACATGTCAGACATTGACCGAGATACTCGACAAATATCTTTCTTCGTTCCCGGACCCCAATAAAATCCCCGTAAGTCTTGGTACATTTTATCAGCACCCGGGTGAACTGAGTATCTGGTCTTTTGTGGTTCGTCAAATACAAGTTTCCTCAGTTCATCTACTATAGGAATCCACACGCGATCCTGATAGTAGATGACTTCATCCGATTTTGTCTCGAATTGCCGTTCTACTCCACAATCAAGTTCTTTCTTCAGATTACCTCTTTCACGGATTATTGTTGAGCTTGTACAATCTTGCCGCGTAGACTTTTCTGCACAGTCAATCACATTGCTCTACGTGCAAGGGTTTAACCCGTTCCTTCCGGCTCAAAGCGTCCGCTACAATGTTTGCCTTACCCGGATAGTACTTGATCACACAGTCATAAATCATTCAGAAGTTCAACCCAACGGCTTTGTCGCATGTTAACTTCCTTCTGATCAAAGATATGCTGTAGACTTTTTTGATCACTAAATATGGTACACATGGTGCCATACAAGTATTGTCTCCGAATATTCGATGCGCAGACTACGGCTCCCAGTTCGAGATCATGAGTCGTGTAGTTCTTCTCATGAACCTTCAACTATCTTGATGCATACGCGATGACTTTGTCTTGCTACATTAATACACAACCGAGTCCCTGACGTGAAGCGTCACAATACACTATAAAATCATATATACCTTCTAGGAGAGATAAGATTGGAATATCACGCAACGTCTGTTTCAACGTTTGGAAAGCTTCTTCCTGTTTCTATTCCAAAACAAATGGTTCACTTTTCTGGGTTTACTTTGTGAGAGGAAAGGGTATCTTAGAAAAGTTTAAAATAAACCTTCTACAATAACTTGCCAGTCCTAGAAAATACCATATCTCCGTCGGTGTCGTCGGAGTATGCCAGTTCTTTATTACCTCGATCTTGGCAGGGTCGACATGGATACCTTCACTGTTAATCACATGACCCAAGAAATGAACTTCTCTTATCCAAAATTCACATTTTGAGAATTTAGCATAGAGTTGCTCATTCTTTAACAATTCCAAGATCTTCTTGAGATGTTGCTCATGTTCTGCTTCGCTCTTTGAATAGATCAGGATATCGTCAATGAAGACAATAACAAACTGATTTAAATACGGCTTGGACACACAGTTCATGAGATCCATGAAAACCGTTGGTTCATTTGTCAATCCGAAAGGAATCACCATGAATTCGTAATGCCCGTACCTTGTTCGGAATGCCGTCTTCGGTATGTGTTCGTCTTGTACCCGCAACTTATGATATCCTGAACGCAAATCGTTCTTAGAAAAGTATTGCACTCCTTGAAGCTTATCAAATAAATCATCAATCCTCAGCAATGGATACCGATTCATGATGGTTATTTTATTCAGTTCCCCATAGTCTATTCTCATCTGAAAGGATCTATCCTTCTTCTTCACGAACAAGACCTGAGCTCGCCAAGGAGAGTAGCTCGGTCAGATGAAACCTTTATCTAGTAGCTCCTGCAACTGATTTAACAATTCCTGCATCTCAGAAGGTGCTAACCTATAAGGAGATTTAGCAACAAGAGTTGCTCCAGGAACTAAGTCAATGCGAAACTCTGCCGGTCGTGCTGGTGCCAAGCCTGGTAGATCATCGAGAAATACTTATGGGTATTCCTTCACTACTAGCAAGTCTTGAATCTTGATCTTGTCTTTCTCCTTTTCCACCACATGAGCCAATAAAGCTACACACTACTTCCGTAAGCACTTACGCCTCTTTATGCCAGAAATGATTTTGACACTACGTTTTGTTGGAAACCCTCAAACTTCCAACACGTGGTCGTCGCCATTGGTATTCAAAGTGGTTTTTTGGAACAGACAATCTCAACCCGATTAAGGGATAACCAGTACATTCCTATGATGATGTCGAAACTACCCAATTCCATCGGTATCAAATCGATGGTAAAGACTGATCATTTAATTCTAATGGGCGGTTCCTAAGAAAAGTGTGTACTATTACTTGTTTACCGTCAGCTACTTCTATGGTAAATGGGGAAACTAAAAGTTCTTCACTATGATTAAGTTTGCATGCAAAGTTGGACGGGATAAAACTCTGGTCTTCACTAGTGTCAGATAAAACTGAAGCATAAAAGTCATGTAAGAGAAACGTGCCGGTGACCACATTCGGGTCTTGACGAACAGCTGGAGCTCCTAATGCAAATTCTCTTCCGCGCGGTGCTTAAACTGTCGGTTGCATCTTCTTTGGACAGTTCCTTGAATAGTGGCGAGCTTCGCCACAGTTATAGCATCCGCCATTGCTCTGGTTCTTATTGTTGGGTGGAGAGAGAGCTAAAGCAGCACTGTTTACTGCCTAAGCGGATACCATTCTGCGTTGTTGGACCCAATGGCCCTTTCTTCCACATCTCGTGCAGTGTTTGCAGGGGATGTTAACAACATGATGATATTGGCACTTGGCACACAAAGGAAACGTGCCAGTGTATGGTTTCTTATGGAGGTTCTGTGGTGCAACTTCTACTTGATTGAGTGGGGTAGCCATCGTATAGTTCTTGATGACCTTCTGCTTCTTCTTGGGGTGGTGAGTAGGTTTCTTTTATGATTCTTCCTTGCTGCTACCCATGTTTGGTTCCTTCTTTAGAGTCCTAGATGCTACCATCACGTCAGTAAGTTTCCATGACAAGCTGATAGCTGAATCTAAAGAGACAGGACTTGCTGCAATGACCAAGCCCTGTATGCAGGCAGGTAATCCGCCTGCATACTTGCCAATCAGTTTCTCAAGTGTTGGCACCATGTATGGCACCAACGCTGCCAACTCATGATAGCGGGTAGCATATCCCTTGTGATTAGCTCCTTTTATCACATGATTTGAGAGCTCGGTTTGCATCCTTTGTAGCTCCTTCTTCGGACATAACTCATTCCTCAGTAGAGTCTTGAAATCTGCCCAAGGCAATGCTAGTGTCTCATCTCTACGTCTAGCTTGGATCTGTGAATTCCACCATGTCAAAGCTCGCTTGTTGTATAATCCGGCATTGTAGCGAACTTTGTGGTGTTCTGGAAAACTGCTGATGTCCAAAGTAGCCTTAATTTTCTCTATCCATTGGATGAATCCAACAACTTCTTCAGTACCGCTAAAGCTTGGTGGTTTACATCCCACGAACGACTTGTAGGAGTAGTCTGGTGATGTGCCGGTGTTTCCACTAGCTTCTCCTGATGAGTTCCTATTGTTGTTTTCGTTGCTCTGAATATGGTTGGTCATGTTTGGAATCACCTCTTTCAGCTGATTAATCAGTTGACTGGTCAGTAGGGTGGCCAATGCCATAGTCACTGGATCCAGCTCTGGTGAGGTGGAGTGTGTTGGGTATTTAAGGAGATAGATGCTATGTCCAAAATTAGTTTATAAAATAACTATGTTAATTTGATGACTCTTTAACTTGTTCATTATAAGATACTGGCATATATATTTTCTAATGACAGAACAGATAAACATAGTGTAGTACTATTTCAGTTAACAGTGTCTACAAATGATGTTATTTCTCACATGTAACACTTTGTGATAATGCAACATTAGAAAATGAATTAGTGTTGCATGGTTAGAACATTTTCGAATGTTCAACTTTTGCACACTCAGATCATTTGCTAATTAATAAGTGTTGCACAGTTAGAACATTTACGAATGTTCAACTTGTGCACACTCAGATCATTTGCTAATGAATAAGTGTTGCACAGTTAGAAGATTTACGAATGTTCAACTTGTGCACACTCAGATCATTTGCGAATGAATAAGTGTTGCATAGTTAGAACATTTACTAATGTTCAACTTGTGCACACTTAGATCATTTTCGAATGAATAAGTGTTGCACAGTTAGAAGATTTACGAATGTTCAACTTGTGCAAACTTAGATTATTTGCTAATGAATAAGTGTTGCACAGTTAGAACATTTACGAATGTTCAACTTGTGCACACACAAATCAACTTTGAACTTTCTAACTCTAATATTTTTAGCTTGCAGATTTGAAGAAAAGCTCTCTAAAGAACTTAGTGCCTGTTGAAACTGTTGTTCTCTGTAGATGAAGCTTTTGCAAATGATTCCATGACTATCTGAACCTCTGAACTTTGCGGTTAAGCAAATGGTTATTCGCAAATGTTCACAGTGCTTTCAAGACATGGTATTTTTCTATCTTCTATCTGCTGATGCTGACAAGGAAGCTGCTGATGCTGATAACAATCCTGCTATTGCAGACCAAGAATGACATCTAAGATACTAACAAGATTATTTTGACAGCATAGCCCTTTTGTTTATTACTTGTATTCTGGGCCCTGATTATGATGTTTTCATAGGCCCAAATTGTCTATAAATAGAAAGTGATCTAATAGAATTAGGGGAACATTGAAAAATACACAGACACTAGGATCAGCTACACAGTTTTAGAGAGAGAAAGGCTAGAGAGAGAAATTAGTGATGCTCTGTGATCGGACTAATGTTTCCTGATCCAAGCTCCTTTGTAAACTGATTGTTCTTTAATGAAGAATGATTTTGATAGTTGTGTTCTTGTTCAATTAATACCCGCAATCAATATTTGTATCAATTAAAGAACATGTTTGTTTCCGCCACTCAGTGTTCAGAAAACCCTTATTCGTTATTGTCCTAAAATTACCCGATCATTACAATTGGTATCAGAGCCTTGTTCTCCTGATCATTACAAGTGATCGTTAAGGTGTTTTTACGTAACTGATACGAATTTCTAAATCAAATCATTCACTGTGTGTTGTTGGTGTTTGTGTGTGTTTCATCAGATCTGAAATCAAAAAATTTAACAGAACTTTAGCTTAGATCGTCATGACGATTGATCGACTATAAGTTTCTTAGTGATCTTGATAAATTCAAGACACTCATCTTTCCTGATTTGAAAACCCTGTTTCTACATTGTTTCATCAAAAACCCTGAAATTAATCATGGATTCAAATGCTCATGCTAGTAATCAAGAAACTGGTTCTGGAATAAAACCTCTTGTTCTTAAGAACCCTGTATATTACAAACACTGGAAGCTGATATTCAAAAATTTCTTATGCTACAGTGAACCAGAGTTGTGGAATTCAATAGTTAAAGGATCATTTGTGCCTGTTAATCTATCAGTTGATGATCATCATAGTAGACATGTTGATTTAAATTCTGCAACTGATGAAGAAGACAAAAGAAAAATCAGACTAGAAATTAAAGTTTACAATTCTCTTACAATGGGTCTGCCTATTGAAATTATGATGTGTGTAAAAGAATTTGAAAATGCATAATCTTTGTGGGATGCTCTTGGTGTTATGTTTAAAGGAAGTACTGAACTAAAAGAAATGAGGAAAGATAAGCTGAAATATAAATTTGAAACATTCTGTCATATTTCTGGAGAGACTGTTACACAACAATTGCATCGTTTTATTGAACTGGTAAATGAACTGAAATCAAATGAGATAAAATATAATAATCATGATTTGAAGAAGAAATTGTTGCATACTCTTCCTAATGAATGGAAAAACAATGTGAATGTGCTCAAACATACAAAGAATATTCGAACTATGAAGGTTGATGAATTAGTAGCTAACATTGACGCAATGGCTATTGATGAAAGAACCAGAAACAATTCAAGAATTAAGATTGATCAATATAAATTCACAAAATTTCCTCTTGGAGTGAGTGCTCTAATGAGTGAAGAAATTGAACAAAAATTTGAAGAAATTGAGACTCAAGAATTTGGTTTAATTACCTCTCCACCTGATCCTTCAAAAACCAGAAAGGGAAATTCTGGAAATAAGTCAAAAGGATACATTCAAAAGAAAAGAACAGATGCGTCAGATGGTGATGATGTTACCTTGAAAGTTAAGTATGTTGATCAAAAGGCTTTCTGTGTTGCTTTTCTTTCTACATATCAAGAATATTTGAGTGGAAGTTTATCTGAAGTAGATATGAGTCTTGATGAACTTGACCCAGAGGATCTTGATGAAATGGATCTTAAATGGCAGACTGCTATGGTTGCTATTAGAAACAAAAGATTCTTCAAAAAATCGAGGTCACATGTGTTTTAACAAAGATTCAAGAGTAGGTTTTGATGAATCCAAATTTAGATGTTATAATTGTAATCTAAATGGTCATCTCTCAAAATGTTAGTGCACATAAATGTCCCTAGTTCTATGTTTTGTATGATCTTATTGTATAAAGTTTATCTTATTAATGAAGATCAGTTATTCTATATTGTTCTTTAATGTTTATTCAAGTTTATATATGTTTGAGTATGGTTGACTTTGATTATATATATCATATAGACCCATTCGGGCGAATGAACGCCTAGCGAATGACTGGGGCGAACGAATGAGTCATCCGCAAGACTCATTTGGTTGACCAAGATCATTCGGTTGAGCCATTCGCTAAATGAGTGATTTGGCCACTCATTCGGCCGAATCAACGCAGTCTATATATACTTCTGCAATCAGATTGAAACCAAGCTTTTCCTAGCCTCCTCTCTTCCCAGAGCACTCTAGAGTCATACCCTTAGGGTTTTGAGTCGCTCCTTGCTGTCCAACTTCGATTCTCACCCCCTGGTGTTCGATATAGATCCAAACGTTCACCTCTCATCGTCGGATCGCCACAGTGCCTGGTGTTTTCGATTGGAAATCCATGGAATAGGATTCCGCACTATTCCAGTGGCTGTAGAGCAGATTCCTTGGTGAACCGGATTGTTTCCAGGCTCCAAATTAGTCCTACAAAGTGGTATCAGAGCTTTGGCTGTTGATTTTGCTCGATTTTCAATCGAAATCACCATATTTCAGATTGGTTGTTAGATATTTTCAAAAACCCTAACTTTCTTGCCCTTCAAGTTACTGTTTCATTATAAATCCATGGGTTTTTGTGGATGTTTTGACAAATCGATCATTCCAATTGCTTAGTAATGACATCTTGAAATTCTGTACCAATTTTGGTGGTTAGATTCACTCTAAATCAAAAGTTATCATGATTTTTGTTGCTGAAAACCGCAGATTGTACGAATGAGTTGATCATCCGAATAAGCTGTCCGAATAGCTCTCTTTCTGCCGAATAGCTTCATTCGACCAAATAGGTCTCTTTCGGTCTTCTACTCATTCGGCCTACTGCTCTTTCTGTCCACCTGTCATTCGTTCCTTTACTCATTCGGCCTTCAGATCATTCGGTCCTTTGCTCATTCACCTCAGACTGTTCATTCGCCCGAGTCAGTTCATTCGGACAGTTAACACCTATTCGGCTCCCGACATTCGGCCATCAGTCTTAAAACTTTTCTAAGTGTTGAATCCATTTGTTCTTGACATAATGGAGGATTTAGTTTTGATGGCTAACCAGAATCATAGAATTCAGACCTTGCTACTCACAAAGACTGAGACAAGGAATTCCAATAAAGGTCCTAAGTTACTTTCATTAGATGATTACCCTCATTGGAAGTATAGATTTGAGATACATATTAATGGAGTTGATACAAACTTATGGATGATGATAGAGAGCGGTTACCTGAGACCTCTGAATGAAGATGGAACTCCCATGTTAGTCACCCGAATGACTGATATGACTTTGAGAAGAAAGCCTATGCTATTCTGTCTCAATCCATTGCTACTGATATCTTTCATCAGTTCAGACAATCTACTCTTGTAGAGGTTGCCAAGGAGCATATGGGTCTTCTATCTACTCTTGTGAGATCTTATGATGGATTACTAGCCGGGAAGATTGGTAATCCTCACTTGACAAATGAAGATTATTCTTAGATTGACCTGGATGATATGGAGAGGATAGACATCATGTGGGCTCTTGCTAGTGCAGTAAGAAGAACCAAGGATTTTGTAAGAAGAACTGGAAAATACATCAATCTGAACAAGGATTCAAAATTTGGTTTTGATATGTCATCTGTCACTTGCTATAACTGTGGAGAAAAAGGACACTTTGCAAGACAGTGCAAGAAACCAAAGAAGATGAGCAACAAGAATCCTTTTCAGAATCAAAGATCATCTGCCGCAAATCCAGAACGAAGACTTGTGCCCATTGATACTCCCGCTCATGCAAGTTCTTCAAATGCTAGCAAAGCCTTGATGGTTCAAAATGATGAAGGTGAAAACTGGGATTTCAGATTTAATCATGATCAGGGAGGAGAAGATAAAACTTATGTTGCAGAAATCGAGAGAGCTGATGAATCAAGTGATGAAAGCACTTCAGATGAAACAAAGACAAGTCTAGAGGAATCATCAAGATCATAATCAGAAAGCACTTCAGACTCAGAAACTCAAGGAGATTCTGATGCTGAGTTTGAAGAACCACCTGCTACACAGTTTGCTATGATGGTGAGCACTTATGCTACCTCTCAGTCGGATCAAGTATATGATGATTGCTCTTCTTCTCATTCCAGATGCTTTAACTGTATTGACCTTGACAGTAAAGTCCTGGCTTATCAAAATCACAAACCAAATGATTGAAGCAAATAGAATTTTAAAATCAAATGAAAAAGATTTTCAGGCTAAAATTGATTTGTTAAACAGACCGTACATGAGGCTGAGATCGCTGTGCTCAATAAGCAGGATGCAGTTACCTCTTATCTCAACACTATAAATGAGACTAAGAAGAAACTTGCCATAGTCGAGTGTGACTATGAGACTTTAAGCCAGAAGCTCAAGAGCGATGAAAACTCTTCATACATTATTGTGCACATGATCAGTAATGGGACTGATCAAACTGGGAAGGGTAAAGAAACAAAATATAATCATTGCTCCCCACCAGTCTTGAACTGCTTTGTCAAATCTCCAAATGACAAAGAGATTAAAGACTTTCAAGTGAAAACTCCATTAGTTACTGATCCTATTGGGATTATTTCTGATGAGGGTTCTTCAATGTCTAAGGAATCTTTTGTGGAGGGCGTGGTTGAAGATCGGGTCTCTGATTCTGAGGATGAGTCTGATGATTCTCCTCTAGTGTCTTGTGTTAATAATCAGACATCTGTTGCCAAAAAGGTTGACCCAATCTTACCCAAGACAAACATGGCTTCAAAGTTATCCAAAGCCATTTGCTTTGTGAAGTCTTCACAGGATGGTGAAACAAGTGAGACCAAAGAGACTGAAAAACCTGTTTTTAATGGTACAAAAGGTTTGGGTTTTGTGCAACACAAGACTAAGAAAAATGATTTTAAAAACAAAAATTCTCAGTCTAAAGCCAAACAGTTTTATCACAAAGACAAAAGAGTTTGCTTTGAGTGTGGCGCACCTGGACATGATGTCAGATTTTGTCCTCATATGATCAGACCTGAGGTTGCACCACCCAGAAATCAAAATCAACATTTTATTGAACAAGTCAAATCTGATTGTAAATCATCTCAAGAAAAGCCCAAACAACCCAATCCTGTCAAGCCTTTGGATGTTCCCTAGGTTGTTAATGTCAATCAATCCAAACCATCATCCATCTACTTGAAAAAATCTTTCAGTAAAAACACAGTCTGGAAAGTTAAGTCTTCTGAGACTCATTGGGTCAACCCAAGACTGTGAAGGCTTGGGTTCCCAAATTGAACTAATAGTTTGTGTTTGTGCAGATTGCCCCAACTGCTGCTCTTAACAGCACTTGGATCATTGATAGTGGGGCTTCAAGGCACATGACTGGAGATATTTCGCTGCTCACCAATGTCAATTCTATTCGAGGTGGATATTTAGCGTTTGCTGGTGATAAAGGCAGGTTCATTACTGGGGAAGGTACTCTTTCAAACGGCCAAGTTACATTTCACAAAGTCAGATATGTAAAGCAGCTGGTAAACAATCTTCTTTCAGTCTCACATATTTGTGACAAGAAGTACAAAGTTATTTTTTATGACTCTAGTTGTTACATTCTCAAGCAACGCATCAATATTCCTGAAGACTAGATTCTGATGTCTGCACCCTGTAAGCAAGATTTGTTTTACATTCTTCAACAGCATCCTCCTCAGCTTCATGTTTTATGTCAAAAGCTACAGAGAAAGATTCTATTCTTTGGCATAAGAGGATGGGCCATCAGAGTCTACGTAAGATGGACCATTTGGTACACAACAATTTGGTTGAGGGTGTTAGCTTAAAGATTTTCAAGCTATCTGATATCTGTGTTTCGTGCAAGAAGGGAAAGCAAACCAAGCATTCTCACAAGCTAAAAAAGTATCATTCAATCACTGTTCCTTTTGAGCTTCTCCATATGGATTTATTTGGTCCAGTCAACTGCAAGAGTATAGCTGGAGATCAATACTGCTTATTCATCACTGATGAGTATTCCTTATATTCTTGGCTTTTCTTTCTGAAGGAGAAATTAGAAACGTTCAAGTGTATTGAAGTTTTGGTAACTAAACTTGAATCACTTTATAAGCTCAAGATCCGTATTCTCAGAAAATATAACGAGACAGAGTTCAAGAATCACAATATGGAGAACTTCTGCAATGAACGTGGCATTGTCCAACAATTCAGTGCTCCATATGCCCCTCGAATGAATGGCGTTGCTGAGCGCAAGAACAGAACATTGATTGAGGCTGCTCGGACGATGCTAGCTGATTCATCCCTTCTAGTTCAATTCTTGAATGAAGCTATTGCAAATGCTTGCTGCACACTAAACCAGGTTTTGATAGTCAAGAGACATGGGAAGACTTGCTTTAAGCTGCTCCACAACAGAAAGCCTAAACTTAAGTATCTTGAACCATTTGGTGCTCGATGCACGATGCTTAAGAAACACGAGCAAGGCAAGTTCAATGAGAAGGTGGAAGAACGGTATTTTCTTGGGTACAACACTCCTAATAAAAGGGTCTACAATAGATCAACTCAAAATGTGGAGGAGTGGTACCATGTGGATGTTCAAAGACATTCTATGCCTCCACCTGGGAAAGGTCCAGACTGGATATCCAGACTTTTTCGACTCTTTCAATATGCCTCCCATGTACTCAAATGAAGATGTTGATGTTCAAATGATGTATGATGCACAAAATGCACCTGATGAACCTGTGCAACCTTCATCACCTTAAATTCCCATACATATACATGATGACAGATCAGACACAGATGATAATCCAGTTCAACCAGTTTCCCTCGAACCAAATGTTGACAACATTGTACCTGCTCTTGAGGACTTGAATCTGATCAACCTTGATCCACAGGTTGAGCTGCTCATCTTGTTGGAAGATTTAATCGCATTCACCCTCATGAAAACATTATTGGAAGTCCGTCTGATGGGGTTAAGATAAGAAATCAGCTTTCTTCAGGTGGTCTTGCAGATATTCTTGACTTTGCTGATGTGAACTATTGTGCCCATTCTTGCTTTATTTCTCAAGTTGAACCACAAACCATCACTGAAGCATTGAGAGAAGAATCGTGGGTTGATGCATGCAAGAAGAACTCTTACAATTCAAGAAACTCGGTGTTTAGTAACTTGTTGACAAACCGAAAACTGTAAAGGTTATAGGCACAAGATGGGTTCTTCGTTGCAAAAGGGATGATCACGGTATCGTTGTGCGAAACAAAGCAAGTCTGGTGGTGCAGGGATTCAGACAGATTGAGGGACTTGACTACAATGAAATGTTTGCACCGGTTGCTAGTCTCGAAGCAATTCGTATCTTCTTGGCATATGCATCCTTCAAGAAATTTAAAGTTTATCAAATGGATGTCAAGAGTGCATTCATTCACGGTGTGATCAATGAAGTGGTGTATGTCAATCAACCTCCCGGGTTTGAAGATTCATTGCATCGTGACAAAGTCTACAAGCTAGACAAGGCCTTGTATGAATTGCACCAAGCTCCGCGAGTGTGGTACGAGATGTCACACCCCGAGCCGGCGGGCCAGATCGTGTGTCCCGTCGGGCGGAAGGTTCTTGGGGCTCGATATCGAGAGTGATAATCGTAAATGATCAGATTGTTTTCATAGCATCAACATTGAGAATAAGTAAAGCACAAATAGCATTAAATTAGGATTACAAAGTTAAATTACAATCATCAATGTTCGATAATTTAACTAAGTAAACCTATCAAAAGAATCAAATGTTTACTATCTTGTGACTGTACAAGATATCAAAAGT
This sequence comes from Mikania micrantha, assembly GCA_009363875.1. Classification (NCBI taxonomy): domain Eukaryota; kingdom Viridiplantae; phylum Streptophyta; class Magnoliopsida; order Asterales; family Asteraceae; genus Mikania; species Mikania micrantha. Next base: position 61,671,676 of record CM018691.1, on the reverse strand, counting down.
GATTCACAAAAATCAACAAAAGGTGTGCTTTCCAAAATCTACTAGGTTCTCTAACTGGGTATCCTAGCATGCATTCCTGAGCCTTCGCTTAGTTCTGTACGTCACCTGAGATAGCATGTAAGAAAACCAAGTCAACACAATGGTTGGTGAGTTCATATACTTTTAGTATTTGAAAAATAGCTTTTGCAAACCTTTTTGGTAACAACCTTAACCTCATTAACATCACCTGTAATATCCAATTCGGTATGCTTATATATAGGGCATACGAAAGGGTCGAGCTTACAACCACCCCAGACGCCATCCCCCCACATACTAAACCACATATGACATTGTTGTTAATGATAGTTAAGCGTTTTACCTACCATCCAATCCCATTTCCATCATAGATTTAGCATTTTGTTTACAAGTTTACAACACGCACACAATAGCATTTGCAGGTCTAGTTTGGGAGTTACCTTTATAGACAACCGAACACCCTAAGGAATCCAGTATCAATCCATATCGGAAGTAAATGTTGTTAGCAACATCGGTGTTTTGATAAAGGATTTCTAAGATGACACAAAGTCAACTAAAGAAAACTAGAATCATCCTAGTCACATATCACAATCATGGGTGGACAATGAGGAATTACTGTATGGCAAGCACTGAGAGGCCAACAGTCTGTTCCTCCAAGTCCTGACTATGAAGGTCACCCTATGGCAAACACTGAGAAGCCGACGATCAGTTCCTTCAAGTCCCGACTATGAAGAACACCCTATGGCAAGCACTGAGAGGCCAAATCAGTATGTTCTACTATAGCTGATAGCTTTAGCATACTAGTTTATAGCATTCATATAGCATAGCATTTACGTATCTTGTGCACAAGTACTAGCTTCACAACCGGTATGGCAAGCACTGAGAGGCAAATCCGTTTGTCTTAGCATTTCAAGCATATTAAGCATACAAGAGTTTAAAGCATTCTTAGCATTTCGAGCATTTCGAGTATTCGAGGATAGCAAGCATATCAAGCACATAAGCCTTTTAGTGTTTGAGCATTCAAGCTTTCAAAGTTAGTTTATAAAAGCATTTCATCCAGTTAGTCTTTGCATTCTTTGCATATGAAAAGCATCTAGTGTTTTAAGCAAACTAGTATAAAAGTATGTAGCCTTAGCATGTAGTATTAGCATGTAAGATAGAATTTAATTAAAGTAGTTTAGGTGGTTATTCCTAGTAAATTAACTAATTATCTCTTGTTTATTTTAAATTTTCTGAAAACGTTTAAATTACAGTATAAATCGAATCGTATAGTTGTCGCGCGCACTCGTTCGAATCGTCACCCGTACGAATACGACGATAACTACACTTTTCAATATGGTTTTCTAATTATTGGACATCATTCAGAACGTTAAACTTTCAGATGTATTCTTACAGATCGTCACCTATACGAATAATCAGTCCGTTTAGCATTCCTGTGACAACGTCCGTTATTGCTTTGTTCTGTTCAACCTCGCATACGTTTATACAAAATAGTATATTAATAAGCATTCGTGTGTCAAATTAGTGTTGACTGATGTGTTTCTGACTGTTAAACCGTGAGATTTTAATCAGATTACAGAAACGATAGCATAATTGTTTAGTGTCGAGCATCACAATGTTAATAGCATATAAGTAGTTCACGTAATTTATAACTGAGTTACTGTGCAAGTTAATGTGCAGATAACTGTTCCGGTAATGTTTCCTGCACTGATGTTACACGAGACACTATCTACTCACCTTCTGAACAACGGGTTCAGAAGAGGTGTCGTTGACTGCACTTTGTTTATTCGAGAGAAGGATAGTGATTTACTCTTGGCGCAAGTTTATGTGGACGACATCATTTTTGGTTCAATAGGCATTGTTAGGATCTTTCACACACAAGAATTCAAGACCAGAAGCGTCGGGAGAAGAATTCGAGTTTGGAGTGGCTGAAACTAGGGCTTGTGATTGAACTACATCAATCGGACATCAAAACAGGTAACAAATCCCTCTTACACATTCTAAAATAGCCGATTAAGAGAAACCCTATCTCAATTTCGGCTGTTAACATCGAAAGATAGGATTTTAAGTTCTAGGGTTCATACTAGAAAACGTTTTGGGGGTCTTGATCAAAGCAAGTTTAAAAGTTGAATCAAATGTTACAGAGAACTTCGAAATCCTCTGTATACTGAAATACATATGTCAATTTGATGTAATAACTATGAATTGAATGAAATCCATTTCTAGGGTTCTTGGGTTAAAATGTTTTGGGGGTTTTTGCTCAAACGCGATTATAAATCAAATTGGGTTATACCCTTAGCTTCAGAAGACCCCGATTGAAGATAAACCTATATCAATTTCATTAGACAATAATGAATTAAGGGGTTTCTAATTCTAGGGTTTATGGGTCACGATGGTTTGGGGTGTTTAATCCAAACGAACTTGAAATTCAAATTGAACATCACAGAAGGATTCGAAAACAATGATTTAGTGAAAACCCTATCAATCTAAGACTTGAAACTAACGAATTTCATCAAATTGATTTGGTGTTGATAAGGTTCGAGTTCGAGCCTATCTAAACCAATATGGATCGGGTTTATATACAAAACATCAAATTAAAACCTCCTATAGAGTCGAATGGATCCATAGAATAAAACCCATAAGGTTTTAGAATCAATCAAGTTCGAATTGGGGTGTAATCGGGACTCATTGGGTTCGGCTGGGTATCAAACAAAGGGGGGGACCGGCTAGTTTGTGTTTAAATATAATTGGAAACCAGATTGTTTGCAAAATCAAACATAGATGAGATGGTTCGGGCATGAGTGTGTTAACCGGGAGGTCCAGGGTTCGAACCCTGCCTCTGCCTGGTTTTGGGTTTTAAATGTAATTTTTTTGTATTTTTGCAAAATCTTTCGCATACGAATTCCGATTTAACTCGTTCAAGTTGCATTGGAACCGTAACGGGAATACGAACACTTTGAAATGAAAAAATTTATACTTTTATCCGAAGTTATAATCGCGTATAATTTCGCGTATATCAACAAAATCATACATATATATTTATATGGTTTAATTAAACGATTTCAAAGACACACGTACGTACGTATACACGTTCCTAACAAATCTAACATACGTGTGTTGACACGTATCTGATTTCACACATTAAACGACATTCTGAATAACACAAAGTTATCATTTAAACACAGATTCTTCATAGAGAATTATCTGCGCTACTGCACGTGTGTTTGATCATTCTACTTACATTCAAAGGTGCGTACACGGCCCCTTTTCTTATTTTAATTGTTTTGTGGGAGAAAACATGTGCAAACAAAGCTTTTAGATACATATCACTTGCATGAGTTAGCTGTTTACATTAAGTGCGAACATAGCATTACAAGTCCTTACATATCGAACCGTTTAGTTTTCCGTAGTGCAAAGCGTGGTAGTTGGAAATAGATCTATTAGTTTTGACAAACCTCACTTGGTAGATGGGATCTACGCAAGTGTTTGACTAGCCAATTCACATTACTATTGTTTCTGCTAGACAATAGTGGAAAGGCAACCAACATTCAAACAGTCAGCTTCGGTGTCGACCGCTTACATAAATAGTACAAATGACTAGCTATCATGACTATGCATGTGTGATTATGTTATCTGTAAACACTTCATTTCAAACAGTTGTTTCTAACATTTGTGATCAAACAAACCTGGGTATGCACCAACCTTTGTGTTGACTTGATTTACATGTTTTCTCAGGACGTTAAGGTACAAGAGGAATCAAGCATGGACTAGGATGTGGAGTCGCATGCATATTTCAATTTTTGTGTTTTGAGTTTGAACATTTGAGACTTTGATTTGTAATTTACAGTTTTCAAACCGTTAAGTTTGTTATGGTTTTAAAAACGCTTCCGCAACGTTAGAACTTCGATATTACAGTTTTAGACCAAAGTATGTTTTGAAAATCATATAGAGGTCTTCGTTATGTCTAATGATCTGAGATCCTGGTTTGTCATGTCCCAAACGGTATGATTCCGTTAGTTGAAATTTCGAGGTCTGACAGCTTGGTATCAGAGCCATTGGTTATAGCGAACTAGGTTTGCATTAAGTAGACTTAGACTATAACTGTTAGACATTAGACACATGTTTACCCATATGAGTTTTGCCTAGTATTTACATATGGTCTTATGTAACAGATATGGCAGTACCGTCACCACCGCACGTGATCGTACTCGATGATGAGGAGCCGATAGCTCCAGCATTTCAGGATCATGAGGAGGATCCGGAGGAGGATCCCGTAGAGGACTCGGATGAGGATCCGGAGGAAGACCCGGAGGAGGATGACCCAGAGGAGGATCCTAAGGATGACCCACAGGAGGAACCACAGGGAGACCCACAGAAAGCTCTTGAGGAGGACCCCACCGAGGAGTTTTCATATCGTATGCCACCTAGATTCCGTGCCTGTAAGAGGCCACGATTTGAGTCGGATGATGTCGCCCGATTGACATGGGAGTCAAAGTGGGCTAATGATCGGATCGAGCACATGGCACAGGAGCTCCGGGATGTAAACGCCCGATACGCAGAGCTTCGTAGTGTAGTTCAGGGGATGGAGTCTCACATTGTACATCTGACTACACGAGTGCAAGAGGAGGAACATCGAGCCGACATTGCTGAGGGGAGGTTGATTGCATTGGAGGAGCTGTTTGTATCAGAAGCAGAGGAGGAAGAGGAAGAGGAGGAGATACCAGCACAGGATGTTGATTCTAATGCTGATTCTACTATTGAGGATGCATGATTTTTCTTTAATTTGTTTAAACTTATTAGAGGCGGGTTGTGTCCCTACATTAGATGTTTGAAAACCTATGTTTTTGATTTTGAAAGTATTGTTATCTAATCAGATTATTATCTATTGAAAACTATTACTTATTGCCAACAGTTGTGTTAATTCATACAGTTACATGTTTGTTTGTTGTATTGTTTACACATTTCACATTAGATTTTGATAACTCTCTAACACTCATTCTAACTATGAAGATCATGGATGGGGAGAACATACACATGACAGTTGAGCTCAATGAACTGATCAATAACAGGGTCGCGGAGGCTATCGCGAACTACACCCAGACACACACGACGGGACCACATGGTCCAGCAGGGGGATTGGTGAACCCACAGGTGTGCACGTTCAAGACGTTCTTGGACTGCAAACCGCACAATTTTAAAGGATCGGAGGGGGCCATTAGACTCCTTCGATGGATTGAGAAAGCAAAGTCAGTATTTGAGATGTGCAAGTGTCCTGAAGGGAGTAAGGTTAAGTACGCTACGGGAACTTTGGAAGGTCCAGCATTGACCTGGTGAAACTCCAACGTTCAAACATTGGGATTGGGTGAGGCCAATGCCCTAACTTGGAATGGATTCAAAACATTACTGCAGGAGGACTACTGTCCTCGCAGTGAAATACAGAAACTGGAAGAGGAGTATTGGCATCTCAAGATGGAAGGGTCTAACATCGAGGAGTACACTACTCGATCTCATGAACTAGCCAGACTCCTACCTCACATGGCTACTCCAACAAGTAAGTGGATAGAGAGGTACATTGGAGGATTAGTGCCTCAGATCCAGGGATTGGTCACTTCTGCAAATCCCACAACGATTCAACAAGCTGTTCGACTAGCGCCCCAATAACTGACCAGGCAGTTTTACAAGGAACTCTACCTAAACGAACAGCAGCTACTAAGGTGGGAGACCACAAGAGGAAATGGGAAAGCAGCAACTCCAAGAATTTCAACCAACAGCCGTTTCAGCAGAACCGAAAGCAGGATTCAAACAAGTCTTATCACAATTCAAACAGTGGTCAGCAGTCATCATCATCAGGGGGGTATATTGGTAAACACCCAAAGTGCAAAAAGTGTGGATTCCATCATGTTGGGAATCAGTGTGATAAGTTTAAGTGTCAACGGTGCGGTAAAGGAGGGCATGCAGCTAAGGATTGCCGCGGAGAACTGCAAAACAACTCAAACAATCAGAACAACAATCAGAACAACACTCAGAAAGGGTGCTTTGAGTGTGGTAAGCCGGGGCACTTCAAAAAGGATTGCCCACAACTCAAGAAAGGCGGGACTAATGATGCAAATGGCAACGGCAACGGCACCAATAACAACAACAATAAAAACAATGATGGTGCTAGGGGCAGGGCGTTTGTGATTGGAGGACGTCAGGCACGGGAGGATCCCAACATTGTCACGGGTACGTTCCTCTTGAATAATCACTATGCCTCTATGCTATTTGATACTGGTGCGGACCGGAGTTTTGTATCTAGTTCATTTTCTAAGTTGCTAAATGTTAGTCCTACTGCCTTAGAAAATCCATACATTGTAGAATTAGCTGATGGCAAGTTAATTGTAGTTGAACAAATCCTTAAAGGATGTATCCTTGATTTGATGGGTCAAACACTGGAAATTGATCTTATGCCTATCACTTTAGGCAGTTTTGATGTAGTCATTGGCATGGACTGGTTGTCCAAACACCAGGCTGAAATAGTATGCCATGAAAAGATCGTTCGTATACCTCTTTCACATGGAGAGACACTGTATGTACAAGGTGAGAAGACTAGTACGCCACTGCGTCTCATATCTTGTATGAAGGCACTCAAATGTCTGCGTAAAGGTCATACAGCGGTTATAGCACTTATAACTGAGTAGCCGGTAAATGAGAAGAAGATTTAAGACATTCAAGTAGTTTGTGAATTTCCTGAAGTATTTCCAGAAGACTTACCAGGATTACCACCTATCAGACAAGTTGAATTCCGAATCGACCTTACACTAGATGCAGCACCGATAGCTAGGGCGCCTTATCGACTTGCACCATCTGAGATGCAAGACTTATCTACACAACTGCAAGAGTTGTTGGATAAGGGTTTTATACGACCTAGTTTTTCACCGTGGGGAGCTCCAGTCTTATTTGTTAAGAAAAAGGACGGGACTTTCCGTATGTGTATCGATTACCGGGAACATAACAAGGTTACCATAAAAAACAGGTATCCGTTACCTCGAATTGACGATCTGTTCGATCAGTTGCAAGGTTCGAGTTACTACTCGAAGATTGATCTCAGATCAGGTTATCATCAATGCAGAGTTCAAGAAGAAGATATTCTGAAGACAGCATTCAGGACGCGCTATGGCCATTATGAGTTCTTGGTCATGCCATTTGGGTTGACGAACGCTCCAGCAGTATTCATGGATCTCATGAATCGAGTCTGCAAACCTTATCTCGGTAAGTTTGTCATAGTTTTCATTGATGACATTCTCATCTATTCTCAGACTGAGGAGGAGCACGCTGAACATCTTCGATTGCTGCTAGAATTACTTAAACAAGAACAGTTGTACGCTAAGTTTTCGAAATGTGACTTCTGGATGCGAGAAGTTCAATTCTTGGGTCATATAGTCAATGAAAAGGGTATACGTGTTGATCCAACGAAAATTGAAGCGATTAAGAATTGGGAAGCTCCAAAGACCCCTACCGAGGTACGACAATTCCTTGGGTTGGCGGGTTATTACCGACGATTCATTGAGGGTTTCTCAAAGATCGCTCAACCACTTACAGCTCTTACGCACAAGGGAAATATCTGGACGGATAAACAGGAAGCTGCATTCCAGTTATTGAAACAGAAACTTTGCAGTGCACCGATTCTGTCCTTACCGGAAGGAACAGAAGACTTTGTGGTGTATTGTGACGCTTCTACACAGGGTTTGGGATGTGTGTTGATGCAACATGATAAAGTGATTGCTTACGCTTCAAGGCAACTGAGACCACACGAAAAGAATTACACTACTCACGACTTGGAGTTAGGAGCAGTTGTTTTTGCCTTGAAGATTTGGAGGCATTACCTATATGGAACCAAGTGTACCATTTACACTGATCATAAGAGTTTGCAACATATCTTTTATCAGAAGGAACTCAATATGAGACAACAACGATGGGTCGAGTTGTTGAATGACTACGAATGCGCAATCAAGTACCATCCGAGAAAATCTAATGTGGTAGTTGACGCTCTAAGCAGAAAAGACACAACAGGAAAAAGACGGGTTCGCGCACTTATGATGACGATACATACTGACTTACCTGACAAGGTACGCAATGCTCAGCTCGAGGTCTTAGAAAAGGAAAACCTGGTACAGGAATCCTTACGAGGAATGGAGGAACAATTGGATGTTAAGCCTGATGGAACTCGTTATTTCATTAATCGGCTTTGGATACCTTTGCATGGTGGTTTAAGGGAACTCGTGATGGATGAGGCACACAAATCCAGATATTCAGTCCATCCGGGATCAAACAACATGTATCATGACTTGAAGGCACTGTATTGGTGGCCTCACATGAAAGCCGACATTGCTAGGTACGTTAGCAAATGTTTGACTTGTTCGAAAGTCAAAGTTGAATACCAGAGACCATCTGGGTTACTGCAACAACCAGAGATACCGATGTGGAAATGGGAACAAATTTCAATGGATTTTATTACTAAGTTACCCCGTACACCAAGTGGTTGTGATACGATATGGGTAATTGTCGATCGATTAACGAAATCTGCACACTTCTTGGCAATGAAGGAAACTGACAAAATGGAGAAACTGACTCGTATTTACATCAAGGAAGTGGTAGCGCGGCAAGGCGTGCAAATTTCCATCATGTCAGATCGGGACGCCCGATTTACTTCAAACTTTTGGAAATCTCTCCATAAGTCTTTGGGAACTCGTTTAGACATGAGTACTGCCTATCATCCACAAACCGACGGTCAGAGTGAACGTACAATTCAAACGCTCGAGGACATGTTACGAGCTTGTGTCATTGATTTTGGAGACAGCTGGGAACACCATTTACCATTAGTGGAATTCTCTTACAACAACAGTTATCATACAAGTATTCAGGCAGCACCGTTTGAAGCTTTATACGGTCGTAAATGTCGCTCACCGGTTTGTTGGGCTGAAATTGGTGACAGTCAGATTACAGGTCTTGTAAATGAAACGACTGAGAACATTGTACAAATCCGGAACCGTATGGCAGCGGCCCGGGATTGACAGAAGAGTTACGCTGACAAACATCGTAAACCATTGGAATTTCAAGTAGGAGACCGAGTTCTTCTAAAGGTATCACCTTGGAAATGTTTGATACGATTCGGTAAGCGCGGGAAGCTTAGCCCACGTTGCGATTGGCCCGGTTGCGTACCAACTTCAATTACCAGATGAACTTAGCGGAGTTCATGATGTCTTTCACGTTTCAAATTTAAAGAAATGTATTTCTGATGAGACATTGATTGTACCACTGGAAGAAATACAAGTAGACGAACATTTACGATTCATTGAAGAACCAGCTGAAATCATGGACCGAGAGGTGAAACAACTCAAACAAAGCAAGATTTCGATAGTCAAAGTCCGTTGGAATTCAAGACGTGGACCTGAATTCACATGGGAAAGGGAAGATCAAATGATGAAGAAGTATTCTCATCTGTTCAAAACAACAACTACAAACACTGAGAAGGCACATTAAATTTCGGGACAAAATTTCCTTCAACAAGGGGATGACGCGATGCTTTGCTTCACACATCAACATTTCAGATTTCAAACTGTAAGCACAAACACTTTATGCAATTGGTTTTGTTACAAACATTTTTGCTACATTATATTTTATGTGCTACATTTCATATGTTACATGTTATGGTAGTACATGCATGATTAGTTACACATATTTTGCTATGTGCGAGGTTACATAGTACAAACAGTTGCAAACACTCACTATGTGCAAGGTTACATAGCACAGTATGATCAAACACAAAACATTCACAGTTAGGTGTACTAACTGGTGTGCACATAAACAGTTACACATAACGGTCATACTTAGGTGTGATGTTACAAACATTGAACCTTGTGTGTGGGTGAGTACACACAAGCACACAAAATGATTGGACATCACACTAGCACGTAATGATCAGACATTGCACTAACATGTACAATTTGAACTCCAGAAGTAGTTTCCTAACTACTTCTATCATCTAGCAATTTTCGGGACGAAAATTCCTTCAACAATGGGATGATGTGACAATCCGGTGATTTCGGGTTAACCCCAGTAATAAAAAAAAACTAACAGAAAGGATGTGAAATCATTCAAAAACAAACTAGGGGGGTTGAAAGTGAATAGAATTAATCCTAAAACATTCAATTATTAGGATTAAACTTTCAAGCATTAAAGTTAATCAATTTTGACTTATAAAAGTCAAAATTCGGCCATATGATGGGGTAAATTCGAAATTTCATTGAAATATAGAAATTGATCAAAGGAAATCGATCATAACAGTCACAATAATGATCCCCATCATTTATTTAATGTTAATTACAATTATAACGCTCGAATTAGTCTGAATAATAACCAAAAGTTGTAACCGAAGTCGTCTTGAATCAAACTCGTATAATACGAAGTAAATCAGTCGAATTGATGTTCCCAAAACCACAATCGGCATTCTTAGGATCTTTCACACACAACAATTCAAGACCAGAAGCGTCGGGAGAAGAATTCGAGTTTGGAGTGGCCGAAACTAGGGCTTGTGATTGAACTACATCAATCGGACATCAAAACAGGTAACAAATCCCTCTTACACATTCTAAAATAGCCGATTAAGAGAAACCCTATCTCAATTTCGGCTGTTAACATCGAAAGATAGAATTTTAAGTTCTAGGGTTCATACTAGAAAACGTTTTGGGGGTATTGATCAAAGCAAGTTTAAAAGTTGAATCAAATGTTACAGAGAGCCTCGAAATCCTCTGTATATACTCAAATACATATGTCAATTTGATGTAATAACTATGAATTGAATGAATTCCATTTCTAGGGTTCTTGGTTAAAATGTTTTGGGGGTTTTTGCTCAAACACGATTATAAATCAAATTGGGTTATACCCTTCGCTTCAGAAGACCCCGATTGAAGATAAACCTATATCAATTTCATTAGACAATAATGAATTAAGGGGTTTCTAATTCTAGGGTTTATGGGTCACGATGGTTTGGGGTGTTTATATCCAAACGAACTTGAAATTTGAATTGAACATCACAGAAGGATTCGAAAACAATGATTTAGTGAAAACCCTATGAATCTAAGACTTGAAACTAACGAATTTCATCAAATTGATTTGGTGTTGATAAGGTTCGAGTTCGAACCTATCTAAACCAATATGGATCGGGCTTATACACAAAACATCAAATTAAAACCTCCTATAGAGTCGAATGGATCCATAGAATAAAACCCATAAGGTTTTAGAATCAATCGAGTTCGAATTGGGGTGTAATCGGGACTCATTGGGTCGGTTGGGTATCAAACAAAGGGGGGACCGGCTAGTTTGTGTTTAAGTATAATTGGAAACCAGATTGTTTGCAAAATCAAACATAGATGAGATGGTTTGGGCTTCAGTGTGTTAACCGGGAGGTCCAGGGTTCGAACCCTGCCTCTGCCGGGTTTTGGGTTTTAAATGTAATTTTTTTGTATTTTTGCAATATCTTTCGCATACGAATTCCGATTTAACTCGTTCAAGTTGCATTGGAACCGTAACGGGAATACGAACACTTTGAAATGATAAAATTTATTTTTATCCGAAGTTATAATCGCGTATAATTTCGCGTATATCAACAAAATCATACATAGATGTATATTTATATGGTTTAATTATACGATTTCAATGACACACGTACGTACGTATACATGTTTCTAACAAATCTAACATACGTGTGTTGACACGTATGTGATTTCACACATTAAACGACATTCTGAATAACGCAAAGTTATCATTTAAACACAGATTCTTCATAGAGAATTATCTACGCTACTGCATGTGTGTTTGATTATTCTACTTACATTCAAAGGTGCGTGCACGGCCCCTTTTATTATTTTAACTGTTTTGGGGGAGAAAACATGTGCAAACAAAGCTTTTAGATACATATCACTTGCATGAGTTAGCTGTTTACATTAAGTGCGAACATAGCATTACAAGTTCTTAAATATCGAACCGTTTAGTTTGCCGTAGTGCAAAGCGTGGTAGTTGGAAATAGATCTATTAGGTTTGACAAACCTCACTTGGTAGATGGGATCTACGCAAGTGTTTGACTAGCCAATTCACATTACTATTTTTTGTACGAGACAATAGTGGAAAGGAAACCAACATTCAAACAGTCAGCTTCGATGTCGACCGCTTATGTAAATAGTACAAATGACTAGCTATCATGACTATGCATGTGTGATTATGTTATCTGTAAACACTTCATTTCAAACAGTTGTTTCTAACATTTGTGATCAAACAAACCTGTGTATGCACCAACCTTTGTGTTGACTTGATTTACATGTTTTCTCAGGACGTTAAGGTACAAGAGGAATCAAGCATGGACTAGGATGTGGAGTCGCATGCATATTTCAATTTTTGTGTTTTGAATTTGAACATTTGAGACTTTGATTTGTAATTTACAGTTTTCAAACCTTTAAGTTTGTTATGGTTTTAAAAACGCTTCCACAACGTTAGAACTTTGATATTACAGTTTTAGACCAAATTATGGTTTGAAAATAATATAGAGGTCTTCGTTATGTCTAATGATCTGAGATCCTGGTTTGTCATGTCCCAAACGCTATGATTCCGTTAGTTGAAATTTGGGGGCGTGACATGATGTTTTGTGCAAGGAATTTGAAGTGATGAAAGAAAAGTTTGAGATGAGCTCTATTGGGGAGATGAAAATCTTTCTGGGATTGCAGTTGGATCAATCTAAGGCAGGAATCTTTATTCATAACACCAAATACGCTGGTGACATTCTGAGCCGGTTCAGTTTGTCGGATGCAAAACCTACTGGTACCCCACTGGCTGTAAATCAGGGGATTACACCAGACGAAAAGGGGGAGTTAATCGATGCCACTCTGTACCGAGGAATGATTGGATCTCTCATGTATCTCACTACTTCTCGGCCAGACATCATGTTCGCCACATGCTTGGCTTATGGCACCCTAGTGATGATAACTTTGAGCTTACTGCATACAGTTATTCAGACTATGGTGGATGCAAAAGAGATTTCAAGTCAACATCTGCAGGATGTCAGTTCTTTGGGAACGATTTAGTTACCTTGCAGTGCAATAGCAGACGTCGGTGTCTACTTCAACACGTGAAGCTGAATATACTGCTGCTACTAGTTGTTGCTCACAAATCATCCGGATATAGCAACAACTCAGGGACTATGGGTTACATTTTCTTACACTCCTATTTATGTTGATAATACTGTTGCCATTGCTGTCACTAAAAACCCTGTCCAGCACTCGAAAACCAAACACATCGACATAAAATATCACTTTATATGTGATTGTTTTGAAAAGAAGCTAATCGATGTTGTTAAAATTCACACCGATCATCAGAAAGCCGATCTTTACACAAAAGCTTTTGATAAACCCAGATTTTTATATCTGTTATCAGCTAATGGTGTTTTTCAAAAGGATGAAGTCACTCCTTCATCTGAATCACACAAATGATCATCGCTTTTATTAGTTAGTTTCTTTTGTTTTATTTTCCTTGTTAGTATATTTGTTATTTTTCTTTCACTTAATCAAAAACTCAAAAAGATTTTCAGTTTTAGGTTTTTAGTGGGAGAAAAGGTAGTTTAAATTTGAAAAACCAAAAACATTTGAAAAAATTTGAAAAACCAAAAACATTTGAAAATTTTGATAAACAAAAAACATTTGAAAAATTGTAAAAATGAGAAAGTCTGATTAGAGAAAGTGATGTGTTAACCTATCATGTCTTAAAAGCAAAAAGTGAATGCATAAACCGAAAGCACATGAGTTATGTGATTTGATGTACTAATAGGCCAACTTTACAAAATGTATAGACTATTGGTGATTGCTTAGAAATTTTGAATTATGGGATCCATTTTAGAAAACCAGTTAAGTGATAAATAATTTTTAACTCAAATCAAGCATACACCTGTTATCATAGGATCCTATCAGGTTTCCAATGATTCATGAATTCAAGTCTGTACATGTGCCATATTGCTTTGTAAAGACCTAGCTGAAGCCGTCCATTCAGATGAGAATTATTGAATCACAAGAAAATAAAAGTAAATCCGATTTTGTACACATGCCATATTGCTGGGTTGCAGCCTAGCTGAAGCCGTCCATTCAGATAGGATAAGCTAAGAAAAATTAAAAAATAAAATAAGTTCGATTCCATACATGTGCCATATTACTGGGTTGCAGCCTAGTTGAAGCCATCCATTTGGATAGAACAAGTTGATCGTGTCAACACAGTTCTGTATACGTGCCATATTGCTTTGTAAAGACCAAGCTGAAGCCGTCCATGAGAATGTGTTGAACATGAGAGACAAATCAAAAAGAAAAAGAAAAAAGGAAAATAAATTGGAACCTTATAGAACTTATGATGTTAGGTTATAAGTTATGCAGAGATGAGTTACAAACTAGTTTTGATCTTTATTGGTTAAATACAATGTGTAACTCAGTCAGAAAATATGAGTGATCATTAATTTGTTTAGAAATGATGTATTGTCAGGTTTAAAGTGGACAAGTATATCAGTAATTAAATCATAAGACAAGTGTGTCAGAAGTGTAACATTCATTAATGATGATTTGATGTGATCAGGTGTTTGTGTCATCTTCTTGAAAGACTTCTCACAAAAAATATGTGTTTCTTAAATGTTTTTAGTTTTATCTGTTAGTCGTACAGTTGTCTTTCGTTTCAGAAAAATACAAAAAGATTTTAAATTTCAAATTTTGTTTTTAGATGATCGTTTGTGTGTTCAGATGTTCAATTGTATCTGAATCCATCACCAAATCAGACTAATCTTCATAATTGTACTTGTTTAAATGTTCAAAATGTCCAATTTGAAATTAATTTGTGTTTGTGAGTGATAAGTTTCATTCATCCGAATGAAGCAGACGAAAGAGTCAATCAACCGAATGACTCTATTCATTCGAATGAGTCGTTCGGCCGAATCATTTTGATACGAATTAACTCATTTGGTTGACCTCTCAGCCGAATGAATCTTCCTATTTATTGGGCTCTTTCGGCCGAAACAACTCATTCCTCCAAATTTTTCCTTCGGCCAACTGTGTGTTTTTTCATTCGCCCGACTCATTATTTCCTCACTGTTCTTTGATTCTTCACCATTTAATCGACCAAACTGATTGTATTCCTTCTTGTGGTTGTTACGTGTACTTTTAGAACCAAAATCTTCCAATTTTGACCATGGATTTGCTGAGAACAATTATCGGTTTAGGGTTTTATGGCTCGTAACTGTAACCCTCTAATAAATGGACAAAATGAACCCTAAAGTAACTAAAACGAGTTCCTAAATGTTAATCGGACATATCTGAACTTGTTGGTGTCGATTTTATGTTCAAATTTGTTGTTTTGAGAACTTGGATTTTTGAATTCCTTCGTTCGACTGAATGACACTCATTCGCACTACAAGGGTCGACCGAATGAGGTGTCTTGACCGAATGAAGCCATTCGACTTAATGAGACTCTTTCGACCATTGTCCTCATTTGTTGGTCATTCAGATGACTTGACTCTTTCGGTCAATGAGTCAACCGAATGAGCTCATTCGGATGACATGACCCATTCGGTAATTGAACGCATTCGCCAAGCCTCATTCGGGCATGGATGTCTCATTCGCACAAGTTGTATGCTTGTGTAAAATTTATGATTTTACACAATTGTTTAATTGATTTGAATTGACATGTTAATTCTCTTGTTTTTCAATATGGCAGACTACAAAGCTGTGACAAACAACAATATTTGTGCTCATTTAGATCTTGCCTCCAAGAACGCGAGGCATTTGACAGAGATTATTACATTTCTCAGGCATTCTAGGATCTTCACTACCATATCTACTGTCTATGATCCCCATTTGTCACACCATAGGATTTCTAGAGATCTGCTGACATAGATTGTGAGGTCGAGCCTCCTGTGATCAGAGGCAACGTGCGAGGACATGACGTTATAGTTTCTGCTAAGCATATTCGGAGGATATGTGGATTCCAGGATGCACCTGATCATCCTTTCCTAGTTGATCGCCATCTTGTTAGAGGATGCTTTATGTGATGCAAGTATGATGGTGACTAGGAAGTCGGAGTCCTGAACAAAGCTTTTCTATCCCCACAGTTCAAGTACTTAGCTCATGTACTCATTCACTGCTTGGGTTCTAGAAGCGGGGGATTTGATGAGCTCAGAGAGACTTTACAGGGTGCGTTCGTGGTTTTGGTGCTGAATATACCATTCAACTTCTCAGAGATGGTATTCACACATATAAAGGAAAATGTCTTTCTTAAGGGTGACAAGAAGTTCCTCATGTACCCGAGATTTCTCCAGCAGATCTTTGATGCACAAGTGCCTAATCTACCGAAGGCCAGTTCATACATTATTAGATTGGAACACATGAATGATATAACTCTTAACAGAGTTTTATCATACAGAGGAAAGGAAACAAAGCCTCCCATTCGTGCTCTATTCGGCCATCTCGTCAACCCCGATTACATTGCACCCGTTGGGAGGAAATGGAGACATGATGACTCTGATTTAGATTCAGAGTGTATATCATAGTGCCAGGTGGAGATGATGGAGATGATGGTGGAGATGTAGGTGCTCATGTTGGTGTTAGTGGTGCAGGTGCTATTGGTGGTGATGCTGTTGTTTCTGGAGCTGGTGGTGATGTTTCTGATGTTGGTACTGGTGCTGGAGTTAGTGCTTCTGTTGCTGGTGATGATGAAGTAGATGTTGGTGCTTTACTCGATTTAGATTTTATGACTACCACTGAGGCCGCCGTCTCCACCTATTAGAGATGGGTGGTACCACTTCAGCCGAGGAGAGAGATGATTCAGATGAATCAGGTGAGGCTGGTGGTGAAGATGATGATCAAGAAGGCTCTGACAGCTCAGATTCTGACAAGCCAGATGATGCGTTTGAGAACGTTATGGTGGGGATGAGGCTAGTGAAGAAGAGGAAAAGGCCTAGTATGATAGAGCAGGAGAGTGAGGAGATCAGGGATCCATCTTTTGTCCCTGAGTTTGACTTTTCTCTTCCTCCTCCACGTACTTCCATTTGTACATCTATTTGTTGGGAATTTTAGTAACCTTTTTAAACTTTTAATTAATCGTATTAATTATAAAATCAGATTTTACGATAGCAGAAGTGATTAGGTTACACATTTTGTTTCATAAAAAAAATTCCCAAAACCAGGAATCCAGTTACATACGAATAAACAAAACAACCATAGAGTGTTTAGAATTGACCTCAATGAAAAATCTCCAAAACCACACCTTGGATTCGATAGTAGTCTCGCTAGATGACTTGAATCACGAACCACGATCTCTATCACGTATCACCGTAACAACCGCGCGCTCCAAGACCACCCTTGGTGGTTTGGCTATGGTGGTGGTGCTTTGGCCGAAAATCCAAGAGGAGAGGGGATGGGTTTCGGCCACCAAGAGGAGGAGTGGGAGAGTGAGTGAAAGAATTGTGTAAATGTAGTTTTCCAAAGTGGTAGGTTGGATCTATATTTAAAGTCAAATATAGATCCACTTTTCTAGGAATTTTGAATATACCAATTCAAAATTAATTCCCACCATTTTAAAGTCAAAGATTAGATCCATAAAATTAGGATCTTTTGACTACCAATTCAAAATTTGTTTCTCACCTTTTATTTCACATGTTAATTTAAATTAAACTCTTTTAATTTAATTAACTTCCTTTTAGTAATTAAACCATTTAATTACTACTCTCCTTATTACTAACTAGCAACTAGTTAGCAATATTTAATTAAATGACTAATGTTTAACTAATTAAACTTTATCAATTTAATTATAATTAATTATCACAATAATTAATTCCTCCATGTTATTATTATTTCACAAATAATAATAACACACCACTTTATATAATTCGTGAAATTGAATATGTCTAAAACAAATTTTAGACACAATCACATTACTATCTTCCAAAGTGTAACTCTTTGGATCGTACCCCGATAGCAACGTTGGTATTATCGATGATCGGACATCATATATCCAACAGATTCCCACTTGGACGATTCATCGCATAATTCCTTCAACGTAGATAGTGTTGGACACCTAGCTGCATCGCGCTGCCCTTAGCAGGGTATGACTTCTAAAGTCAACTAAACTTTTAGTCCAAGTAACCCTTTACTTAACTAAAATTATATCCATGGTAACCTTTATCTATTTATCCTTTCTAATTGATATTCTTTGAACATGAGACATGGATCACATTTCATTCTCTTATGTTGTTCAAACATTCTGATTCTCGTTCTCCAATTAAAAATGGTCTAACAAACTACTCTTAATTTGAGCACGGCCATGCATTTACACCAGTTTAAATTAACGAGGGCGCTAGAATATCATCTCTTAATCATATAAGAGTATAGAATCCCTTTGGCAGCATACAACTCCCACTTAGTTTTAGAACCATTCCCAATCAAATATCTTTATTACTACCCATTTTCAGAGCAGCGTTAGATAAGATCAAAGAACGACCTTAGACTAATGTCAGTTCTAATATGCTCCTTAGGTCTAAGGATATGTATAGATCTTACCATATTCAAAACTTCTTATTACAATGATCCATGAAGAACGTTTTGAAGCGAGTTACGTCCGACATCATTCTCTAATGTATGTTTATGAATCTTGGTCGTCAACCCTTTGAGCTTTTATCTTATAAACTAACCAAGCATTCAAGTAGTCTTAATTCAGATTGATTCCCATGAATCTAATCGACTACGTACATTTAGAATACCATATTCAAGGATACTAAAACGTACAAAATATCGAATAAAGAAACAATATTTATTATGCATTTAACCATTAAATCAAACTAAATATCCAATGTAACTTTATTTCGAAAGCACCCAAATACTAAATACAGATCAAATCCAATCATTAGCAAACCTAAGACCTATCTTCTCAACATGCTCCTCGTGTTTAGACAGAGGCATAGGCTTAGTACAAGTATACGCTAGATTTTGATCTGTGTGAATTTTGTCTATCTTGATGTCTCCTCTTTCCACTACTTCCCTAATGTAGTGAAACTGTCTGAGTATGTGCTTTGACTTACGACGTGACCTTGGCTCCTTTGCCTGAGCAATAGCACCAGTGTTGTCACATAATATCTCTATTGGTTTCCTAATACAAGGAACCACACCGAGATCAGTCATGAATTTCTTCATCCAAGCAGCTTCTTTTGCAGCTTCCGAAGCAGCAATGTATTCAGACTCTATCGTGGATTGAGCAGCAACACTTTGTTTCGAGCTCCTCCAAGTGATAGCTCCACCATTGAGGGTAAACACATACCCTGATTGTGATCGAGAATCATCTCGATCTGTTTGGAAGCTAGCATCTGTGTAACACCTTACAGTCAGCTCTTCTTCCATTCCTCCATAGATCAAGAACATATCTTTAGTTCTTCGCAAGTACTTTAATATGTTCTTCACAGCAGCCCAATGACTTTCACCAGGATATTGCTGGTATCTACTAGTTATACTCAAGGCAAATGATACATCGGGTCTAGTACATAACATGGCATACATAATTGAACCAATTGCAGAAGCATATGGAACTCTTTCCATTTTCTTCTTCTCCTCATTAGTTTTAGGATATTGGCTATTACTAAGTATTGTACCATGTGCCATGGGTAAGGTTCCTCTTTTGAAATCTTGCATTGAAAAACATTTAAGAACTTTATCAATGTATGTACTTTGACTTAACCCAATGAGTCGTCTAGATCTATCTCTATAGATCTTTATTCCCAGAATATAAGCGGCATCGCCAAGATCTTTCATTGCGAAACATTTACTTAACCAAGATTTTACATCTTTTAGCATAGGTATATTGTTTCCAATGATCAGTATGTCATCCACATACAAGATCAGAAAGGTAACATAGCTCCCACTAGCCTTCTTGTAAACACAAGGTTCGTCTTCGTTCTTGATAAAACCAAACTCTTTGATTTTCTTATCACAACGAATATTCCAACTCCGAGATGCTTGTTTTAGTCCATAAATGGACTTATTCAACTTACAAACCTTATTAGAATTCTTTGGATCTACAGAACCTTCAGGTTGCCCCATATAGACATCTTCAGTAAGATGTCCATTTAGAAATGCGGTTTTGACATCCATTTGCCATATTTCATAGTCATAATATGCAGCTATGGCTAATAAGATTCTAATTGATTTAAGCATGGCTACTGGTGAAAAGGTTTCTTCAAAATCAACACCTTGAGTTTGTGTGAAACCTTTTGTTACTAGCCTAGCTTTGTAGGTTTGTACATTTCCATCCATGTCGGTCTTCCTTTTGAAGATAGATGTCCATGCTTTGCCCTTGCCCTTACCTTTCATGCTCTTCTTGCCCTTACCTTTGGATTTCTCAACTCGACCCCCTTTGATCATCAGCACTGAACCAGCTTTATTAGAGCCTGGTATATTCATCTCAGCAGTTTTAAGCATCATATGCAACTCTGGGATAGTCTTGTTCCAAGCATTCATATTATAGTTCAAAGTGAACTGGTCATATGACTTTGGCAATGAATTGAGGATAATATCCCCAGCTAATTCATTTGTCAGTGGACACTCAAGACGTGCTAGATGATCAATGAAACCCTTCATCTTTAGTACATGAGTACTAACCGAAGAACCTTCTTGCATGTGACAACCTAAGAGTGATCTTATCACTTCAAAGCGTTCATGTCGACTGTGTTGTTGAAACATTTCCAACAGATGCTGAATCATTTCATATGCATTCATGTGTTCCAGACTCTTTTGGAGTTATGGAATCATGGAAGCAAGCATCAAGCAAGAAACCTTGACAGAATCATCTACATGTTTGTCATAGGCTTTACGGGCTGCACCCGTAGCATTCACAGGTTCTTCTGGGATTGGTGTTTCAAGGACATACAACTTGTTGTCCGCCCTGAGAACAATTCTCAGGTTACGATACCAATCCATGAAGTTGGAGTTGTTGAGCTTATCCTTCTCAAGGATAGACTTAAGAGTAAACGAGGAATTAGTGGAGTTTGTGTCAGCAGACATCTACAAATTTCAACATTATTGAATTTAGTATTTTCATGCTTGTCCTAATTATATTATGACCCATACACAAAATATTTTATTAGGAATGAGATCCTGCTTCGTTATAATCAATGAAGGCTTTAGCACTCTCCATTGTTATGACTAGACAGGTAGGTAACGATTACCAATTGTGTCTCCACACAACTCTCGGTTTTGGGGCTGGTGGACGGGTATAGTCGACCATTTGTACGTTTAACCCCAACTGCACCTAATTAACGCTTTAAGTGATATTCCTCCATAATTTGTAACTGAAAAACCGGCCTAAGTAACTTAGGAATCGCGATTTTTCCTTTTACCAAAATCGTAGGCCCGGATGCAGGGTAAATCTCTAACACCGAGGGTTCGGATAAATTGGTTAAAGTGTTACTCATTAAGGATGGTGCAGAATATCCATTTTTAATAATTGGGATTTCTTTTATGTTTATTTACCATTCGGGTCAAAAACATGTTGGACGACTTGTAGCATGAAACAAGTCATGCAATTTCTTTTAGTAAAATCCAATTTTACATGTGGTTTGCGTTTGCTTGAAACTCATTTCAAACACTCGACTCGATTAATTTTATATACCCTATTTTAATCTAAGTCGGTAGTTTACGTGAACCGATTTTAAACTAACAAGTTTAAAATATTATTATAAAATAAACACTTTTACTTTATAATATGTTTTATCGTTTAAATAAAACAACCTTTTATTTAATTGCCTTTATAGTAATTATAAAACTCATTTTATATTTACTATTGTTTTTAAAATTGTGACAAATATTTTGTTTTTCTTAGTTTCATATTTCCTAAATATTCACAACCACAAACAACAAAATATATAACTATGATTTGAGCCATAATCTGATTTATTCGGTTTCGTTCGAGCCATTAAACGTAAACCGAATTAGGTCTAGAGTATACAAATCAACGCCTTGATTGTAATCTCCCACTTGATCCAAGATCTCTATCTTCATGCTCCTTGAATGTCTTCATTTTGGTCTTCAAATCCATTTGATCAGTTACATAAATAAATTCTATCTATTTACAAAAAATAGAAATCTAATCTATTACATCGGGTCCAAATACCCGTAAAAAATACATCCAATCAAAAATGAAAAACCAAAACATTACAACCATTCAAATGGGTCAAACCTAGGGCTCAAATCGTCATAGTCACAATCAAACAATCAAAGGCTCGATCTTTTGTCAAACAAAACGTTTTTGACAAATAAAACACAAGATCGATTAACAAAATGTTTATTCGCGTGTAAAAGCGGCTCTGATGCCACTGTTGGGAATTGTAGTAACCTTTTTAAACCTTTAATTAATTGTATTAATTAGAAAATCAGATTTTACGATAGCGGAAGCGATTAGGTTACACATTTTGTTTCATAAACAAAATTCCCAAAACCAGGAATCCAGTTACATACGAATAAACAAAACAACCATATGGTGTTTAGAATTGACCTCAATGAAGAATCTCCAAAAAACACACCTTGGATTCGATAGTAGTCTCGCTAGATGACTTGAATCACGAACCACGATCTCTATCGCGTATCACCGTAACAACTGCGCGCTCCAAAACCACCCTTGGTGGTTTGGCTATTGTGGTGGTGGGTGGTGGTGCTTTGGCCAAAAATCCAAGAGGAGAAGGGATGGGTTTCGGCCACCAAGAGGAGGAGTGGGAGAGTGAGTGAAAGAATTGTGTAAATGTAGTTTTCCAAAGTGGTAGGTTGGATCTATATTTAAAGTCAAATATAGATCCACTTTTCTAGGAATTTTGAATATACCAATTCAAAATTAATTCCCACCATTTTAAAGTCAAAGATTAGATCCATAAAATTAGTATCTTTTGACTACCAATTCAAAATTTGTTTCCCACCTTTTATTTCACATGTTAATTTAAATTAAACTCTTTTAATTTAATTAACTTCCTTTTAGTAATTAAACCATTTAATTACTACTCTCCTTATTACTAACTAGCAACTAGTTAGCAATATTTAATTAAATGACTAAAGTTTAACTAATTAAACTTTATCAATTTAATTATAATTAATTATCACAATAATTAATTCCTCCATGTTATTATTATTTCACAAATAATAATAACACACCACTTTATATAATTCGTGAAATTGAATATGTCTAAAACAAATTTTAGACACAATCACATTACTATCTTCCAAAGTGTAACTCTTTGGATCGTACCCCGATAGCAACGTTGATATTATCGATGATCGGACATCATATATCCAACACTATTGCCATTGCTGCTGTCCAGTCCACATCATCTCCTCCTGCTAAGAGAAGAAGGATAC
Source organism: Mikania micrantha (assembly GCA_009363875.1). Taxonomy (NCBI): domain Eukaryota; kingdom Viridiplantae; phylum Streptophyta; class Magnoliopsida; order Asterales; family Asteraceae; genus Mikania; species Mikania micrantha. The sequence goes on along the minus strand of CM018691.1, from coordinate 61,648,220 downwards.
GCTTTGTCCTACAAAGACTGTCAGAGTTGGTGTCTGTTGCAGCAACCACTGTTATATCAGCTGCAACAGTCTTGACTTCTTCACTGACCAGGTTAAGGGCTATACCTGCACATGCTATTTCTGCCCCTCTGAGATCCTCTGTTGCTGCCATACCTGTTTTTACTACAGCTTCTGCTGGTCCCTCCACCACTCGAGCTGATCCGTATATTCCAACTGTTTCAGTGGCTGAACAGCTCAGCACTCTTAACAGTTTGGTTCTTAGGCTGATGGAGAGGAACCACCAACAGGATGAAGTTATTACCCAGCTTACACAGAGGGTCAGTGAGCAAGATGCGCTTTTACTACAGGCTGCTGACCAACATGCAAATTTGAGGGCAAGATCAGCTGAGCAGGAGGAGCGATTGCTCAAGTATGTTGATGAGCATAACCTGTTGGCATTGACTGCCTCTGGATTCAGTGATCGGATCTTAGCTCTTGAGGGCGAAAACTTGCGACTGGCAAAGCAAGTTAAAAGCCACAAGTAGTCTACTCCTAGGATCGAGGGCACCGAGGCTACCTCCAATGATTCAAACGAAGAGGGAGAAAAAGAAGAAGACGAAGAAGAAGATGATGAGTCTGATGAGGAGAAGATTGACTATGATGATACTGACAAAGATGATGACTCTGGTGATGATGAAGACACTGCTGGTAGTGGTTCTGCAAGCTCCTCCAGTGTTGAAGAGCCAACTCCACCCACTGAAGTCAGAACCAAGACAAAGCACAGTAAAGGTGCCAAGCCTCCTCCTCCTCAATCTGAAGAGGCTAAAGCTACTGAGGAAGTTCAAGCTATGCCTTTGAGACGTCTTTTGGATGGGAAGTTGACTATCATTTTGGAAGCTCAAGGCATCATACAACACTCAGTTAGCTAGGACAAGGAGGAACGAGAGATTATTCATTTCTTGTCTACGGAGCAAATTGCAGAATTATTCAGGTTAAATCCGAGGTGATTCTAGAAGAAGTTACCATTCCTGTCTCTGATATTCCTTCTCCTGAAGCCTTTGACGACATTGATGAAGTTATTTTGGAGGATATCACTAAGCAAGAGGACATCAAGTATACTTTAGCTGAGGATGAACTACCTACCTTCACAGATCTTTTTGGTCAACACACTGAAGAGGAGCTGAACAGGAAGGTTGACAAAAAGGTCGGCGGTAGTGAGTCTTCAGAAGAAGACATTTAGAAAAGAAAAGAGGAATGGGAAGCATATTGGCAAGTGTTAAAGAAGGAAAGCGTTGCTCCAATTCCAGCTTCACACACTAAAGTTTACAGGACCAAGGGATACAGATCCGAAGGTCAAATTCTAAGCTGGGTTGCTTTCACGATTTGAATTGCTATGCAGTCAAAAGGGAGCGAGGAATACAGTACTTCTGGTACCCCCATGACTTCAACACGTTGCAAGGATTTGAAGTAAATCAACTCGCACGTTTGAAGATGTATAGTGAAGATTCGGGGATGTCAGCTTGGTTCTCAAGACAGATTCAGTATGAGTGCCGGAAGAGATGGATTAATTTCAAGCCTCAAGAACCAGAAAGATATTATCAGCCAAAGATCAACGCAAATACCCGCAGACTCAAAGTCATCCTGAAATGGCTGCCTCCAAAAGTCATGAGGAAGATTCCATTGCGGAAGATGCCTCAGGACTTCGTGGACAGTTTCTGATGGTGGTATTATGATGGGAGAAATGCAGAGGCGGTAATTGTGTTGTGCAAAGATAGCACATGGGATACCGTACGTATCTTTGTCCCATGTGGCCGACAAATCTGTCCCATAACGATGTAAAAGCTTTGTGCAGATGTCAGATTTTCTTTGCTGTTGAAGATATGGAACAAGCACTACAATTCATGAGAGTCATCTGGATTTGCATAGTGTTTGGAATTCATGCCAACTCTGACTCGAAAGCAATTTGTGAAAAATATTTCAAGAAGGGTGCTGATAATAAAGAACTAGGTCCAAGGAGGAGTATGTTAGTGCATAGAAATGTCCCTAGTTCGATGTTTTGTGCGATCTTATTGTATAAAGTTTATCTTATTAATGAAGATTAGTTATTCTATACTGTTCTTTAATGTTTATTCAAGTTTATATATGTTTGACTATGGTTGACTTTGATTATAGATATCATATAGACCCATTCGTGTGAATGACCCTAAGAATGAGGTTATTCGAGCAAATGAACGCCTAGCGAATGACTGGGGCGAACAAAATAGTCATCCGCATGACTCATTTGGTTGACCAAGATCATTCGGCTGAGCCATTTTCTGAATGAGTGATTTGGCCACTCATTTGGCCGAATGAGTGCAGTCTATATATACTTCTGCAATCAGATTCAAACCTAACTTTTCCGAGCCTCCTCTCTTCCCAGAGCACTCCAGAGTCATACCCTTAGGGTTTTGAGCCGCTCCTTGCTGCCGTGGTGTTCGATATTGATCCAAACGTTCAATCCTCATAGTCAGATCGCCAAAGGGCCTGGTGTTTTCAATTGGAAAACCCTGCAATAGGATTCCGCACTATTCCAGTGGCTGTAGAGCAGATTCCTTGGTGAACCGGATTGTTTCCGGGCTCCAAATTGGTCCTACACAAAAGAATGCAATGTCCCTAGTTCATCAAGACATTATACAACTAAATCAAAGTTAGTCTTGAAATCGAAATCAAGAAAAAGCTAGAACTTCTCCATCAACTTCTCTAGTATCTCAACAGGATGAACACTTTGATTGGAGATCTTATGTAGAAGATATGCAGCACACAAATTTTGCTTTAATGGCTGACTTGACAGAGATGCCTCAAGAAGTACTTGAAATTGTTTGTTCAAAAAAATGCAAAGAAATTATTCAAGGTTATAGAGGTCATAACAAGGATTTAATTGTGTTGGAAATTAAGGACTGATGAGCAAAACCACTGAAGCCAGAACTAATTAATAAAACCACGGATTGACCAACCGCGGATACTTCTCTACCGGAAACCTTCTCTTCCAACTGAAGAACTGCTGGACTTCAGCATCGGAATATCAACAGGGGAAAATTCGCCAAAAAGAACTACCAAAAACATTCTTGACTTCGGAAGACAACCTCTGACTATGAAATAAGTGATTATTTAATCAGCTTCCGATTACCACCTTCCGAAAGAATAACCACTGAACTTCAACATAACTATCACAACCTCGGAAGAACTGAAGACTTCTAAAGACATCCGAAGACTCTTGTTTCCGTTGTTGTTGACTTTGTATTAGTTGTACTATTCTGATGATTCAGTGTCTGTAATAGTGTCAGTTATTTGTCTTATTATTTCTTGTCTTGTAACTCTGAATGTTGGGTATTTAAGTCCCAACATTCCCAGAGAAAATGGAATTACTTCCCCCAAAATTCCTTGTGCTGTTATTCTGCTTCTCTCTCTTTCAAGCAAAAACTAAACAACTAAAATAACTAAGTGTTAAACTTCAGAGGGAGCTAATACCAAAGCTTTGGCCGTGTGTCTAAAGTCTTTGTTCCTGGTTAAACAGTCTCTCCGAGTTTCAACAATTGCTATCAGAGCCTTGTCCTTAGTCTTGGTTTAACCATCAAGACTAAAACTCAAAGCTCTCTTTGATATCTTGTTGTTTAGTTTTCTGTGTTCTGCTTCTTCTGTTTTCTACTTTTCAAAATCTGCAGGTGTTTGGTTTTGAACTAAGATGTGTTCAAAAACCATTCTAACAAAATACCTTGAGAACTCATCTCTCTTTGATTTGCTCATAATCGTTTGTAAACCTATGGCAGAAAAATTCACTTTAGTCCCCAATAACACCGGCTTTGCCACTAATTAAGCCACCAATTTTGGTAAGGCATCAATATGATATATGGCAGAGAAGGATGTTACACTTCTTATCCAACAATCACACTGGATGTTGGAAATCTGTGATGTTCGGACCTCATAAACCAAAGGTCTTGGACACAGAGACCGAAGACTCCATCCCTAAGGGCCCCCAGAACTACACTGAAGAATATTTCCAAAAAATGGAGCTTGATGCGAAGGCACATGCTCGGCTGGCTATGTCCCTCCCGAATGAAATTTATTATGGTCTTCTTCACCACGAGTCTGCTAAGGACTTGTGGAATGCTTTAAAAGAGCATTTTGGTGGTACCGATGATGTTGTGGCCAATGCATGGGAGATATGGGCTCAACAGTATGAGATCTTTTGCCAACTAAATAATGAGTCACTAACTCAACAATTTGAAAGGTTCACTTCGCTCTTAATTGAACTATAATTAGCAGGTCTAGTGTACCCCACTATTTATGTTCTTAACCGCTTCTTGAAATCTCTTCCTGATAAATGAGAAACTTGTTCCATAGTCATGAGATCTTCGCCAGACTTCGGCATACTCTCACTTACCCAACTCCATGGTAAGTTGCTCACTTTTGAGTGAGAGATTAACCAAAAAAGAAAACATAAAAAGTCTGGTGAATCAACAGAAGAGTATGTTCAAGGGAATACTGCTCTTCTTACTCATAACTCCGAAATCAATGATCAGGGCTATGATGAGCACATTGATATAACTACTCGCATCACCTCTTCTTCTTGTGATGATCACTCTCTCTTCCCTGACCATCTGTGTTTCATCATGGATGATCTCCATCAGATTTCAAGTGATGACTTGGAAGTAATGTATATCCTTCATCAACTTTCCCTCTTGAGCATGTGAACTAACAAGTTCTATAAGAGCACATGTAGAAAATTTCCTGGTATCAATGGGAAAACCAGGATTGGTCTAAGTAAGGCTAAAGTTCAATGCTACATGTGTCATGGCACAGGGCAGTTTGCCAGGGAATGCAGAAATGCTCCCAACTCTAATTCTTCACCCTATGTGACTTTTCCAAACACACACTCACATAATTCTGCCGCACCTTTTTCTTCTTCTTCTTCTTCTTCAGATTTTCAAAACCACAACAACTCTTAGGAGACATCTCATATTGTACAAAACTCACCTTCTACCAATGTACAATATGTACAAGTTGCCAATGTTAGCGTGTACCAGCTCACTCCTCCCCACTTCAGAATGTTGCCCCATCTCCTCAAATAAATACACCAGGCCCTGCCATCCAGTCTTCATCTTCTAGTCAACAGGCTCTTTTAACTCAAGATTACGTAGACTGGAGCAGCATGCTTGATGTAACATAAATGTCCAAACCATAGTTGGAACAGTAACGTGTACAATAGATCAGATACGAACTATGTATATTTCATGTATGCTACTATCATTTGACGCTTAATATAGAACTATTAAAGACTTATTTCAGAATAAGAATGTGAATTCATGGTTTACAGTCAGAAACATATCTGACAATACAAAACTATTATGTGAATGTTAGTTAGGATTTTATTACGTATAAGCGTATGTGAGATAGTATAGAACAAAACAATAACGGAGGTCGTTACGTGAATATTAAACTGACGGTGTATTCGTGTGGGTGACGATTCGCACGAATATATCCGTAAGTTTAACGTTCTGAATGATGTCCAATAATTAGAAAATCAAATCGAAAAGTATAGTTGTCGTCGTGTTTGTACGGGTGACGATCCGAACGAATACGCACGAGAACCGTACGATTCGATTAAACAATTAAAATAAATAATTTTATAATTTTAAATAATAAATAGAAAGATAATTAGTTAATTTATTAGGAATTACTACCTAATGCTTCTACGCGAAACCGAGCGGAACCGAACGAGCCCGAACGCACCCGAATGTTGAAAACATTTATTATGGCATTAAATGTCATTTCTCATTTCATCTACCAGCTTTCTATCTCTAAACCAGTCCATCTCTTTCTCTAGATTTTTCCTTAACAAAAATCATCAAAACTTCTTCATTTCTTGCTCAAATTGAGCAAACTTGTTACCAAATTGAAGCCCTTGACGAGGAGAACATGAAAGTACAGCAGTTCGAGCTTGGAACCCGCTGATTTGGATGTAATGTGAGCTCAAAACTTTAGTAATTTCAGGGTTTTTACACAACCCGAATCAATGACCTTAGAACCCTATTTATTCTCATCAAACCTTGGTGGATTCATTTTAAAGTGGGTTTTATGAATTAATTGAGTTTAAAATGACTTAAGTTAGGATATTTTCTCTAAAAACTTGTAAAATGGAGTCTGGAGATCGGGGGTTGAAGATGACACCAACGAATAACGCATTTTTTGTTGAATGATTGACCGAGAACACCCTTTATTGGGACAGGTGGCCGAGAACCCAAACAAACTGGGAGGGTTGGCCGATAACCCCATTTAAAATGGTGAGATGGCCGAAAACTCCATCTGTTTTGATGGAGGAACCGAGAACCCTGCCAAATAAAACATGCTTGACAGAGAACCAAATATTGTGGACCACCTACCCTTTGAAAGTTGATATTAGCCGAGAACACTTTTAAAACATTTAGCCGAGAACTCCATAGGACAACAAATACATATTTAGTTGAACACCACAATTTGAAATTTAAGGGGGGTCACACAACCACCGTAAATGATAATCCATAATTTATCATGAGGATTGCAATCATGTTAATCCAAAATAGCATAAAACATAAGTAGGCTTGGGGTCATGCTATTTTAATTCATATTACTTAAACTTTGGGTTAAAAACATAGGCAAACTTTAAACCATAGTTTAAAATATGTCAAAGGTTTAAAACTAAGTCATGTTTTGAACAAGGTAACAAAAAGAGTTCACTTTAACTAAGTATTGAAACGGTGATATTTAGACGTCAACAACCAATACTTGAAATTTTCACTTAAGTTGATGATCAATTGAGTTGTTCAAACGAATAACTTAATCGATAATCAATTCAATAAGGGACAAGAATCAAGAATGTTAACAAAGAACTATCATTGGGCTTAGTGATTAACCTACTTGAGTTAACTTAAGTCCCAACACGTTTAACTTATATGTTTCACAAAAATAACTTATATTTTGCTGAAATATAACGATTTATAATATATAAACATATTTTATATTTTTTTAAAGGAAGTTAAATGATTTTCTAAATGTAAAATGTTATAATTCAAATAAGAATTTTCAGATGATGATTCATTAAAATATTATGTGTTTTATTTTAGAAACCTTGGGTAAACAAGGTTAATTCTTTATCAGTTACGGGTAAGGGTATGACAAATTAGAATAACTTATAGAAATTTTAGCAACACCTTAGAAAGTATATAGGACACTTAGTTGCATACCAAGACCTAAACCCTATACACGTCAAATCTAAATACTTGTTGTATTCGAATCATAAGAAATCAACTCAGGTGCTGAATATACATAGACTACAATTAACGTGCGCGCATATCTTTTGGGATTCAATTTCATAGTGACACAGGTGAGTTCACTGCCCACATTTTGTTTTATAAAAATGGGGCTGAGAAGCATACGTAAATTATTTTCCTTTGATTATATATACTTAAATACTTTTTCTTCACATATGTAGTTATTATGCTAGCTTTTCTCTAGATAAACTATTTACAGGTTTTCAAAATGGGTTATTTATTCATAATGAGTAGATAACTATTTTAAAACAAAGAACTATTTCAACGGTCTGTTTTGGAAGAACTAACTATCTAAATTAAAGAACTATTTTCAACGGTTTGTTTTCTAAGGAATAACGATCTAAATCAGAGAACTATTTTCAACAGTCTGTTTTCAAAGAACTAACGATCTAAGAACTATATGCAACGATCTATTTTCAAAAAAGAAAAGAACTAGTAAGGAAAACTGTTTTCGACGATCTATTTTCCGAGGAATGTCTGGGAAATATTCAAATATAACATGCGCCGAAGAACTAACGATCTATACGAACAAGAACGAACATGGACGATCTAGAACGAACTATAAAATCCTATACACCAAAAGATGTCCTAGCTAGACTGATTGATTATAGGTCGCGTGTTTGATGATATTTACAAATTTCCTCAACTACTAAGAACCTTGATTGCTAGACTAGGTCTTAGATTTTAATTAAATGTTTATTTATTTACTTACTTAAGCATTTAGTTGAATGTTTCTACAATTGCTATGGCTGTTCATATGTGTGTGAAGAGCTTAACGAATCAAGAGAATTTCCATAGTTTGTTGAAACTAACAGGAACTAAGAACTAAGAACTAGTGTGTTGATGAAGAGGAATGAAACGCTTAATTATCATTAACAACAATATGTTATACGGTTTGGTATGTGGCGGGTTGGCGGCTGGCTAAACCCTACGTATGCCCTATATATAAGCATAAATGACTGGATAACATAGGTGGTTGTTGGTGAGGTTAAGGTAGTCATTCGGTCAGGTTTGTGCAAATTCATTTTCAAACAAAACAACATGAACTCACCAACTATGTGTTGACTTTTTTTTTCTTGCATGATGTGACAACCAGTACCTGATCGCCCGGCAAGTCCGTATGGTACGTGTATTTTTCACTATTTACTATTTGTAAATAAAATGTGTAAACAGTTGTGTAACAACAGGACTAGAAAACAATAACAGTTGTATGTGTTTAAATGAAAATTTAAATACAGTAAATACAACAACTCATGAGAAACAACAGTGTGAAAACAAATGACAAAAACACATCGGTTGCTGTGAAACATGCAAATTCTTTTAATTATTTAAAAGTTTTAGTACAACATATTGATTGTACTATGATTTAAATAATATTGTTTATCTTTATTATCGCTTATCATTGTATGTATGCTTGTGTGATCATAACATAACTGAGATATCTAGGATGAAACATGATAATATAGTTTCATAATTCATCCACACAATAGAATAATACAAGTTGTAAGATTATATCTTATAACACCTTATTATTCTTACATGAAAGAAGAACGGGATAACGAGGAGATAAACACTATGTAACATCAGTGCCGGAACCGGTGCCGGAACAGTGATCGCAACAGTAGCATGAACAGTAAACAGACAAAAACTATACATATTCCATTCTATTTCCTATTTCTAACAATAGTCAAAGTCATTTCTTATTATCAAACAGCAGGTCCATAAACATATAGCAGAAACACATTTCAGAACAATGGTTCTTAAGTTAGGTGATTATCTGGCAACACTGAACCATCATGGGTTATTTGTAGGATCTATTAGGATAACACGTTTGTGAGGATAATCAAAATAATACAATAACAGTTGTTGTTACGGAATGCTAAACTGAAGAACTATTCGTATAGGTGACAATCTGTACGAATAGATCTGATAGTTTAACGATCTGAAACGATGATTGTAAAGTAGACAACAAAAATCAGAAAGTGAAACGGACGATCGTCTTCGTACAGTTAGCGCTCTGTACGAAGACGCGCGTAAGTGACGTTTTCCGATAACACAAAAACGAAGACGATTCGAACGATAATAAATGTAAGGAAATATAATATTTCCTGTTTTACAATTTTGAAACTCATCATAATTAAATTAAAACGAAACTAGTTTAATTTAGGCGCGTAAACCATAATACGCGAATAAATAATGAAACGCGTACAATTTATAAACTTCGATAAATAAATCAAGAAAATAACATTTAATACCATTACTAGAAATAACCACTTTCCAAACACATAAAATAAAGTCCTTTTTATTTTCTTTACGTAATTACGCGCGCGTTACGATCCGGAAATGCAACGGAGACGAAAACCGAGCAACCGAAACGAACCCGAATACCCTCGGGGTATATATGGGTGGAATAAAGCTATCTTCTTCATTTTATTCACACCACTCTCTCTCTCTAGCTTCAAACCCGTCACTCTCTCACTAAAGATTTCACCTTCAAATCACCATAACTCACTCGTTTGGAGACGAAATCGGACGTTCTTGGTGTCCACGCAAAGCTCTTGTCATCCTCTACGTAGAAGTACAACAGATCGGATCATTTGCCCACTGAAAAATCAGGTATGAAGTCGTGAATATCAGCAAAGTTAGGGTTTTCACTATTTTTGTTGTTGTTCGATCTACATTTTAAAAACCGGCCCTAGCTCATAACCGTGGATCCATAGCCCTTCGAAAACTTGCTTACATGTAAACACAACAGATGAATGGTCGAACTTAGGGTTAGAGAACGCATGATGATGATGATGATGTGCAGGTTCGTGGGGAGAAACCATCGCCGGCCGAACTTTTTGTTGGTAGGCGAACCCCAGATGTTCCTACCTAGCCACTGCCGAACCATGTGGTCACCCGAACACTTCACCATGGTCAACGAACCTTACAAGGGTGGCGAACCCTTTTCCTTGACGAACCTTGTTTCCATTAACAAACCTGCAACAGCAGCCAACTGCCGAACCTCCCAACAGCCACGAACCCATGCACATGCAACGAACCTTCTGTGGCCGAACCATCTTGGAACCAGGGGCCTGCGAACCTGTAGCCTCACTGAACCATCATGAAACCACCGAACCCCGGCGAGCCTTGGTGACAGCCGAACCATCACTATTGCGAAGAGGCCGAACCTAGAACAGTATCAGCCGAACTATATGTTGAACGAACCTTACAAGAAGCAATAAGGTTCGCTGATCAAAGAAATCGATCGCAACTTTGTTAATCCAATTCATGTCATGAGCAGCCCATTTACATACGGCCCAACAGTAGCCCAACAACATCCTTTCGGCGCATGTGATCACTAGGCCCAACCCAAATGTCTAACCCATTTTATTCAATGCGGGCCACTCGCCTAAAAGGTCTAGACTCAACAGCCTATTCTCGGCCCATATGGGTGTGTTAATCGGCCCATGTGTTGTGATATCCCAACAATTTCGAGTTAGGCCCATTGGGGATGAAATTGGTCCGAGATTTTACTCACACTTAGCCCGTTTAATTTGATTCGGCCCACATAACTCCTAAGGCCAATGACCCTATTATTAGGCCCATGACCACTTAATTTGGCCCAATATCTAAGATGATCCGTTGTACATTCGGTTAACTTAAATATTAACCATTCGACCCAAGTTACTTAGCTTAACATCACTCTCAAAGACCATGCAAGTCATTAGGTTCAATATTAATCAGTTGGGCCACAATGGCAAGTTAGGCCTAACATACGGCCCACGAGATCTAAATTTCAATAAAAACAATGTTAGGATTAACTGTAGATCTAACTTAGGAAGTTCTAGCACAATAATCGAATGAAATTATTATAGGGGATGATCATTCTTTTAGTTAAACGCAAGTGAAACTCTTTAAACTAAGATATCTATATCATGGGAGAAGTACACTAGGGACGGAAACAAGAACCTAAAGGTTATGGGTTGACTTAAATGTTAACACCTAAACCATTGGGAATTATAAAGACTTATGACTAACCTAAATGGTTTATTTAAACCATCCAAGATTAGTTACTCAATAAGCTAACAAGAAATCGCTAGAAACAAAAAGGCTATTAATGGGCCCAAGAATGGCCCAATGGGTTTAATATAAGCCCATCATGTTTAATTACACTTTTCTTAAATTAATTATGCTTTTCGTAGAATAAATTAAATTATAAACCTTATAAAAAAATAATAATTAAATGATTTCTAAATAAAAGTTTAACTTAAAATAATTTATCTTAAAAATGAGTTAAATAAAGACTTGTGATGTAATTAAAATAAACCCTGATCATTCAGGGTTTAGTAGTTAATAATATTGGGACATGGGTCTATGATGGGTATTTCAAGTAGACGAGTTAGGTGAAATCCTAGAAACACTTAGTACTAAGACACTTAGTTGCACACACAACAAGACCCGACCTTAGGCACAACAACTATTACGCGTACTTATTATATTCGAATTCTTATAAAATAACTCAGGAACTGAAGAAACCTAAGCTACGGCAAGAGCGCGCATTTTGTGTTAGATCATTTACATAGCAACACAGGTGAGTTCATTGCCCCTTTTCTAAACATTTTTGTTTTAAAACGCGGGGCTGAGAAGCATGCGTAAACTGTTTTATTTTAAATTGTTTACTTAAATGCTTTTATTTATTATAAGTTTTACATATATGTGTTTGTTGATACTCTTAGACTCCTGTCTAGGTAATTATTAAACAGATCAAATAATCAAGTTAATTAAAGTACTCTTATGAGTAATACTTTAAATTTAAACTCTAAACAAACCCTTAGACCATCAAGCTCAAATTCAAGAATCTAAATTCAAAGTGAAATCAAATGAACTAAAACAAAAGATCATATTCAAAGCAAATCTAATTCAGTGTGGGATCTGAGAGCAAAGAATCATAATCAAGAGTCAATTATCATTGTGAATCATGGAAATTCTAAAGATCAAGATCAAGAGACTCAAGGAATCAGAAATCATAAATGTGTGTGAATCATTGTAATAATGAAATCATTATAATCTAATGAAATCATCAATATTCAAGATAAGGTGGATGTCAGTTGTATAGGGAATCAAGACCACGTGTAACACACATATAAAGTCCCCTTAAGGTATAGAAGACTCTTGTAGTCAGGCTATATGGGCAATAACGTGAACTATCCAAGGAATCAATATCAAAGTCATATCAAGAGAATCAAAGAGATCAAGAATCACAGGATATCCTTAAAGTCCCCGCATGTACAGAAGACCATTGGGTCAAGCTGTAAGGGCAAAACATTAAAATCCCGCTCAGTTCAGGTGTACTCCTTGTGAGTTATGCCTGACATGGGCAAAACATTAAAATCCCGCTCAGTTGGACAACCACCAACAACTAAGTCTAATTGATTGAGTCAAATAAGGCCCAATCATCATGTCTTAGTTGTATATAAATGTTTTATTTATTTATTTAATTAAATACATAACATTTTATTTCTATCACTGACTTTTGGGAAATCATGTATCTATGATGAACTCAAGAGAATCAAAGGTAAATCAAATTTTGGAAAGCATAATCTAAATCAGAGGTGTGTAGGGTAAAAATGCTTAATTATCATTAACAACAGTGTCATATGCGTATTAGTATGTGGTGGGACGGCGTCTGGGCGGGTTTGTTGGCTCGACCCAGGGGTATGCCCTATATATAAGCATACCGATATGGATATTACATGTGATGTTAATGAGGTTAGGGTCTTTACCGAAAGAGGTTTTCAAATCATTTTCAATTACTAAACTATATGAACTCACCAACCATGTGTTGACTTTGTTTTCTTGCATGTTTTCTCAGGTGATGTACAGGATTAGGCCAAGGGCTTGGAGTGCAAGCTAGGATGCTCAGTTAGAGGACCTACTAGTTTTGGAAAACACATCTTTTGTTAGTCATTGTGAATCATTTTGATATCTTGTACTAATACATGATAGTGAAATTATGATTCCTTTAGATATGTTTACTAGGTTAAATTATCAAACATTGATATTGTAATTTAACTTAGTAGATTTTAGTTAAATGTTTTTGTGCTTTAGATATTCCTAACATTGATGCTATGAAAACAATCTGATCACTTTGATTATCATTCCCGATATCGCGCCCCGATAACCTTCCGCCCGACGGGGAATCCGATCCAACTCCGCCGGCTCGGGGTGTGACAGATTGGTATCAGAGCTCAAGGTTATAGAGAATAATAGGTCATTTACTTAAAACGGTTTGGCCTAGACTATAACTTAGGGACCCTGCATGTAGAGAACATAGGAATTAGGAATTTACTTGCATTGTGTCTTCTGCATTCGATCATTGCACTAACCAATGTTCTATTGGTTATGATTAGAATGTCACCAAGAAGACAACCATCTCCGCCTCTACCTTCGCAAGAGATGGACCCAGCAGTCGAGGTACTTGCAACCCTGATCACTGAACAGTTGGTGGCGGTTCTCCCTGTATTCATCACCCGGATCAGGAACAGTGAGGAATTTGCTTGGAACTTCCAACTACTTGCTGCAGAGAAGAAGGAACCGGAAGGAGGAGAAACAAGCAGGAAGCGAAAGCGGTGTTGTTCTAAGAAATCAAGAGATCCTGTAATCTACACAGAGGCCATTCCCCTTCGCCAGATGGCCGTTGCTCCGGAGTCAGAGGGTTGTAAGCGATGTGCTGGGAAAAGCCCCCTTTGTGTTAACTGTCACTATCATCACCGTGCTGAGATCTCATGCAAACAATGCATCCATTGTGGTGAGATGAATCATTGAGATCATCAATGCAGATCTTCGATGGAATTGAAATGTAAACAGAGTGCTGGAAAATTTCCTTTATGTGCCACGTGCAGTCTTCACCATGATAAGAATAAACCGTGCAAACATTGTCTGAACTGTAGGGGAAAGGGAAACTGGAGTCGTGATTGTAATAATTCCCCGACTCATAACCAGAATCCTGGAAACACTACATATCCCCTTCCTCGACACAGCAAGGATTGCTATGTGTGCGGACTGTCTGAACACATTGCACGAGACTGCCCCGTGAGGATATCTTACACAAGTCCTGCACTTTCTAAGGGAAAAGCTCCCCTCTGTTCGACTTGTCACTACCATCATCGAGCTGAACTTTCGTGTGTACAATGCACGCGTTGTGGGAAGACGGGACACTGGATGCAACAGTGTTGGTCACCAATAACCTCTACTCCCCGTCAATATGTTGGTGCATTTCCTAAATGTGTTAGATGTGGTTTTCATCATGGTGAGGAGAAACCTTGTAAACACTGTCTGAATTGTGGTAGATACGGACACTGGATTCAACAGTGTCGGTTTATTTCCACTAAGAAACGGGAACAAAAAGTGAGCACCTCTACTTCCTCTCAACACAACAACAACTACTACACGTGCGGATTGCACGGATGTTTCGCAAGGGACTGCCCTAGGAAAATGCCTCCAGCAGACCCAGCAGTCACCGAGGAACTACTCGCTTTGCCAGCTCCTGGGGAACACTCGGAGTTCGATGACTCCATAGGTATTCAAATTTCAGCTTAATACATTAAATTATTTATTGGTGTATTAATAAGAACTGCATAGTCTGTGGTAATTTTAGAAATAATAAATTTAAGATAGTCGTAAGCAAAGTAAGTGCCAAAAAGATAATCGGAATAATAACTGAAGGAATCTTTAGGTTAAATAAGGATTAAATAGAGTAATCATTAATGACGGTTTAATTACTGTAATTAAGAATAGGACCTTATCTAATTAGAACACTAAAAGCCTTAGGAATTCAAAATGCCAAAGCTAGTGTGTAGACTTTCATTTTCTATCTAGATCTCCTAGAATTTAAGTTACTTAAGTTTGAGAACTCCGGTTCTAGGATGTTAGGAAAGGTAAATATGAGAACTATGTTAGGTTCTTTTCTAGATTAAATAAGTAGATCAAGGGAACTCATTTGTGAATATAAGATGAAGATACGCCAGAGGAAATATTCCGAATGAATTATGGGCATTACAAGTTACGGTCATGCCTTTCGGATAGAAGAATGCACCCATGGTTTCGTGGACCTCATGAACCGAGTGTGCAAATCGTGTCTGGATTAGTTTGTCATTACTATTAGAGATGACATACTGATTTATTCTAATAGCAAGACAGAACGCGAACGACATCTCAGAGATATTTTGGAACTGTTGAAGAAAGAACAACCTTATCCTAAATTCTTCCAAGTTGAAATTAGGATGAGAATAAGTAATAGTCGGAACAAAAGTTACAATAGGTTCCGTAAGTGCCCATGACTTTAGGGTAGAAGTAAGATGGATATACACCATCTCACAGATGGGTATAGGATTACTGAGAACCTGTGTGTCAAACTTCAGTGGAAATTGGGACACTCAATTGCCACTGATCAAATCCTCCTACAACAACAGTCATAATAGTAGCATTGAATGCACACCATTCGAGGCTCCTTAAAGTCGGCAATGTCAGTCGCCGAACTGATGGATTAAGATAGGGGAAATCGAATAACCGAACCAGTACTTAATTGGGAAAAACCATGTTAAGTTAGAGGTATACCCAAGGAAAGGTGTAGTCCATTCTGGAATAAAGGGACGAACAAGCACCACGAAACGTAGGACAGTTCGAGATCATCAAACGTATTCGTACTATGGCACACAGATTGAGGTCACCAAATGATTTTGGTGGGATGTGTTACGTGTTTCACGTCTCGAACTTGAATAAATGTCGTACTGACGAATCGTTCGTCATATCAATTGAAAGAATTCGATTGAATGGACATTTATACCTTGTGTAATGATCTTCAGAGTTTATGGCTCGTCAGGTTAAACAACTAAGGAAAAGTCGTACTTCAATTGCTAAGTCTCATTGGAATTCAAAGCACAAACTCAAGTTTACTTAGGAAATACAAAGATCATATGAAGTTCAGATAATCCCCAACTGTTTGAAGAGGAAGTGGTACCCGATAACAATTATTAAATTTCGGGACGAAATTTCTCTAACAAGGGGA
The DNA here is from genome assembly GCA_009363875.1 of Mikania micrantha. Taxonomy (NCBI): domain Eukaryota; kingdom Viridiplantae; phylum Streptophyta; class Magnoliopsida; order Asterales; family Asteraceae; genus Mikania; species Mikania micrantha. The sequence continues at coordinate 61,631,843 of CM018691.1, read as the reverse complement.
GACTGTAACATCAGTGCCGGAACCGGTACCGGAACAGTGATCGCAACAGTAGCATGAACAGTAAACAGACAAAAACTATACATATTCCATTCTATTTCCTATTTCTATCAATAGTCAAAGTCATTTCGTATTATCAAACAGCAGGTCCATAAACATTTAGCAGAAACAAATTTCAGAACAATGGTTCTTAAGTTAGGTGATTATCTGGAAACACTGAACCATCATGGGTTATTTGTAGGATCTATTAGGATAACACGTATGTGAGGATAATCAAAATAATACAATAACAGTTGTTGTTACGGAATGCTAAACTTAAGAACTATTCGTATAGGTGACGATCTGTATGAATAGATCTGATAGTTTAACGATCTGAAACGATGATTGTAAAGTAGACAACAAAAATCAGAAAGTGAAACGCACGATCGTGTTCGTACAGTTAGCGCTCTGTACGAAGACGCGCGTAAGTGACGTTTTCCGATAAAACAAAAACGAAGACGATTCGAACGATAAAAAATGTAAGGAAATATAATATTTCCTGTTTTACAATTTTGAAACTCATCATAATTAAATTAAAATGAAACTAGTTTAATTTAGGCGCGTAAACCATAATACGCGAATAAATAATGAAACGCGTACAATTTATAAACTTCGATAAATAAATCAAGAAAATAACATTTAATACCATTACTAGAAATAACCACTTTCCAAACACATAAAATAAAGTCCTTTTTATTTTCTTTACGTAATTACGCGCGTTACGATCCGGAAATGCAACGGAGACGAAAACCGAGCAACCGAAACGAACCCGAATACCCTCGGGGTATATATGGGTGGAATAAATCTATCTTCTTCATTTTATTCACACCACTCTCTCTCTCTAGCTTCAAACCCGTCACTCTCTCACTAAATATTTCACCTTCAAATCACCATAACTCACTCGTTTGGAGACGAAATCGGACGCTCTTGGTGTCCACGCGAAGATCTTGTCATCCTCTACGTAGAAGTACAACAGATCATATCATTTGCCCACTAAAAAATCAGGTATGAAGTCGTGAATATCACCAAAGTTAGGGTTTTCACTATTTTTGTTGTTGTTCGAACTCCATTTTAAAAACCGGCCCTAGCTCATAACCGTGGATCCATAGCCCTTTGAAAACTTGCTTACATGTAACCACAACAGATGAATGGTCGAACTTAGGGTTAGAGAACGCATGATGATGATGATGATGATGATGTGCAGGTTCGTGGGGAGAAACCATCGCCAGCCGAGCTTTTTGTTAGTAGGCGAACCCTGGATGTTCCTACCTAGCCACTGCCGAACCATGTGGTCACCCGAACCCTTCACCATGGTCAACGAACCTTACAAGGGTGGCGAACCCTTTTCCTCGTCGAACCTTGTTTCCATTAACAAACCTGCAACAACAGCCAACTGCCGAACCTCCCAACAGCCACGAACCCATGCACATGCAACGAACCTTCTGTGGCCGAACAATCTTGGAACCAGGGGCCTACGAACCTGTGAGTGGAAGCTTCTAACCACGAACCTGTAGCCTCACCGAACCATCATGAAACCACCGAACCCCAGTGAGCCTTGGTGACAGCCGAACCATCACTATTGCGAAGAGGCCGAACCTAGAACAGTATCAGCCGAACTATATGTTGAACGAACCTTACAAGAAGCAATAAGGTTCACTGATCAAAGAAATCGATCGCAGCTTTGTTAATCCAATTGATGTCATGAGCAGCCCATTTACATACGGCCCAACAGTAGCCCAACAACATCCTTTCGGCCCATGTGATCACTAGGCCCAACCCAAATGTCTAACCCATTTTATTCAATGCGGGCCACTCGCCTAAAAGGTCTAGACTCAACAGCCTATTCTCGGCCCATATGGGTGTGTTAATCGGCCCATGTGTTGTGATATCCCAACAATTTCGAGTTAGGCCCATTGGGGATGAAATTGGTCCGAGATTTTACTCACACTTAGCCCGTTTAATTTGATTCGGCCCACATAACTCCTAAGGCCAATGACCCTATTATTAGGCCCATGACCACTTAATTTGGCCCAATATCTAAGATGATCCGTTGTACATTCGGTTAACTTAAATATTAACCATTCGACCCAAGTTACTTAGCTTAACATCACTCTCAAAGACCATGCAAGTCATTAGGTTCAATATTAATCAGTTGGGCCACAATGGCAAGTTAGGCCTAACATACGGCCCACGAGATCTAAATTTCAATAAAAACAATGTTAGGATTAACTGTAGATCTAACTTAGGAAGTTCTAGCACAATAATCGAATGAAATTATTATAGGGGATGATCATTCTTTTAGTTAAACGCAAGTGAAACTCTTTAAACTAAGATATCTATATCATGGGAGAAGTACACTAGGGACGGAAACAAGAACCTAAAGGTTATGGGTTGACTTAAATGTTAACACCTAAACCATTGGGAATTATAAAGACTTATGACTAACCTAAATGGTTTATTTAAACCATCCAAGATTAGTTACTCAATAAGCTAACAAGAAATCGCTAGAAACAAAAAGGCTATTAATGGGCCCAAGAATGGCCCAATGGGTTTAATATAAGCCCATCATGTTTAGTTACACTTTTCTTAAATTAATTATGCTTTTCATAAAAGAAATTAAATTATAAACCATATAAAAAAAAATTAATTAAATGATTTCGAAATAAAAGTTTAACTTAAAATAATTTATCTTAAAAATGAGTTAAATAAAGACTTGTGATGTAATTAAAATAAACCCTGATCATTTAGGGTTTAAAAGTTAATAATATTGGGACATGGGTCTATGATGGGTATTTCAAGTAGATGAGTTAGGTGAAATCCTAGAAACACTTAGTACTAAGACACTTAGTTGCACACACAACAAGACCCGACCTTAGGCACAACAACTATTACGCGTACTTATTATATTCGAATTCTTATAAAATAACTCAGGAACTGAAAAAACCTAAGCTACGGCAAGAGCGCGCATTTTGTGTTAGATCATTTACATAGAAGCACAAGTGAGTTCATTGCCCCTTTTCTAAACATTTTTGTTTTAAAACGCGGGGCTGAGAAGCATGTGTAAACTGTTTTATTTTAAACTGTTTATTTAAATGCTTTTATTTATTATATGTTTTACATTATAATAAGCATGTGTACTTGTTAAATTCGAATTCTTATAAAATAACTCAGGAACTGAAGAAACCTAAGCTACGGCAAGAGCGCGCATTTTGTGTTAGATCATTTACATAGAAGCACAGGTGAGTTCATTGCCCCTTTTCTAAACATTTTTGTTTTAAAACGCGGGGCTGAGAAGCATTTGTAAACTGTTTTATTTTAAACTGTTTATTTAAATGCTTTTATTTATTATATGTTTTACATATATGTGTTTGTTGATACTCCTAGACTCCTGTCTAGGTAATTATTAAACAGATCAAATAATCAAGTTAATTAAAGTACTCTTATGAGTAATACTTTAAATTTAAACTCTAAACAAACCCTTAGACCATCAAGCTCAAATTCAAGAATCTAAATTCAAAGTGAAATCAAATGAACTAAAACAAAAGATCATATTCAAAGCAAATCTAATTCAGTGTGGGATCTGAGAACAAAGAATCATAATCAAGAATCAATTATCATTGTGAATCATGGAAATTCTAATGATCAAGATCAAGAGACTCAAGGAATCAGAAATCATAAATGTGTGTGAATCATTGTAATAATGAAATCGTTATAATCTAATGAAATCATCAATATTCAAGATAAGGTGGATGCCAGTTGTTTAGGGAATCAAGACCACGTGTAACACACATATAAAGTCCCCTTCAGGTATAGAAGACTCTTGTAGTCAGGCTATACGGGCAATAACGTGAACTATCCAAGGAATCAATATCAAAGTCATATCAAGAGAATCAAAGAGATCAAGAATCACAGGATATCCTTAAAGTCCCGCATGTACAGAAGACCATTGGGTCAAGCTGCAAGGGCAAAACATTAAAATCCCGCTCAGTTTAGGTGTACTCCTTGTGAGTTATGCCTGACATGGGTCACGTGTGAGAGGTTACAACTTGGACAACCACCAACAACTAAGTCTAATTGATTGAGTCAAATAAGGCCCAATCATCATGTCTTAGTTGTATATAAATGTTTTATTTATTTATTTAATTAAATACTTAACATTTTATTTCTATCACTGACTTTTGGGAAATCATTTATCTATGATGAACTCAAGAGAAACAAAGGTAAATCAAATTTTGGAAAGCATAATCTAAATCAGAGGTGTGTAGGGTAAAAATGCTTAATTATCATTAACAACAGTGTCATATGCGTATTAGTATGTGGTGGGACGGCGTCTGGGCGGGTTTGTTGGCTCGACCCAGGGGTATGCCCTATATATAAGCATACCGATATGGATATTACATGTGATGTTAATGAGGTTAGGGTCTTTACCGAAAGAGGTTTTCAAATCATTTTCAATTACTAAACTATATGAACTCACCAACCATGTGTTGACTTTGTTTTCTTGCATGTTTTCTCAGGTGATGTACAGGATTAGGCTAAGGGCTTGGAGTGCAAGCTAGGATGCTCAGTTAGAGGACCTAGTAGTTTTGGAAAGCACATCTTTTGTTAGTCATTGTGAATCATTTTTGATATCTTGTACTAATACAAGATAGTGAAATTATGATTCCTTCGGATATGTTTATTGTGTTAAATTATCAAACATTGATATTGTAATTTAACTTAGTAGATTTTAGTTAAATGTCTTTGTGCTTTAGATATTCCTAACATTGATGCTATGAAAACAATCTGATCACTTTGATTATCATTCCCGATATCGCGCCCCGAGAACCTTCCGCCCGTCGGGAAATCCGATCCAACTCCGCCGGCTCGGGGTGTGACACACTATGACAAGAACAACAACTAACAATAATGATATGATGATAACATAATTTCACAATATCATTCACCACCAGAGTTAACTAAGCATAGTAAGACTAGTTCTTACAACAATATGCTTACAACTTGGTGAAGGCTATGGGATAACACGAGACAAATACTAAGGAGAACAAGAATGATGATAATGATGACATAACTTCATGATATCATTCACCACCTGATTACAACTGGGTGAAGACTATGGGATGAAAAGAATGATAATCATGATAACGTAATTTCATGATAACAAAATCATTCACACATTTACTAACATCGTGTAATAAGACAAGTTCTTATAACACTTTGTTAAAGACTATGGGAACACATAACTTTGAGAACACACAACAATTGATTACTATTAAACTGTCTGTATTATATCACAACAATCATGTGTTCATGTATTCAAGTCCAATTGTAAGTCCCTTCTAGAGAATCGTTTACCAGTTAATTTAGTGCGACTAAACCGAAGATAACGTAGTGGTACCATAGGTTTGAGAAACCGCCGGCGAGTGAGGTCGGTACGTTGAACATATTTTATCATTGGCCGGTAACAGGGCAACTCAAGTCAGGTTTGGTAAACGACACATGGTGATATTAATCTACAGTAACTAATTGTACTTAATCCTTCGATTCTATTGACTAGTAGACTGAGGAATTCATTTTGTCTCATGTCACATTACTGGTAATAGTTTCGTTGAAGGCTATGATGAGAACACAAATGTGATAGAGGTAAATCGGATGCATTGTGATCTGATTACGTGAGGATCACAATGGATTCCTTTTAGGCTTTATGCATTCAAAGATGAGATCAATATCAATAGGTTAACTATCACTTCTATTATTAGTAGTGAATTACAATTAACCACACAAATGAGAGAATAATAACAAGGATACGATTAAGTAAATCTACTTTCCTCAAAACACTGAGGGTTCATCAACACTTCGGTTTTGGTGACTTTAATCCCTCATATTCTATTATTCTACTTATGACACATTGGGTGATGAACACAACTCTTATGGGTGAATATCAAACGGGTTGATTACATGTGAGATAGAAATGGGTATCCATAGTTGTATTGCAAGTGGTATTGAATCCTGTTAAGTATGTGGGGGGATTTCGGCTAGGGCTTGTTCCCCTACGTATGCCCTATATATAAGCATAACTGATGGGATGAAATACTACTTGTAAATATAACTATGGAGAGGCAATTATGTGAGACAGATGAATCAAACATTAAACAGGATTGGTGTATGACCTTGTGAATGTGAATGTTAGCAAATCAATGTTTTCAATTATTAAACTTATGAACTCACCAACCTAGTGTTGACTTTGTTTAAATGCATGTTTTCTCAGGTGACGAACATGTTTAGTCACCAGCAATTCAGGGCTTAAGCTAGTGGACTTTTAGAAGACCTAGCTTCATTTTGTGATGTGCATATTTTGAATGACAAAACTATGAATCATTTTTTATAAATCTTGTGCAGATACAAGATAGAAACTCATTGATTCTTTTTGGTAGAATTACTTAGTTAAATTATGACCATAACAATGTAATTTCAATTTGTAATTAGGTATCAATGTCATGTTAGCATTTCTCATTTATATATCATGAGCCATGTAAACAATCTGATCACTTTCATTAACAAACAATATTGCGCCCTGAGAACCTTCCGCCCGACGGGAAAGTCGATCCAGCCCGCCGGCTCGGGGTGTGACACGACTTCTCATGTGACGAACAGGTTAACTAAGAAGTTCTTTTTTTTGAATAGGATTCCTAGACAGAGGACCTAGTATTTTTGGACGTGCATAATTTGAACATCATCATACCTATTATTTTGTATATCTTGTGCAGATTGAAGATAGTAAATTTATGATGTTGATACTGGATTTACATTGTTAAATTATGAACGATACTGATATAATTTAACTTTGTAATTCTATTCCATTTAGTGCTTCCTCAATTTGTTTCATGTGCAATGTAAACAATATGATCATTCCGATTATCACCCGATATCGCGCCCCGAGACCTCTCCGCCCAAAGGGAAAGTCGATCCAGCCCGCCGGCTCGGGGTGTGACAGACTGGTATCAGATCCATGGATATAGAGAAACATAGGTCATTTCTTGCTGATGCGTGAAACATTCACGATTGATAAGTTGGCAAGATTGTACATCAACGAGATAGTGGTACGTCACAGTGTACCATTGTCTATCATTTCAGATCGAGACAATAGATTTACATCGAGGTTCTAGCAATCATTACAGAAATCTCTAGGGACATAGTTAAACTTGAGTACCGCTTACCATCCACAAACAGACGGTAAAAGTGAACATACTATACAAACCCTAGAGGACATGTTGCGAACCTGTGTTTTAGATTTCGGTGGAAACTGGGACTCCCATTTGCCACTAATCGAACTCTCCTATAATAATAGTTATCACAGCAGCATCGGATGCGCACCATTCGAGGCTCTTTATGGTCGAAAATGTCGGTCACCGATCTGTTGGACCGAAGTAGGAGATAACCGAATAACTGGGCCTGAGCTTATTCAGGAAACCACTGATAAAATCGCCCAAATACATCAGAAGTTACAAGCAGCTCGAAGTAGACAATAGAGCTACGCCAACAAACGATGCAAGTCATTGGAATTCGAAGTGCTTTCATGTTGAAGGTATCCCCATTGAAGAGCATAGTTCGTTTCTGAAAGAAAGGCAAGCTAGCACCGAGATATGTTGGACCGTTCGAGATCGTTGAACGAATTGGTCCTGTTGCGTATAGTTTGAGATCACCAGATGAACTTAGTGGTGTGCACGACGTGTTTCACGTCTCAAACCTTAAGAAATGTCTTGCGGACGAATCACTTGTCATATCGGTTGAGGAGATTCAAGTGGATGAGCAATTACACTTCATTGAAGAGCCTTCGGATATTATGGATCGCGAAGTTAAGCAACTAAAGAGAAGATGTATTCGAATCGTGTAGGTTCAATAAAATTCAAGGCGTGGACCTGAGTTTACTTGGGAACGTGAGGACCACATGAAGTCCAAGTATCCCTATCTGTTTACAGAGGAAGCCGTAGCCGTTAACGACTCTTAAATTACGGGACGAAATTTCTCTAACAAGGGGAGACTGTAACATCAGTGTCCAGACCATAGTTGGAACAGTAACGTGTACAGTAGATCAGATACGGACTATGTATATTTCATGGATGCTATTATCATTTAATGGTTAATATAGAACTATTACAGACTCATTTTAGAATCAGAATGTGAATTCATGGTTTAACAATCAGGAACATATCTGACAACACAGAACTATTATGTGAATGTAAGTTAGGATTTTATTACGTATAAACGTATGTGAGATAGAACAGAACAAAACAATAACAGATGTCGTTACGTAAATATTAAACTGACGGAGTATTCGTGTGGGTGACGATTCGCACGAATATATCTATAAGTTTAACGTTCTGAATGATGTTCAATAATTAGAAAATCAAATCGAAAAGTATAGTTTTCATCGTGTTTGTACATATGACTATTCGAACGAATACGCACGAGAACCGTACGATTCGATTAAATAATTAAATTAAATAATTTTATAATTTTAAATAATAAATAAAAAGATAGTTAGTTAATTTATTAGAAATTACTACCTAATTTAAATTAGAAAATTTTATCTTCAAAATCGTACCGTTTCGTTACGAACCGACACTTTTACGCGAAACCGAGCGGAGCCGAACGAGCCGAGCGGAACCGAACGAGCCCGAACGCACCCGAATGTTGAAAACATTTATTTTGGCATTAAATGTCATTTCTCATTTCACATACCAGCTTTCTCTCTCTAAATTCGTCCATCTCTGTCTTGCTCAAATTGAGCAAACTTGGTACCAAATCGAAGCCTTTGACGAGGAGAACGTTAAAGTACAGCAGGTCGAGCTTGGAACCTGCTGATTTAGAGGTAATATGAGCTCAAACTTTAGTAATTTCAGGGTTTTTACACAACCTGAATGAATGACCTTAGAACCCTATTTATTCTCATCAAACCATGATAGATTCAATTTAAAATGGGTTTTATGAATTATTTGAGTTTAAAATGACTTAAGTTAGGATATTTTCTCTAAAAACCTATAAAAATGGAGTCTGGGGATCGGGGGTTGAAGATGACACCAACGAATAACGCATTTTTTGTTGAATGATTGACCGAGAACACCCTTTATTGGGACAGGTGGCCGAGAACCCAAACAAATTGGGAGGGTTGGCCGAGAACCCCATTTAAAAAGGTGAGATGGCCGAAAACTCCATCTAGTTTGATGGAGGAAACCGAGAACCCCTCCAAACAAAACATGCTTGACTGAGAACCAAATATTGTGGACCACCTACCCTTTGAAGGTTGATATTAGCCGAGAGCACTTTTAAAACATCTGGCCGAGAACTCCATAGGACAACAAATACATATTTAGTTGAACACTACAATTTAAAATTTAGTGTGGGTCACACAACCGCCGTAAATGATAATCCATAATTCATCACGAGGATTACAATCATGTTAATCCAAAATAGCAGAAAACATAATTAGGTTTGGGGTGCAATTGAGCATGCTACTTTAATTCATATTACTTAAACTTTGGGTTAAAAACATATGTCAAATGTTTAAAAAGTAAGTCATAAACCATAGTTTAAAATATGACAAATGTTTAAAAACTAAGTCATGTTTTGAACAAGGTAACAAAAAGAGTTCACTTTAACTAAGTATTGGAACGGTGACATTTAGATGTCAACAACCAATACTTAAAATTTTCACTTAAGTTGATGATCAATTGAGTTGTTCAAATGAATAACTTAATCGATAATCAATTCAATAAGGGACAAGAATCAAGAATGTTAACAAAGAACTATCATGGGGCTTAGTGATTAACCTACTTGAGTTAACTTAAGTCCCAACACGTTTAACTTACATGTTTCATAAAAATAACTTGTATTTTGCTCAAATATAACGATTTATAATATATAAACATATTTTATATTCTTCTAAAGTAACTTAAATGATTTTCTAAATGTAAAATGTTATAATTCAAATAAGAATTTTTAGATGATGATTTATTAAAAGATTATGTCTTTTATTTTGTAAACCTTAGGTAAACAAAGTTAATTATTTATCTGTTACGGGTAAGGATATGACAAATTAGAATAACTTATAGAAATTTTAGCAATACCTTAGAAAGTATATATGACACTTAGTTGCACACCGAGACCTAAACCCTATATATGTCAAATCTAACTACTTATCGTATTCGAATCATAACAAATCAACTCAGGTGCTGAACATACATAGACTACAATTAACAAGCGCGCATATCTTTTGGGATTCAATTTCATAGCGACGGAGTTCATTGCCCTTGGATTATATTTACTTAAATGCTTTTACTTCACATATGTTTTACATATGTAATTATTATCCTAGATTTTATCTAGATAAACTATTTACCGGTTTTCAAAATGGGTTATGTATTCATCATGAGTAAATAACTATTTTAAAACCAAGAACTATTTTGACGTTCTGTTTTACATATGTAATTATTATCCTAGATTTTATCTAGATAAACTATTTACAGGTTTTCAAAATGGGTTATGTGTTCATCATGAATAGATAACTATTTTAAAACCAAGAACTATTTTGACGATCTGTTTTCAAATAACTAACGATCTAAATCAAAAAACTATTTTCAACGACCTGTTTTCAAAGAACTAACGATCTAAATCAAAGAACTATTTTCAACGGTCTGTGTTCAAAGAACTAACCATCTAAGAACTGTATGCAATGATCTATTTTCAAAGAACGAAAGAACTAGTACGGAGAACTGTTTTCGATGATCTATTTTCAGAGGAATGTCTGGGAAATATTCAAAGATAACATGCGCCAAAGAACTAACGATCTATACGAACAAGAACTAACATGGACGATCTAGAACAACTATAAAATCCTATACATCAAAAGATGTCCTAGCTAGACTCATTGATTATAGGTCGCATGTTTGACGATATTTACAGATTTCTCCAACTACTAAGAACCTTGATTGCTAGACTACTCTACTCGAGTATGACCAAGGCCCAATCATTAGGTCTTAGATTTTTATTAAACGTTTATTAAGTTATTTACTTAAGCATTTAATTGAATGTTTCTACAATTGGTATGGCTGTTCATATGTGTGTGAAGAGCTTAAGGAATCAAGGGAATTTCCACCGTTTGTTGAAACTAACAGGAACTAAGAACTAAGAACTAACGTGTTAATGAAGAGGAATGAAACGCTTAATTGTCATTGACAACAGTATGTTATACTGTTTGGTATGTGGTGGGTTGGCGGCTGGCTAAACCCTACGTATGCCCTATATATAAGCATACTTGACTGGATAACATAGGTGGTTGTTGGTGAGGTTAAGCTAGTCATTCGGTCAGGTTTGTACAAATTCATTTTCAAACAAAACAATATGAACTCACCAACCATGTGTTGACTTTTGTTTTCTTCCATGACTTCTCAAGTGACGAACATGTTAACTAAGAAGTTCGTGTTTTTGACTAGGATGCCCAAATAGAGGACCTAGTATTTTTGGACGTGCATATTTTGAACATCATCATACCTATTATTTTGTATATCTTGTGCAGATACAAGATAGAAAATTTATGATGGTGATAGTAGATTTACATTGTTAAATTATGAACGATACTGATATAATTTAACTTCGTAATTCTATTTCATTTAGTTCTTTCTCAATTTATATCATGTGAATGTAAACAATCTGATCATTCCGATTATCACCCGATATCGCGCCCCGAGACCTTTCCGCCCAATGGGAAAGTCGATCCAGCCCGCCGGCTCGGGGTGTGACACCTGAAGTTGCAGGCTATGCCCTCATCACTTCTGAACCAACATAAGTTGCTCTTATGGTTGTTGGTGAAGATCCCACTCCTTCTGATCAGCCTAAAGCAGACTCTTCTGATGCGTAGGTATCCTCTTCTACCCTTGAAAAACTGTGCACCGATGCGTGCATTGATGCTTTTGGAAAAATAGAAAAAGCCAATATGTTGCTACAACAAAAGAATCAAGAGCTGGAGCAACTACTAGCTAATAAAAATTCGGATGTTGAAAAGTTAATAAAGAATAAAGATAGTCAAATTTCTATCTTAAAAACTTAAAAATCCATCCTACAAGCATTATTTTATTTGCAAAATGAAAAATATTCGGCTTGTAGAGATGAACTGGTTCAAACTAAAGTCAGCTGTGAAAAGTGGGTTGAATCCTGCAAAGGATTCAAGATGCTTCTAAGTAAGCAAGTTCATAGTAAGGCTAAGTTTGAAATCGGGTACAATCACACTAGTCCTCTAGAGGACTCTGCCCCGATTGACAGTAAAATAAATGAAACTGCTTCTGAACCTCTATTCCCGACCTTTCTTCCTGATGAAATTCTAGCCATAAAAATCACACCTCGAAGAGTGTATCAACCTGAACATTTTCCATCGTTTGTATATCCCACAGATGCTAACTTGGAAAAATCGGAAGAGACACACCTGGAAAGTGATCATAACAATAATTCTTTTGAACAAACTGAGATTGCTCCAGCCATGAGCTCTACTCAAAGTTCAGAAGATACAACACTACTTGAAACCTCTGATAACCCTGAGGCCTATCTTGACAAAGGAAAAAGGCCCATGGTTGACATCAAATTCCCTCCTTCTCATCCTCACCCACCTTATCCAATAATGAAGGCAAACAAGCCATTCATCCCTAGCTACTCTTCACTATCTCCTGCTTGCCTGAAATGTTTCAAGTACAATGACACTACGAAAAATTGTAGGACAAAAACTCCTTTGGAGAAAGCTAGAGATAGACTGAAGGCTAAACAGTTGAAAGGTAAACATGTTTCTTCATCTAAAGGGAATCCACTTAATAAGATGAAGCAGTCAAAGAAAGCAAGTAGACCATCAGCTAACAGTTCAATAAGACTTAACACCCATTCACCCTTCCACTTATCTTCTCCTTTAATTGCATCTCCCAGACCATCCATTCTTGGTACACCACATTCTTATCCCATGGTGACTCCTGCTTCCAATTCTCCTGCTGTTGTGAACCCTTCTTCCATGGATTCACAAATCAACATCTTGCATCAAAATCAGCAACAACTGATACAAATGATGCAGAAGTTAATGAATAGTACCAAACAAAAGAAATAAATACCTAAAATATTCTGTTATTTCTTCAAAAAAATAAATAATGACCCATATCTAACATATTGCATTTGCTCCTCATGTGCACAGACCTTCATCAAACCAAAATCATATATGGTATGTGGACAATGGAGGCTCTAGGCACATGACAGGATGCAGATCCATTTTAAATAACTTCATTCCAAAGAACGGAGGATCTGTTTCCTTTGGAAACAATTTAAAGGGTTGGATAGTAGGGTTTGGTTCTGTCCTTAGTGGAAAGTTGCACTTCAAAAAATGAAAACATAGTTGAAAATCTCAAGTGTAATATCTTGAGTGTTTCTCAATTAGCAGACAAAAACTTCAGTTCATTTTTCACCAAGAACAGCTGTAAAATTCTTTCTCCTGAAATAAATTCGAAAATAAAGATCTTAATTGATCAACATACTCTGCTAACGGTTAAAAGAAGTGGAAATGTCTATGTAGTAGACATGACTACTGATTCTCAAACATATTCTCCTACATGTTTGATAGCCAAAGCATCTTCTTCTGAAACTGCCCTTTGGCGCAGAAGATTCAGTCACATTAACCATCAAACTCTTCACAAGCTTTCAACCATTTCTTTAGTAAAAGGATTGCCTTCAAAAGAATTTTACTTTGAAGGTCAGTGTGAATCTTTCTTAAAGGGAAAGCAATTTAAAACATCACATAAGTCTATTGAGGAATCCAAATCAACTAACTGTCAAAATGTGCTTCATATGGATCTGTTCGGTCCAGTGAAGGTAGCCAGCTTGGCCAGAAAAAGAAACTGCTTAGTTATTGTGGATGATTACTCAAGATTTGGCTGGACCTTCTTTCTATTAAGCAAAGACGAGAGTGCTCATAAAATAAAAGCCCTTATCACTCAACTTGAAAGACAATTTGATCTTCCCGTCAAGGTAATTAGAAGTGATAATGGCACATAATTCAATAATCATGCTCTTGGTGAATTCTGCATTTCCAAAGAAATCCTTAGACAATACAGTGTTCCTAGAATTCATGCTCAAAATGGAGTTGTGGAAAGAAAGAATAGGACACTTATTGAAGCTGGAAGAACCATGCTTGAGGCTAAGGATTACCTCTATCTTTCTGGGCTGAGGAAGTAAACACTGCTTGCTTTGTCCAAGTTTGCTGCTAAAGTTGACTCTGGATATTTTGTTGGATACTCTCAAACTTCTAAAGCTTATCGAGCTTTCAATCTCAGGACCGAAATTGTTGAGGAAACCATTGATGTTGAATTCAATGAATTTGCATCAACTTCCTCTTTCATGTCCGCTCCTGACGACCTCTTTGAACTTGAAAGCTTTACCTACACTTCTCCTACCCTTCCTTATCTCCTTCTTCAGAGTCATGTCAAACCTCTGAAGATCTATCTTCTCTCTAGGAATGTTTAGTATCTCACTTCTTTACTTCTATCCCTTCTTATCCAATAATTCCTCAATATCAGGATGAACATATATTTACTCCTTTATCCCCAGCATTGGATAACGTACCTATAGATATACCTGAACAAGTTCATGCTACCTCACCTGAAAACTCTCTCGGTCCCACTGAAAATTTATATTCTTCTGATGCTGCCTCTAGAAATAATTTTTTGTACATCATTCCCTTCAACATAAATCATCCTCTAGAGCAGATCTTAGGTGATTTAGGTAAGGGTCTTCAAACTAGGAGCCATATTTCAAACTTCTGCCTCCATGCAGCTTTCTTGTCCCAAATTGAGCCCTCCAAGTATCAGGAAGCTCTTAAAGATAATAATTGGGTGGAGGCTATGCAAGATGAACTATTACAGTTCAAAAGGCAAAATGTTTGGACTCTTTGCCCCTTGCTCACAGGAAAATACCCTATATGAACTAGATGGGTATTTAGAAATAAAACAGATGACAGAGGCACTATAATCAAGAATAAAACAGATTGGTAGTACAAGGGTACTGGCAAGAGGAAGCCATCGATTATGATGAAACCTTTGCCTCTGTAGCCAGACTAGAAGCCATCAGACTCTTCCTATCATTTGCTATATCCTACAACATAAAGGTATTTCAGATGGATATAAAAAGTGCATTCCTGTATGGAACTATAAAGGAGGAAGTCTATATCTGTCAACCTCCAGGGTTTGATGATGTTCATCACCTTTATGGTCTGAAATAGGCACCTAGAGCATGGTATGACACACTATCTCAATTTCTTCTTTCAAATAAATTTTCTAGGGGAACCATCGATAAGACCGTGTTCATCAAGAGGGTAGGCAAGAAACTTTTGCTGGTGTGAACAACTTTCTAAATTAATGTCTTCCAAGACCGTGTTCTAGGGGAACCATCGATAAGACCGTGGATCAACAAAACCTTCCTTGTGTGAACAACTTTCTAAATTAATGTCTTCCAAGTTTGAAATGAGTGTTTTAAGTGAACTAAAATCTTTTTTAGGACTCCAAGTCAAACAAAACCTAATGGGACTTTCATTCATCAATCTAAATACGTAAAGGATCTTTTGAATAAATTTGAAATGAATGATTGCAAAATAATTTTTACCCCCATGGCAACCACACCTGGAATAAGTCAAGATGAAAATGGTGAACCTGTAGATCAAACCCTCTACAGGTGCATGATTGGATTCTTGATGTACCTTACTGCATCAAGGCCAGACATCATGTATGCAACTTGTATATGTGCAAGATACCAGTCTGCCCCTAAACAATCCCATTTATCATCTGTGAAGAGGATATTCAGATATCTTAAAGGCACTCCTGTGCTAGGTATTTGGTATCCTGCTAATCAAACTTGGAAGCTTGTTGGTTTTTTAGACAGTGATTATGCTGAATGCTCGCTCACTAGGAAGTCTACTTCAGTAGGATGTCAGTTCTTTGCAAATTGCTTAGTGTCATGGCAAAGCAAAAAGCAAACTTCGGTGTCAAATTCAACTGCTGAAGCCGACTACATTGCAACAGCTCATTGCACTGCCCAGATCCTTTGGTTGCATTACCAACTCTTGGATTTTGGAGTAACGGAATTAAAAACACCTATACTAATAGACAACGAAGCTGCCAAAAATATAATAAAGAATCATATCTATCACTCTAAAACCAAACACATAGAAATAAGGCATCATTTCATTTGAGACTGTTTTGAAAAGGGATTGATAGTCCCAGAACATGTATCTACAGGTGACCAAATAGCGGACATATTTACCCAACCTTTGGACTCTTCAAACTTTTCTAAGTTTCTTGCCAAATTAGGTATGATAAATATGAGCTAATAAATAAATATGGTTAAGAATATGTTTATTAAACCTTAAAATAAATATATAAAAGGATAATTCTCAAGAATTGTCCTAACAATGGATATTTAGTAAACCACTGATAAGCAACCTTGGTTTCTCTCAGTGGTTATTCTAAAACACCACACCCCTCCCAACAGAGAGGCCCACACCCCACGGGAAGTTCGTTTATGTTCGTTCGTTTATTACCACTATTTCATATATATCTGTGGTTACAACTTTCCGTTGTTACACTTCAAATGCTCCGTGGTTTCTACTCTTTCTGAGGTCTCCACTCCTTCCGAGGTTTTAACCTTGTAACTTATCCATCGTTAAAATTCTTCCGAGGATCACGTTCTTCCGAGGTTAAAATCTCTCTCTGTAGTTATCAAATTCTCGATAATTATGCCTGATTTGACCGTCACTAATCGCTCTGCAATATTAGACTCCCTACAATTGACCCTCATTAATTGTTCTCATGGCTCGATAATATCATCTCATTTTACCATTTTACCCTTCTCACCTCCAATGACCACTGATCTTTATTTATATCAATGGTTATCTTCTTAAGTTCTTCACTAATCCTAGAAAAAATTCTTGATCTTCTTTTGATCAAGAAAACTCGTCATTCAAATTCAAAAGGTTCAGAATGCTGGTTATGGCAAATGACAATCACTTGTCAGGCATGTCGCCTGGCACGACGCACTTACACTGATTCCGTCTGAGCTTGATGCTCATAATGATGGTGTAACGGCATCAGACTAGGCATCATCCCTAACAACGTTTTGTCTGTACATCAGGGTGTGCATGAACGTACTCATTTGTCTTTTGTCTTTCTTTCTCTTGCTCACAGGTTTGTCCAACGGGTAAAAACCCTAAGGTAAAACTTTCGGTAAGTTATAAGTAGTGGAGGTTGTATTTATTGTAACCGCACTCATTTGCAACGGTTACACTTCCTTGTCTTGACTTCTCTAAACTTAAGGAAAAAAATTGTAATCACACTTTGCACTTGTAACTGTTCTTCGCTCATCATCGCAACAATGGCATCTGAAGCTTTTAAAATCAATAGGATTCACAATCTCGGAGCCTACCTTGTGAAGTCTTCTGAGTACCCTCACTATGACGAAGTGGTCGACATTCTGGTAAACTCCTTTGTTCATACTTCTCTTATTATCAACCCTCTCTAAACCAGTTTTGGGCAAACTCGACCTTGGTGTCGAAGGATGAATATGTTGAAAGCATCAATTCGGTGGACGCTAGTCAACAAGTCACCAACACCGCTCTAAACCAGTTTTGGGCAAACTCAAACTTGGTGTCGAAGGATGAATCTGTTGAAAGCATCACTTCGGTGGACGCTAGTCAACAAGTCACCAACACCCCCTCCAAAGTCAGTGTTGCCCTAAATCTGAACGACACCAAGGCGTCTACCACTATTTATCTAAAACTCCTTCATAATGTTTTTTTTTAGTTTGATTATCAGGGGGACCTGAAGAACATAACCTTGTACAAAGCCTACTTCTACCCTAAGTACAAGTTTCTGTATCACACCATTTTACAATGTCTTTCTCAAAAGACGACTAGTTGGGGAGAAATGCCGTATGACATGCAATATGTCATGTATGCAGTTCTGTCCAATGAAAAAGTCAAATTGTCACAAACAAATTTTGACCACTTGGTGCATCACCAAAAGAGTCCCAAATTTTTATTGTATCCAAGGTTTGTAATGGCTTGTCTCTTTACTGATCTTAATAATGTTTGTCATATTGCTCATCTCTCTACTATCAAAAGCATTAATAAACAAGTGTTCACTAGGTTGAACACTGAGGCAAGACACATGGATGAAACTGAGGATACAACCATCTTTGGTGAACCCACATCCACCTCCTCTTCCACAATTGTAAAGGTACCAGCCAAAAGAAAAACTTCTACCAAAGCCTTTAAACCTAAAAAGCCTGAAAAGATTGTTCAGGAAGTTGAGATCCCTGAACATGTCTCTATCCCCACTTGACAAATGGATACATCTGTTCCATCCTCACATATGCATCAAGAATCTCCACCCTATCTGGCTCCTCATCAATTCTCTCAACAGGATGATGTTGTACTCCAAAGGGACCCCTCACAAACCACTGAAGTGTTACTTGACACTCAGATGGCAGTCCACTCTCCCAAGGACACTTTTGCTTCTTCTCCACAAAAAGGCCTTAACTGTCTTACCCAAGTTCTCCAAAAGATTGATTACACTTTTGAGCAAATTGGTTCTCTTCCACCTCACCTATTGAGGAGCCGCCCCTTCAAACCTTTGCTCAAACTAATCAATCTCCTACCTATGGAGAAGAGAGTGAGATTAGGGTGTCCAGTTCATCTAGACATCATGATCATATATCTGGAGCATCCATCTCACATGAGAGCCCCATGGGTTCTCATTTGGATGGATGAGGCAATAAAACTCCATGTATGGCAACATCACATGAAGTTCTTGAAACGGAGGCTGGAAATCCCCGTAACCAAGAAAAAGGGGTCCATGACATTCCTGAGATGGACTCAGGTCATGACAAACAGACTCAATAGCCAGGTATTCAGATGGTATCCGTAAAAGGATGGACAAATCAGATCTCAAACTAAAGGATTTGACGGATTTTGTTGCTCATATTCAGGCTGATATGGCCAAACTCACTGAGTTAGTCACAAAAGTCTTGAACAACCATGTCCTGCAACCCCAATCCATCCCAATGCAGGCACCTTTACTTGAAGGTTCCCCACACATTCCACCTACTTCCACTACACCTACCCTCTCAAACCAAGCTCTTCAAGAAGTGTTAAACCCACTTCTTAGTGCCCATCTCACCACCCTCTTCACCAACTTTACCAAAGATTTCCTCACCACCCAGAAGCTACAACTGGATCTACTGAAAATTTTAGTAGATTCCAGGTCTGTTCGTTACAGCATGAGGTATCTAACCATACTCTTTTTCTAGAATCTCTTATAGGGATTGCTCCTCCTTCTCCCTGGTTCAAGGAACAGGCTGATGAAGCGAAAAAGAGGAAGAATGAAAGGGTCTTGTCTACAGCCCAACCTGCCAAGAGGGCAGAAGATAAAACTGAGCAGAGAAGGGATAGGGAAATAAGATTGAAAAATCAGGAGGCTCTCCTCAAAGCTGCTCTAGATCAGTAGTTTCAGACTGAGGATGTGTAGATGCACTATTTGTCCCTAGTTCTATCTTGTATTAAACATCATGTATAGTTCAAAATATATTAATGGAAATTTTCTTTATATATTGCTCTTAATGTTTATTATTGATTATATAATTGTTTGATGTGGTTTATTAATGTTTAAATATGAACTATGAAAATTCGAGCGAATGACTCTGCGAATGAAGTCATTCGCCGAATAAACGCCCTAGCGAATGACATAGGCGAGCGAATGTGACATTCGCCGAATGAGCTGCTTCGGCCACTCATTTGACCGAATGATGATAGCCTATAAATACAAATCTAAATCATTTCAAACCCAACTTCTAAGAGCCCTCCTTCTTCCCTGAGCTCCTAGTGTCAAACCCTAGAAGATCTGAGCGACCATTGATCTTCCAAGTTCGATTCTCAACCCGTGGTGTTCGATTCTCATTCAAACGTCCATTCTACATCTTTGGATCACCACGGTTGTTGTTCGTTTCGATTGGAGAACCCTGGAATAGGATTCCGCACTATTCCATAGGCTGTCGAGTAGATACCCGTTGGAATCGGATTGTTTCCGAGCTCCATTAAGGTCCTACAAAGTGGTATCAGAGCTTTGGCTCTTGATTCTACTCGATTTCCAGTCTAAATCATCAAATCTCAGATTAGTTGTTCGAAATCTCCTAAAACCCTGATTTTCTTGGCCCCTAAGTTACTGTTTCATTCAAAATCAGTTGGTTTTTATGGTGTGTTTGCCAAAAACTTTATCCCAATTGGTTACTAATATTGTCTTGGTGCTCTGTACCAATTTTGGTGCATAGATCTGGTAAAAATCATAAGATATTGCGATTTTTGTAGCTGAAAACATCAGATCGGCTGAATGAGCATGGCGGCCGAGTAAGTTTGGCCGAATCACCCTCATTCGCCGAATAGTACCATTCGACAGTCTCATTCGCCGAATAGCTCCATTCGTCCTAGTCATTCGGTGAATAACTTCATTCTCAAATCTCATTCGGCGAATAGCCTCATTCGATCCTTCATTCGCCGAATGAGTTCTTTCACCCAATAGTCATACTCATCTTCTCATTCGCCAGAACAAGTTCATTCGGCCCCTGACATTCACCATTAAGTTCTTCATTCGGTCATCAGTTTGGAAATTTTTCTAAATTTTGGATCTTGTTATTCTTGATTCTATGGAGGATTTAGCATTGATGGCAAACCAGAATCATCGTATTCAGACATTGCTGTTGACTGAAACTGAGACAGGAAACTCAAATAAAGCTCCCAAGTTGTTATCCTTAGATGATTATCCGCACTGGAAGCATCGGTTTGAAATTCACATCAATGGGGTGGATACTAACTTATGGATGATGATTGAAGGATGTTATCTGAGGCCTCTTAATGAAGATGGAACTCCTATGTTAGTCACACGGATGACTGAGCCTCATAGAAAGCTTTATGATTATGAGAAGAAAGCTTATGCTATTTTATCTCAATCCATTGCTACTGATATTTTTCATCTAAAGACAATTTACATCTTCTAAGTACTTGTGGGATGCTTTGCAGCAGCGGTATGAGGGCAATGATGCTTTGAAGAATATCAAGTCAAAGGCTTTGAGGAAGGAATTCAATAGCTTCATGTATGTTGGAAATGAATCATTGGATGATCTGATTGCCAGATTCTATGATCTTCTCAGTGAACTGTTTAATCATCAGGTCCAGATAACAACTCAAGAGAAGATCCAATGCTTAGCAGATGCTTTACCTCCCAAGTGGGAGTCATTCTTGATGGTGCTTAAGCAGAATGAGATGATGGCCAACATGGATATCAATGATTTCATTCAGAAGTTGAAGGAGCAAGAAATAGAGAACAAGTGGAAGGCAAAGAGAGTAGCTCAAGTCCAGGATCCTTCACTATATTATTCTACTCCAACTGTAGAGAAAGCATCTTCTCATGCTCCACTGAAGACTGCTTGTGTTTCTCAGACTACTAAAGCTCCATCTTCTAATCAAATTCATTTCAGTCAGTCTTCCTCCTCATCCAGCTCTTAGAAAGAACTTCATCAACCTGTCACCAGTCTAAGACACAAAATTTTGATAAAGAGACTGTAGAGATTGCCAAGGAACATATGGGTCTTTTGTCTACTCTTGTTAGCTCCTATGATGGTTTAGTAGCTGGACAAATTGCTAATCCTTATCTGACCAATGATGATTATTCTTAGATAGACTCAGATGATATGGAGAGGATAGCCATCATGTGGGCTTTGGCCAGTGCTGTGAGAAGAGCAAATGAGTTTGTGAAAAAAACAGGAAAAGATATCAATCTAAACAAGGAGTCTAAGTTTGGATTTGATATGGCATCTGTCACTTGCTACAATTGTGGGGAGAAGGGTCATTTTTCCAGACAGTGCAAGCACCCAAGGAAAGCTGGAAACAAGAATCCTTTTCAGCATCAGAAATCTTCTACTGCTAATCCAGAAAGAAGACTTGTCCCTATTGATTCTCCTGCTCAAACTAGTTCTTCAAGTGCAGGCAAAGCTTTAATGGTATAGCAGGATGAATGTGAAAATTGGGATTTCAGATTCAATTCTGAACAAGGAGGACAAGATAAAGCATGTGTTGCTAACATTCTGAAGATGGATGATTCCAATGATGACAACACTTCTGAAAAAGCACACATCAAGATAGAGGAAACATCTGGGTCAGAGTCTGAATGCTTGTCTGATTCTGATACTCAATCTGATTCTGATGCTGATATTGAAGAATCTCCCACTCAGTTTGCTTTGATGGTAAACTCATCTGCTACTACTGCTGCAACTTCACAGTCTGGTCAGGTATCTAATGAATGTTCATCTTCTTGTTCTAGATGTTTTAATTGTGTTGACCTTGACAGCAAGGTCCTTTCTTATCAGAATCAGAATGCTTCTTTGATCAGCGATCTCAACCAATGTATTGAAGCAAACAAAGTTCTAAAATCTAATGAAAAGGATTTTCAAGCTAAAATTGAACTTTTAAACATACAACTTTAAGAGGCTGAGATTGTTGTTCTGAACAAGCAAGATGCTATAACTTCTTATCTCAATACCATCAATGAGATAAAGAAGAAGTTAGCCATAGTTGAGTGCGACTATGAGACCCTAGGACAAAAGATCAAGAGCTATGAAAGCTCATCTTATATCATTGAGCACGTGATCAGCAAAGGTGCTGGTCATAAGCGTAAGGCAACAATGAGTTTTCAAAGGTGTCCTCCACCAATCTTAAACAGCTTTGTCAATTCACCAAATGACAAAGATGTTAAAGATTTCCAAGTTATAACTCCATTAGTAATTGATCCAATTGGGATGATTACTGATGAGGGTTCAAGAGGAATCCTTGGTGGATGGAATTGTAGAGGATTAGGTCTCAGATTCTGAGGATGAACCTGATAATTCATCAGATTGTACCACTGTTCAGAATCAGCCACCAGTTGTCATGAAAGGCGACCCAGTCTCATCTTCGAAGATTTATCAAGCTTTAAACTTTGTGAAAGCTTCAAAAGGAAATGCAGCTTTTGTGTTAAACAAGATTGACAATCTTGTTCCTAACAGGAGAAAGGGGTTGGGTTTTAATCAGAACACACCTAAAACAAATGTTTTCAAACTAAAAAGGCAGTCTTTTTCTGAATTAAAACATTTTTATAAAAAGGGTGAAAAAGTTTGCTTTGAGTGTGGTGCACCTGGGCACATTGTTAGATCTTGCCCACAGTTGGTTAAACCAAAAGTTGCACCACCCAGCAAACCAAATCAAAGCTTTGTCAAAGTTGTCAGATCTGAACGTAAGTCAATTCAGACAAAACCCAAACAACCAAAACAGGTTAAATCTTTGGACAAGGGTAAAGAAAAACTAGTGAACTTGGATGTTTCACAAGTGATTAATGTTAATCAAACAAAATCATCATCCATTTACCTGAAAAATTCTTTCAGTAAAAATGCCGTCTGGAAAGTCAAGTCATCTGAAACTTCAGTTCCACCTATTTCAGACAAGGCTGTTTCTAATGGTAAATGGATCGATGTTTGGATCCGAGACTCTTTGGGTCAACCCAAGACTGTAAAGGCTTGGGTTCCCAAAAGGAACTAATTGTTTCAATTTTGTGCAGGTTGCCCCAATAGCTGCTCTTAACATCTCTTGGATTGTCGATAGTGGGGCTTCAAGGCACATGACTGGAAATATTTCTCTGCTCTCAAATGTTCATTCTGTTCATGGTGGATATGTAGCATTTGCAGGTGACAAAGGCGGGTTCATCAGATGTGAGGGTATTCTATCAAATGGTAAGTTTCTTTTGACAAAGTCAGATATGTCAAACAATTGGAGAATAATCTTCTTTCTGTATCACAGATTTATGATAAACAGTACAAAGTTCTATTCGATGATTCCAAATTCTATACTCTAAAGCAAGATATTACCATGATTGGATCTTGATCTCATCCCTAGGAAGCAAGACTTGTATGTACTCAATATGGCCATAGCTTCAACTACATCCTCCACAGCTTCATGTTTTATGTCAAAGGCAACTGAGAAAGATTCATTTCTTTGGCATATGAGGATGGGTCATTTGAGTCTGCGCAAGATGAATCACCTAGTACACAACAATCTGGTTGAAGGGGTTAGTCTGAAGAATTTCAAGCTGTCTGATGTCTGTGTATCCTGCAAGAAGTGAAAGCAAGTCAAGCAATCTCACAAACCAAAGAAGTATCACTCAATCACTGTTCCACTTGAGCTTCTCCATAAGGATCTTTTTGGTCCTGTTAACCGCAAGAGTATAGCAGGGGATCAATACTGTCTTGTCATCACTGATGAATATTCCCAATACTCTTGGGTTTCCTTTCTAAAAGAGAAATCTGAAACGTTTGATTGCATTCAAGTGTTGGTTACCAAACTTGAATCCCTTTATAAGCTCAAGATTCGTATACTCAGAACCGACAATGGGACAGATTTCAAAAACCACAACATAGAGAATTTTTGTAATGAACAGGGTATTGTTCAACAATTTAGTGCTCCATATGTCCCTCAAATGAACGGTGTTGCTGAGCTAAACAACAGGACTCTGATTGAGGTTGCTAGGACTATGCTTGCTGCTTCATCTCTTCCGGTTCAATTCTGGAATGAAGCTGTAGCAAACGCTTGTTACACTCTGAATCAGGTGTTGATAGTGAAGAGACATGGGAAGACTTGCTTTGAATTTCTCCATAACAGAAAGCCAAATCTTAAGTATCTTGAGCCATTTGGTGCACCATGCACTATGCTTAAGAAACAGGAACAAGGCAAGTTTAATTAGAAGGTGGAAGAAGGGTATTTTCTTGGATACAGCACTCCTAATAAAAGAGTTTATAATAGATCAACTCAAAATGTGGAAGAGTGGTACCATGTTGATGTTCAGAGAAATTCTATGCCCCCACCTGGGAAGGGTCTTAATTGGATGTTCAACTATTCTGATTTATTTGACTCCTTCAATATGTCTCCCATGTATACTGATGAAGATGTTGCTTTTCAGATGATGTATGATGCACAAAATGCACCTGATGAACCAATGCAACCTTCATCCAATTCACCTCCCATAGTACAGATACATGATGACAGCTCAGAAACAGATGACAACCCAGTTCCTCCAGCAGCCCCTGAACCAACTATTGACAATCTTGTGCCAGGACTTGAGGATCTAAATCTGAATAATCTTGATCCACAGAAAACATTATTGGAAGTCCTCAAGAAATTAATCGGATTCATCCTGTTGGAAGAATTAATCGGATTCATCCTCAAGAAAACATTATTGGAAGTCCATTAGATGGGGTTAAGACAAGAAACCAACTTTCTTCAGGAGGACTTGCAGACATTCTTGATTTTGCAGATGTAAGCTTTTGTGCCCATTCATGTTTCATCTCCCAAGTTGAACCACGCACTGTCATCAAAGCCTTAAAGGAAGAATCATGGGTTGAAGCCATGCAAGAAGAACTTCTGCAATTTAAGAAATTAGAAGTCTGGCAGCTTGTTGACAGACCAAAAGGTGCAAAAGTCATAGGCACCAGATGGGTTCTTCGTTGCAAGAAAGATGATCACGAGATCATCGTGCGAAACAAGGCACGTCTGGTTGTTCAAGGATTCAGACAGATCAAAGGTTTGGACTCTAATGAAGTATTTGCACCGGTTGCTTGACTTGAAACAATTCGTATTTTCTTGGCTTATGCATCCTTTAAGAAGTTTAAAGTTTATCAAATGGATGTCAAGAGTGCATTCCTTCATGGTGTGATTAATGAAACAGTGTATGTCAGTCAACCTCCCGGGTTTGAGGATCCATTGCATCGAGACAAAGTCTACAAGCTAGACAAGGCTTTATATGGATTGCATCAAGCTCTGCGAGCATGGTATGAGACACTATCTACTCACCTTCTGAACAACGGGTTCAGAAGAGGTGTCATTGACTGTACACTGTTTATTCGAGAAAAGGATGGTGATCTTCTCTTGGTACAAGTTTATGTGGACGATATTATTTTCGGGTCTACCAATGATATTATTTTCGGGTCTATCAGTTGAGATGGTTATGAAGGAGAAGTTTGAGATGAGCTCAATGGGAGAGATGAAATTTTTTCTGGGATTACAGGTGGATCAGTCTAAGGCAGGCATCTTCATTCATCAAACCAAATATGTTGGTGATATACTGAGCCGATTCAGTATGTCAGATACTAAACCTGCTGGTACTCCACTAGCTGTTAATCACAGGATTACACCAGATGATAAGGGGGAGTTAATTGATGCCACTCTGTACCAAGGAATGATTGGATCTCAGATGTATCTCACTGCTTCTCGGCCAGACATCATGTTTGCCACATGCTTGTGTGCACGTTATCAATCAAAACCAAGAGTGTCTCATCTGATTGTTGTGAAAAGGATTATGCGTTATATGAAGGGTACTCCTGATCTTGGTTTATGGTACCCTAATGATGATAATTTTGAGCTTACTGCATACAGTGACTCAGATTATGGTGGCTGCAAGAGATACTTCAAATCAACATATGCTGAATGTCAGTTCTTTGGAACCCGGTTAGTTACCTGGCAGTGCAAGAAGCAGACGTCGGTATCTACTTCAACCTGTGAAGCTGAATATATTTCTGCTACTAGTTGCTGTTCTCAGATCATCTGGATACAACAGCAACTAAGGGACTATGGGTTACATCTTTCTAACACTCCTATTTATGTTGACAATACTGCTGCCATAGCTGTCACTAAAAATCCGGTCCAGCACTCAAAAACAAAACACATCGACATTAAATATCATTTCATACGTGATTGTTTTGAAAAGAAATTAATCGATGTTGTTAAAATTCACACCGATCACCAGAAAGCTGATCTTTTCACAAAAGCTTTTGATAAACCCAGATTTTTATATCTGCTATTGGCTAATGGTGTTTGTCAAAAGGATGAAGTCCTACCTTCATCTGAATCTAATAAATGATCATCGTTTTTGTTAGATAGTTTTATGTTGCTTTATGTCTTTCTTTCATTTAGTCATCTTGTTTATTTCATTAAATTAATCAAACACTCAAAAAGATTTTCTGTTTTAGGTTTTTAGGGGGAGAAAAAGTATGCTATTTGAAAAACCAAAAACATTAAAAATGTTGAAAAACCCAAAAACATTTGAAAAATTAGTAAAAAATGAGAACATCCTCTTTGAGAAAGTAATATATTAATTTATCCTGTCATAGAAGCTGAGGTGAATGTGAAAGCTGAAAACACATGAGAATTATGATGTGATGTACTGATAGATCGATCTTAGAAAATGAATAGACAATTTGTGATAACTTAGAAAGTTTGATTTGTGGGATATGTTTTATAAAATCAGTTAGGTGAGAAATAGTTTTTGACTCAAATCAAGCATACACCGGTCATCATAGAATCAAATGAGGTTTCAAATGAGTCATGAATTCAAGTCTGTACACGTGCCATACTGCTGGGACGAACCTAGCTGAAGCCATCCATTCAGATAAGAATGATTGAATCCGAAGAAAAATAAAAACAAGCTGGTATTAAGCTTGGGAAATACATAAGCAAAATAAGTTCGATTCCATACACGTGCCATATTGCTGGGATGAACCTAGCTGAAGCCGTCCATTTGGATAGAATAAGAAAAATACAAAAAGTTAATAAACTTGAAATCTTATAGAATTTATGATGACTGGTATTAAGATGTGCTGAAATGAGTTATAAACTGATTTTGATCTTTAAATGGTAAAATGAAATGGGTAACTCAATCAGAAAACATGAGTGATCATAAAGCTTTTTCAGAAGTGATGTAAAGTCAGGTTTAAAGCTGGACAAGTATATCAGTAATCGTGTTATAGGACAAATGTGTCTGAAGTGAAACATTCAGTGATGTTGATATGATATGATTAGGTGTGTGTGCTAGTTTCTCAATAGATTTCTCACAAAAACATGTGTTTCTTTGTCTTTAGTTGCTAGTTGTACAGTCGTATCTTGTTTCAGAAAATTACAAAAAGATTTTATATTTTCAATTTCAGTTTAGATGATCATTTGTAATTTTAGATGTCTGTCTTATCTGAATCCTGAACCAACCAGACGTATCTTCATAAATGGCATATGTTTTGATGATCAAAATGTAAAATCTTTAAATTATCTTGTGTTTTGTGAGAAAGAATCCTCATTCGCACGAATGGGGTGTGAGAACAACTCATTCGCATGAATGAAGTGCTGTGTAAAAGAGAATCAGGTCTTTCGCCCATTCACTCGGCGAATGACTATTGTTTATTGAATTTCATTTGGCGAATGACTCAGTGCCAAATGACTTATTCGTTGGTGTCATTCAGCGAATGAACTAATGGCGAATAGCTCGTTCGCCAGTCTCATTTGGCGAATGACTCACCCTATATAAACAGTTAATCAGGTGAACTACCTCATTCGCAAACTTTCATTCGCCCGATACTGTGTGACCCTCATTCGCCAGAATATCTTCTCTCTTTAGTTGTTCATTTTCTCGTTATTTTTACTGATCCAGATTCTGATCATCTTGTTTCTTATTGTCTTAGGTACATGGGGATCAAATATAGTCGATTTTTAACCGTGATATCATCAAAAACTGGACCGATTCAAGAATTTTTAGGGTTTTAGAATTTCCTCTTCAATAGATCATTAAGTTGAACTTGAAATGACTTGAACCATGTTTTAAAGTTGTTAGTCGGTCGATTCTGAACATGGATATATGATTTTTATGGACTGATTTGAGTTTTTGTAAACTGGAGTGTGAATCTCAAAAGTCAGCCGAATGACTCATTCGGCGAATCACACATTCAGCGAATGGTTCATTCGACAGAATGACTCATTCGGTCAAAGAGTTCATTTGTCCAAATCAGACTCATTCGACCAATATGTTTCACCTGTGTTTTTGATTTGATTTCTGTATCTTGTGCAACTGATTGGTTATAACAAGTCTTTATCTGATTTTCAGAATGGCTGGATACAAGTCAGTAACGAATAACAACATCTGTGCACATTTGGATCTCACTACTCCAAATGCCAGACATTACACCGAGATTATCACATTTTTGAGTCGTTCCAGGATTTTCATTGCCATTTCCACCATACATGTGCCATACCATTCTCATCAACAGGATTTCTGGGCTTCTGCCGATATCGATTGTGAGGTTGAGCCTCCCGTTATCAGAGGAAAGGTGCTTGGACAAGATGTTGTATCCACTGAGCAAATCAGGAGAGTTTGTGGTTTCCAGGATACACCAGATCAGTCGTATTTGTTAGATCGCTATTTGGTTCGTGGCTGCTTCATGAGATGCAAGTACGAAGGCGATCTTGGAGCGGGAATCCTGAACATGGCTTATATGTCTCCACAGTTCAAGTACCTCGCTCATGTACTGATTCACTTCCTTGGATCTAGGAGAGGAGGTTTTGATGATATGAGGGAGACGATACAGTGTGCATTCGTTGCCCTGGTGCTGAACCGACCATTCAACTTCTCTGAGATGATCTTCACTCATATGAAGGAGATTGTGGATTTGAAGGGAGATAAGAAGTTCTTGATGTATCCGAGGTTCTTGCAGCAGTTGATCGATGCACAGTTGCCTGATCTGCCAAAGATCAACGCTGATATCATTAGGCTGGAGCACATGAATGACATCACTCTAAACAGGGTGATGTCATACAAAGGCAAAGAGAGGAAGCCTACAGCTCGGTCTTTGTTTGGTCATCTTTCTAGGCCTGATTACATAGCCCCTGTTGGTCGGAGATGGAGGCACGAGAATTTTGATTCAGATCTGGAGGATATACTTATACCTGATGATGATGGAGATGATGATGGTGAAGAAGGTGGTGTTGCAAGTGGCAGTGGTGCTAGTACTTGTATGGTTGTTAGCACAGTTGCTATGAGCACTGTTGCTGAAGTTAGCTCAACTGATGCTGATTTTATGAGTGTAGGTGTGGAGAGTGCAGGTGTTGTGAGTACAGGTGTTGTGAGTACAGATGATGTGATTGTTGGTGGTGGAGCTAGTATATCCGTTGCAGAAGAAGAGGATGTTGATATTGACTCATTACTGGAG
This sequence comes from Mikania micrantha, assembly GCA_009363875.1. Lineage (NCBI taxonomy): Eukaryota > Viridiplantae > Streptophyta > Magnoliopsida > Asterales > Asteraceae > Mikania > Mikania micrantha. Next base: position 61,601,636 of record CM018691.1, on the reverse strand, counting down.
TTAGATTTCATGGCTACTTCTACAGCCACTACCTCTGCTCCAGTTGATATGACAGGCACCACATCTGCTGCTGACGAGGATGAGTCAGATGACTCAAGTGATGAAGGTGGCGAAGCTGGTGCTGATGAAGCTGAGAGTTCTGATTCAGAAGATACACCAGATGATGAGTTCGAGAGTGTATGGATAGGTGGCAGATTGGTGAAAAGGAAGAGGAAGAGGAGTGAAGCTGAGATGGAGGAGATTACTGATCCTTCATTCACTCCTGAGTTTGATATTTCACCTCATCCTCGTTCCTCTGTTCCAGCTACTGCAGCCGTTTCTGTTACTGGCGACAGCTGCTACAACTACTGTTACATCAGTAGCAACTGTCTTAGCTTCCTCACTGACCAGGTCAAGTGCTATTCCGATTCGTGCTACTACGGCCCCTCTGACCACCTCTATTGCACAAGCTCCCATTTTCACTGCTGCCTCTGCTGGTCCCTCTATTTCTCGAGCTGACACATTCATGCCTACTGTTTCAGTTGTTGATCAGCTGAGCACACTGAACAGTATGGTACTTAAGCTGATGGAGAGGAGCCTTGAACAGGAAAGGAAGAGCAAGGAGCAGGAGTTGGTTATTGCTCAACTTACATAGCGGGTCAATGATCAGGACGCCTTATTAGTACAGGCTGCTGATCAACGAGCTGATCTGTTGTTGAAGTACATTGATGAGCATCATCAGTTGGCATTGACTGTCATTGATTTCAGTGACCGGATCCTGTATCTAGAAACGGTGAATGCTAGGCTAGCTGATCAGCTTTATAGCCTTAAGGATATCACTCCTAGGATCGAAGGTACTGCTGCTCACTCCAATGATTCAGATTCTGAGAAAGATAAGGAAGAGGAAGAAGAATTTGATGAGGAGAAAGTGGATTATGAAGACACTGATAAAGATGATGACTCAGACGGAGATTATCAGGATGAATCAGGGAGTGGGTCTTTTGGTTCATCTCGTTCAAATGATGATGAGGATGATGATCAAGATCCTCCCCCTCCTGAGATCCGGTCTAAGTCAGTGCATGACAAGAAGAAAGCTCCTCCTCCATCTCCTCCCAAACAGACAGAAGAACCAGTTGCTACTGAGGAAGTTGAAGCTGTGCCTGTGAGACGTCAACTGGATGAGACACTCACTATGATTTTTGAGGCTCAAGGGATCATACAACACTCAGTTAGCTATGATAAAGAGGAGGGAGAAATCATACACTGCTTATCAAAGGAGCAGATTGCCGAACTGTTCAGGCTAAATCCAGATGAGGTTATCACTGATGATACCTCCGTTCCAGTGTTTGATGAGCCCCCTCCAGAGGCCTTTGACGATGTAGATGAAGTTATTCTTAAGAATATCACTGATGAAGAATATCCAAAGTATACATCTGCTGAGAAAGAGTTGCCTACTTTCATTGATCAGTTTGATCAACCCACTGAAGATCTACTGATCAGATATTTGGAAGAACAAGTTGAGGTTAGCAAAGCTGAAGCTGATGAACAGAAAAGAAGAAAAGAAGAATGGAAGGCCTATTGGGAGGTATTGAAGAAAGAAAGCACCATGAAGATGCCACCTACGCACAAGAAAGTCTATAGAACCAAAGGCTACAAGGCTGGAGGTCAAATCTTGAGCTGGGCATACTTTCCTGATCTTGGGTGCTATGCAGTAAAGAGGGAAAGATGCATTGACTACTTCAAGCATCCTCATGATTTTAAGACGTTGCCCGGTTTCGAAGTCAATCAATTAGCACGTCTGAGGATGCTTTATAGTGAAGATTCTGGAATGTCAGCCTGGTTTTCTCGTCAAATTCAGTACGAGTACAGAAAAAGATGGGTGAACTTCCAGCCCTAACAGCCTGAACGTTATTATTTACCAGAGATTGATGGAGACACCCGAAAGCACAAAGTTATCCTGAAGTGGCTTCCTTCTAAAGTTTTGAACAAGATTCCGTTAAGGAAGATGCGACAAGATTTTATAGAGGGCTTCCGATGGTGGTACTATGATGGGCAGAGTGGAGAAGCTGTGATTGTTATGTGTAAAGATAAGAAGTGGGAAACTGAACGTATATTTGACCCGATGTGGTTGACTAACTTGTCACACAACGATGTCAAAGCTTTATTTCGACATCAGATTTTCTTTGATGTACAGGATATGGAACAGGCACTTCAGTTCATAAGGGTGATCCGGCTTTGTATATGCTTAAAGGTTCATGCAGGTGCAGACTGGAAAGCCATCTCTGACAGGTATTTCAAGAAAGACACTTCCAAGGAGTGAACTAGGTCCAAGGGGGAGTTTGTAGATGCACTATTTGTCCCTAGTTCTATCTTGTATTAAACATCATGTATAGTTCAAAATATATTAATGGAAGTTGTCTTTATATATTGCTCTTAATGTTTATTATTGATTATATAATTGTTTGATGTGGTTTATTAATGTTTAAATATGAACTCTGACCATTCGGGCGAATGATTCTACGAATGAAGTCATTCGCCGAATAAACGCCCTAGCAAATGACATAGGCGAGCGAGTGAGTCATTCGCCGAATGACTCATTCGACTGACATGTCCATTCGGCCAAGTCATTCGCCGAATGAGCTGCTTCGGCCACTCATTCGGCCGAATGATGACAGCCTATAAATACAAATCTAAATCATTTCAAACCCAACTTCTAAGAGCCCTCCTTCTTCCCTGAGCACCTAATGTCAAACCCTAGAAGATCTTAGCGGCCATTGATCTTCCAAGTTCAATTCTCAACCCGTGGTGTTCGATTCTCATTTAAACGTCCATTCTACATCTTTGGATCACCACGGTTGTTGTTCGTTTCGATTGGAGAACCCTGGAATAGGATTCTGCACTATTCCAGAGGCTGTCGAGTAGATATCCGTTGGAATCCGATTGTTTCCGAGCTCCATTAAGGTCCTACAGGTTGCTAAGGCTAGCTCAGAGCAGAAACAAAGGGAAGCGGAAGCTCAAGTGAACATTGGAACATCTAGGGTGTCTAGAAAACCCAAACACACCAAATCAGCTCCTACTGAGCCAATAAAACCCACAATCGCTGCTCCTTCTTCCTTTGAGTCAACCACTCAGGACATACCAATTTCAACTGGTTCTGTCCAATCTAAACATAACCCAATCTTCCCCAAATAGATCTCTCCCATCATATATATCCCCTCTTCACCCATACACACAATTAAAGAAAACTCATATACCCTTTCTACAAATTATGCTTCTCAAACCCTCCTAGAACTATCCTCACATACCTCCCTTCCCACTACTCTCAATGAATCTAAATTGTCCAAAAACCAGCTCCCATAATCACTCAGTATTTCTCAAGAAGAGAAAAGAGTGTAGCCAGAAAATACTAAATCCCCAATAATAAACCTCGGAAACCTCTAACCCCTATTCAAGATCCATGCTCGGACTTAAATGATGATCAGCCTATTGCCCCTCTTATTCCAAGAAAGAGTAGGCTCATATTGGCTGATGATGATAAGTATGACTTACCCAAAACCACCAAAGCTCTCTCACCAATAAAGTCAGCACATGATGAGAAATCACAAACTTCTCCATTGAAGGAATCCTATTCTCCTGTAAGGAAATTCCCTTCTGATGAAGACCTTCAAGAGACAAAGAATAAGAAAACTGAAAAGGAAAATAAGATACTAGCTGGTCTAGAAGCCACTGGTATCTTAGGAGATGATTTGGTCAAAACCTATCAGGAACAAATAGCTTCGTTGGACCAGCAACAAAATAAAGCTTATCAGGCTGAGAAGGAGCAACTGATCAAGTTTCTGTTTGATGAAGGTAAGTATAACGTTGAAACCTTCAGCAATTGAGACATCACAGGCCTCATAAATGAAGCTGAGGCTCTGTCCAAAAGAATAAAGGCAGACGTCAAGAAGAAAAAGACCCTTGAGCAAAGAAAAAGAATAAAACACATCCTCATTTAAAACCAATGGGGACCAAAGAACATTATAATAAGATGGAAGGATGATGTACTGTTTGATGAATGGTCAAAATTCAAAAGAGAGAACAGTGATTATCCTGAGCTTTCGAAAGAAGCCACATCACCCTCTCCCACTATAGTGTCCCAACTCAAGGATGCTAATCCAAGCACAATGCTCGACCATCTACTTAATGCACCTATGGGAAGCCTAGGTGTTGGTTCTGCAAAATCTCCATCTACTTTTAACTTCAGACCTTGGATTGAATTTGAAAAGGAAATTCTTCCTCATCTTCTAATAAACTATGAGTCTCATCAACATGTTGTAGTGAAGAAAGTACTTGAGTCAAGGGATCAAGTAAAAAGAAGAGAAATCATTCACTGGCCTGTTGGAGCTTCTCTTCCTTTGGGTCCTTCTTCTAAATCCCAACCTCCTCAGATCACAAATTCTAGAATTAGAATAAAAAGATGCTTCTATGATTATGTCTCCTAGAGCATGATCATTGAGAGATACAATGGGTCAAGATCCTTCTTCTCAGATTGGGATGAAATTCTCAAGCTACCAAATAATGATATGACGGAACTGCAGCATATGACTCTGGATAATGCTGATACAGAATATGAAGTCTTGAAGTATGTGCAGACTCTCAGAAATAAAATAAGTCTGGCTTTAAGGCAAAAATAAATGATCTTGGCTTCTTCAGTCCATAGGGAGATTGTTGGAAAATAAGGACTGATGAGCAAAACCACTGAAGCCAGAACTAATTAATAAAACCGCGGATACTTCTCTTCCGAAACTTGCTCTTCTGACTGAAGAACTGCTGGACTTCAGCATCGGAACATTAACAGCGGAGATTCGCCAAAAAGAACTACCGTAAACCTTCTTGACTTCAAAATACAATAGCTAAACTTCATCTCTTCTGAAGACAAATGCTTCGGAAGACAACCTCTGACTATGAAATAACTAATTATTTAATCAGCTTACGATGACCACCTTCCGAAAGAATAACCATTGAACTTCAACACAACTATCACAACCTCGGAAGAACATAAGACTTCTGAAGACATCCAAAGACTCTTGTTTCTGTTGTTGTTGACTTTGTATTAGTTGTAATATTCTGATGATTTAGTGTCTGTAATAGTGTTAACTATTTGTCTTATTATTTCTTGTCTTGTAACTCTGAATGTTGGGTATTTAAGTCCCAACATTCCCTGAGAACTTGGAATTACTTCACCCAAAATTCCTTGTATTGTTATTCTGCTTCTCTCTCTTTATAGCAAAAAGTAAACAACCAAAATAACTAAGTGTTAAACTTCAGAGGGATCTAATACCAAAGCTTTGACTGTGTGTCTAAAGTCTTTGTTCCTGGTTAAACGGCCTCTTCAAGTTTGAACAAATTGATAAGGTTAAAGAAGTAGAATCCAAAAATTCTCAATTAATCAATGAATATCAAATCAGTGACAAGAAACCGAAGGCACAAAATGTATACATTGAGAAACATAAAATTGAAAATGCTAAACTTTTAGCTAAAGTAGATGATCTTCTTGCTAAACTTACACAACCTAAGAATGATCTCTCACTAAATGAATTCAAAATGCAAAAATATGAATCTTCATCCAAAGTTCTTCAAAATATTCTAGATAATCAAATCCAAACAAAATTCACAGCTGGTTTAGGATATCCTCCTCCTTTTAATCATAGCTACACAGTTATGCCTATATTTTGGAAGAAGTAGTGTGTGACAAGATAACTTCAGAAGAACAAAAGAAAATTAAAAAATCAAAATTTACTCAGGTTAAGCCTTAAAAGATTGAAACATTTATAGAAACAGAATCTTCAAAATTTGCTTTAGGACATCTATTAGAAATTTCATCTTATGATGTCTCTCATTAAGTCGAAGGAAATCTTTCGATTCCTTTGCCAAAGTTTGTAAACGGAGGAATACTCAGAAATGAAAATTTTGTAAGGGATAGTATTTGAAGGATTGTGATATCAAGAAGATGTATTTTCTGTGACTTAATGTGTTCTCGGTTTCACTTATTGGTTCTCGGTGGATTGAGGTTCTCGGGTTGTCCGGTGACTTTGTTTTTACTTTGGTGTGATTCTCGGTCACGTTTATTTGGATATTAATACCTGTTTTCGTTTCAGAAAAAGTTTAAGCATTCATTCTGTTTTATCAGAGAGAGTTCTTCTTCTTCTCCTGTTTTCCATTGTTCTTGTATCAGACGAGTATTTCTGGTTTAATCAAAACTCGTATGCAAGTTTATGAATGTTTGTCTTGTTTCTTGATTAACTAATTACTGATTTCTGCTCATTAGTTAGTTTGGTTTGATATCGATTTGTTAAGATTCACATGTTTGGGACTTACAATTGGTATAAGATCCATTAGAACTGTTTCGAGGCTCATTCGGTACCATATAGCAAGAAAAACAGTCGGTCTTGGAGGATTCATAGGCTGGTTTTAGAAGAAAATTCGTTGGTGTTCTTGGTGTTCTTCGAAAAATCCACAAGATTATTAAGGAAGGAAGATAATTGAGAAGATTTGGTCTAATTTTAATTTCCTTAATTTGTGGGCTGAATGATTTGATTGGAGAAAATCAAGAGGATACACTTAAGACTTTTTCAACAAAAATGGTTTTCAGTATTCTAATATTTTCTGTCAAAAAGTGTTCTTAAAGAAAAGAGGGTTCTCGGTTGAAGGGGTATGTTCGGTTGAAGTTCTTGTTCTCGGCTGACATTAGTGTTTTCGGTTGAAATTGTCGTTCTCGGCTGAAATTGGGGTTTTCGGTTAAAATTGTTGTTCTCGGTAACGTTGAGTGTTATCGGTTGTGATGTTTTTTGGAAGTTGTTAATTATATTTTCACCCATATATTGAAATGGATGCTTAAAACCAAAGTCAAAACACTATGTATTAGCAGCTAGACTCTCAAATGGGCACATCCACAAGAATTCCAAGACTACAACATGTTGATGGATTTACTGAATGGAAGTGGCGATTTAAAAATCATGCTAAGTTTTTGGATGCTAAGATTTGGAGATCTATTCAGAGATGTAAAAGGGTGACTATGTACGTTTTACAGGTGGGAGTTGTCACACCCCAGGCCGGCGGGCCGAATCGGGGACCCGTCGTGCGGAATAGTCCCGAGGCGTGAATGAATCGGAGTGATCAGATTGATTACACAGCACATGATATATAAAAGAAGGATACAATGATTAACCATTACATGTTTCCAAAACATTACATAGTACTTGTCTAAATACACAACATTACCTCAATACATTTGTCCATCAAAAACAACTTTCCCAAATTCCCCGGTCAGCTAACTATCGTTAACTAGGCTACACTCCAGTCAAGGTACCCCTTCGTACCAGCGTCCCCCACGTTATGATATGTCACAATTGCAAGTTATAGGGAATTGAAATAGTGCACGAGTAGTGGCTTCCTAAGATTATATATACCGTCCCGAACCAGCTAGTCTCGTATATGTATAGGGCATACGTAAGGTCTCGAGACCCAGCTCACCGCGCCCTAGCTGATTCATGACTATATACCTAACGTGGATAGCATGAGATTCCCTACTCTTGCCTTATGCTCTTTCCCTTGAACTTATCACATCGCACATGTGGTTCGGTTGATGAGTTTGAAACTTATGAGGAGGATGTCTGTCTATTCTATTCCACACATGTACATTTACAAAGCCTGACCTTGTGCTGCCCGTGTTGACCAGACCACAAGGGTCTAGCCCTACTGATGATGGAGACTTCGTGTAGCGTAACGTACCGAACTCAGCTTTGGAAGTTTGTCAAACTAATAGTACTATCTATGTTACCGCTAGTTGACACTCGTCAACTAATGGCAAATGAATGTTTGATGACGGGTCTTACTTATGTATGTATAATTCTCATGTGCCTCAAGGAATACGCAAAACAGACTCTCTCCTTGTGTTAAATGCGATTTATACAGATTTGTACATAAGTATGATAGATAGTATTTAAAAAATACTTTCATGCTCTCAGCCCCAAAAAGGTAAGGAAAACGGTTTACTTGTACGAAAACGGTGTCTATGAACTCACCTATGGATGTTGATTGTTGGAAATGTAGTGGATGGCTTGATGTTGCTTCTATTCAGTCACCGGCGTTTTCAATTAATTAGTTGTTAGTCTATACTCATGCTTTTCGGTTGTTTTAGTGGTTTCTTATGTTTCTGTATTCCTTGCGTTACTTAACTTGTTTGGTTTTCAACACTTAGTGTTTTTTATGAAATTGTTTGGGACGAATGGGCGATTCGGAGGAATCAAGTCGTCTTTCGTGCGAATGAAACCTAACGAATGACTAAGGTCACTCGCACGTTTCACTCGTGCGAAAGGGTTCTTGTTCGCCCTACACTTCACTCGCCCAACTCACTCGTGCGAACCGTGTGTCCACTTCGTTCGTTGTACCCTCATACGAACGAATCACTTGTTCGCACGATTGAGAGGATCGTACGTCTCATTCACCTGCAACTCAACCGAAAACACCTTTTTTGATTTCGGCCGCATTGGCGACGATTTCGCTAGTCGAGGCTTTTGTGGGTGTTAGGGAACACTTTGTGTGTTTATTTGGGTGAATCACTCACCGAAGACCTTCGGGTAGTTCTTGGTTGAGCTTTGATGAAGGAAATAAGGAGGAAATCGATAGAGAAGGAGAAATGATGATCGTGGAGATGATTAGCAACCAAGGAATTCAAAAGCGCACGTTGCTTGGTTGTAGATCTCGGAATCACTGTTCGTATTTGTGGGTGGTATTTTTGAAAATTGGAATGAAATTGGTCTAAGTGTTGCTTATATAGCAGCTCATTCATACGAACGAGGCGTTCGTGCGAACGAGTTGGCAGATTGGGTTGTCCAGTTTTCAGAGTTTCAATTGTGAGAATGAATGGGTTCATTCGTACGAATGAGCTTCGTTTCTCCATGTTTTTAATTAATTTTCCAAGTTTTTCCGACTTTGATCTTTGTGTTTTGGGGTGTTAGTTCGTGTACAGTTCTTTATCCAATTCTTTTAGTTAAAACAAGACGACCTAATTTGCGTGTGCAGCGGTATGAGTCGTCACCCAAACAATCGCATCCGTGACTATGTCTGCTGGTATTTTAAATTATTCTTAACATTCCGGCGATGTTGTCGATTCAGGTTCACATCTCGATGGATCGTCACCCATCCAGATATAAGCCTGATCTGAGAATCCTTCATGTGAATGTTTTGAGTGAATGGTTCAGATTAAATTTCTAGAGATGTTCGTGATTTACCTGCGGAAATGCCAGTTGTTACATTCCCCCCGTTGAAGAAATTTCATCCCGAAATATGCAGTTAATGCTCAAGACTTGACCTTCTATTGAAATAGATTGGGGTGCTTCTTCTACATTTGGTCTTCTAGCTCCCAGGTATACTCCGGTCCTCGTTTGGAATTCAACCAAACCTTGACGATCGGTATGCGGCTTCGCTTCAGCTTCCTCACTTCGGGGTCCAAGATCTCCAGAGGCTCCTCGATGAAGTGTAATTGTGCATCCACTCGAACTTCTTTGATCGGTATGACCAACGATTCATCCGTTAGGCATTTCTTAAGGTTCGAGACATGGAACACGTCGTGCACACCGCTAAGTTCTTCTGGTAGTCTCAACCTATACGCCACATGACCAATTCTTTGGATGACTTCGAATAGTTCCACATATTGTGGCGCCTGCTTGCCCTTTTTCCCAAAGTGAACCACACCCTTCCACGGGGATACCTTTAGCATGACCCGATCCCCCACTTGGAATTCCAACGGTTTGCGACGTTTATCAGCATAACTTTTTTGTCTGGTTCTAGCCGCTTGCAGCTTTTGTTGTATTCGCGCTATTTTGTCTGTGGTTTCCTGGATAATTTCAGGCCCGCTTAGCAGATTGTCTCCTGTTTCAGTCCAGCTGATCGGCGATCTACATTTCCTCCCGTACAGATCCTCGAATGGGACATATCTGATGCTACTGTGGTAATTGTTATTGTATGAAAACTCTATCAGTGGCAGATGGGAGTCCCAATTCCCACCAAAATCAAGAACACATGTCCGCAACATGTCTTCCAGGGTTTGTATAGTGTGTTCACTCTGACCATCCGTTTGGAGATGATAAGCCGTACTGATGTTCAGGTGGTTTCCGAAGGATCTTTGCAATGACTGCCAAAACTTTGATGTAAATCTGCTATCTCTATCCGAAATGATAGACAATGGTACCCTATGACGCACCACTATCTCATTGAGATACGACCTTGCCAGTTTGTCCATCGTAAAAATTTCATGTCCACTGGAGGTGCGGGGTAGCTTGGTGATGAAGTCCATAGCTATTTGTTCCCACTTCCAGAGCGGAACCTCAGGCTGCTCCAACAGTACATACGGTCTATGATGCTCCGCCTTCACCTTCATGGAGGTCAAACGTTGACCCAGGAAATCAGCTATATCCCTTTTCATCCTGGGCCACCAATAGAATCCCCTTAAGTCTTGATACATCCTGTCAGACCTTGGGTGTACCGAGTATCTAGTCTTGTGCCCGTTGTCGAAGATGAGCTTCCTCAGTTCGTTTAGGGCGGAGACCCACACACGATCCTGATAATAAATAACCCCATCTGATTTAGTCTCAAACTGCAGCTCGGCCCCATAATCCAGTTCCCTCTTCAGTTCCCCTTTTTCCATAGTCTGTTGTTGCGCCTGTATGATTTGATCTTTTAAACTGGTCTGCACCGTCATTTCCGTTGCTCTTAGTCGTATGGGTTTGACCCGTTCCTTCCGACTCAAGGCGTCAGTCACCACATTGGCCTTTCCTGGATGATACTTGATTACACAGTCAGAGTCGTTCATAAGCTAAATCCAACGGCGCTGTCTCATGTTATGTTCTTTCTGATCAATGATATGTTGTAGACTTTTGAGATCAGTAAATAAGGTACACTTGGTGCCATATAAGTAATGTCTCCAAATCTTCAAAGCGAAGATTACTGCTCCTAGTTCTAAATCATGTGTTGTGTAGTTCTTTTCATGTATCTTTAGTTGTCTTGATGCATACGCAATAGCTTTATCTCGCTGCATTAACACACAACCGAGTCCCTGATGGGAAGTGTCACAATACACTACAAAGTCATCTATACCCTCTGGGAGATATAAGATTAGAGCATTACATAGTTTCTGTTTCAAAGTTTGGAAAGAGTCTTCCTGTTGCTGCTCCCAAACAACCGGTTCGCTTTTCTGTGTTAACCTAGTGAGAGGCAAAGCTATCTTAGAAAAGTTTGAGATAAACCTCATATATTAACCCGCTAATCCCAGAAAAGACTGTATCTATGTCAGTGTTGTCAGAGTATCCCAGTTCTTAATTGCTTCGATCTTGGAAGGGTAGACATGAATGCCATCACTGTTAATCACATGACCCAAGAACTGGACTTCTCTTAGCCAAAATTCACATTTTTAGAACTTAGCATAGAATCGTTCATTCTTTAGGAGTTCCAAGATCACCTTGAGGTGTTGCTCGTGCTCCTCCTTGCTCCTTGAGTAGATTAATATATCATCAATGAAAACGATGACGATACGGCTTTCACACTCTGTTCATGAGATCCATGAATACCGCTGGTGCGTTCTTCAACCCAAACGGCATCACCATAAACTCGTAATGTCCGTATTGGGTACGAAAAGCCGTATTGGGTATGTCCTACTCCTCAATCCGGAGCTGCTGATAACCTGAACGCAGGTTTATCTTTGAGAAATATTGAGCTCCCTGTAATTGATCAAACAAATCATCAATTCTCGGTAATGGGTACCGAATCTTGATGGTGAGTGTATTCAACTCCCTATACTCGATGCACATCCTGATGGATCCATCTTTCTTTTTATCGAATAGAACTGGAGCTCCCCACGATGAGTAGCTCGGTCTGATGAAACCCTTGTCTAGTAATTCCTGCAACTGATTTGACAACTCCTGCATCTCTGAGGGTGCCAATCGGTAAGGAGATTTAGCAACAGGGGTTGCTCCGGGGATCAAATCTATACGAAATTCTACTGGGCGTGCCGGTGGCAGCCCAGGTAAGTCGGCCGGAAACTCCTATGGGTACTCTATCACTACGGGCACCTCCTGTAATTTAACCTTGTCTCCTACTTTCTCTACTACATAAGCAAGAAATGCTATACAATGCTTCCGTAGACACCGGCGTGCTTTGATTCACGATATGATTTTTAAGCTTCCTTCTATTCGGTCTGCACGTACTTCTATTAGGCTTTCGTCGGTTTCAGGAACACGGAGGAGTTTCTCTGCACAGACGAGTTCCACATAATGCTGTGACAGCCAATCCATTCCAATGATTACATAGAAGCTTCCCAGGTCCATCGGAATCAAATCAATCAAGAAAGGTTTCTCATTCGGGACTAGTGAGCAATCTTTAATCACAGTGTGCACAGAGATTTACTTTCCATCGGCCACTTCTATGGTGTACGTGGATTCTAATGGTGTCGCATGACCACCAATTGTGGCTTCCAATTCGGAGGAGATAAAACTCCTATCAGCACCTGTGTCAAACAATATAGATACAAAATGATTGTTCAGGAGGAACGTACCCGTGATGACATTAGAGTCCTGACGTGCAGCGGTTGCCCCTAGAGCGAACGCTCTTGCTCGTGCTGTAGGTTGTGCTTGTGGAATCCTTCTGGGGCAATTACGGGATACGTGCCCTGGTTCGCTGCACGTGTAGCAACTACGGTTGACATTTTGAGGACGGAGTGCAGGTGTTGTGGTGGGAGGTTTTTGCATCACCGGTGGGATCCTGCAACCCTGGGCCTAGTGGCTCATCCTCCCGCGATTAGTGAATTGTGTGCACGGGGAGTCCGCATCATGGTGGTACTGACACTTGTTGCACGGCGGTAGGGTTCCGGTATATTGTTTGTTGATCGTTTTACCGGATGTTGCAAGAGCCTGGTTAACAGGGGTTGCCATAACATATCCCTTCACCGTGTTTTGTTTCTTTTGCTGATATGGCTCCAACTTCTTGGTGGGCTCGGTTTTGGTCGGGGTAGGCTCGTCTTTCAAAATACCGGTCTGTACCATGATGTCCGTAAGAGAGGAGGAGAGGGCAATTGATGAATCCAAACTTGGGGGTCTACTGTAAGAACATGAGTACGGATACAGGGCGGCAATCCCCTGACGTACTGATCGGTGAGTTTCTATGGTGTGGGGTAAAGGTACGGGACCAACGATACAAGTTCATGAAAGCGGGTGGTGTAGGTAAGATGGCTTGCCCCGATCATCTCTAAACCCCAAACTTGTTGCTCCACCCTTTAGAATTCACTTTTCGGCCAGAACTTTTTGCGCAGCAAGTTTGTAAATTCTGCCCACGACATTGACAGGGTCATTTCCCTCCCTTTTTTCTGAACCTGTGACTCCCACCATGCTAATGCTCCTTTTTCGAAGGATCCGGCGGCATATTGGACCCGGTGTGGTTCTAGACACATGCTGATGTTGAGAGTGTGTTCCATTTTGCGAATCCATTGAACTAATCCTACAGCACCTTCACTTCCATTAAACGTGGGAAGCTTACACCCCACGAAGTTCCGGCAGGCGTAACCGTTAGTGGCACTGGTAGTAGCACTCCTGGATCTGTATGAGATATCAAAATGGCTGGAGCTGCTGCCGCCACGGTTAATTTCCTTGATGATCTCCGGAATTGTGGTTCGGAGTTGCCTAGTGATTAGGGTAGCCAATGCGGCGGTGGCGAGATCTACCTCTGTCTCCTTCCTAGGCTCAGTGATTGGGTGTTGGACCCACCAAGTTGGGTGGTTGTGTCCTCAGGTCAGGTTTTCCTTTGAGTTCTCCTCTTTGGCGGCATTCTATTAAATTAAAGATAGGGATTAGTATTTATTTGATAAAAATTCACGCGCATATGTAATGTTCTTCCTATCCTATTTCCTCTACATGCGGGTCCCTAGGTTATAGTCTAAGTCAATCCTTCAGTACGGCCTACTTTCCCTATAACCATGGCTCTGATACCAATCTGTAACACCCCAGGATGGTGGGCCGAATCAGGGACCTGCCGGGCGGAATAGTCCTGAGGCATTGTTGGAATCGGAGTGATCAGATTGATTACACAGCACATGATATATAAAAGAAGGATACAACGATTAAACCATTACATGTTTCCAAAACATTACATAGTACTTGTCTAAATACATAACATTGTCTGAATACATTTGTCCATCAAAAACAACTTTCCCAAATTCCCCGGTCAGCTAACTATCGTTAACTAGGCTACACTCCAGTCAAGCTACCCCTTCCTACCAGCGTCCCCCACGTTATGTTCATACATGTTCATCTCCTAAGAAGCATGTAAAATAAAGTCAATATAATGTTGGTGAGTTCATAAATTTAAAGTAATGAAATCTGATATGTCACAATTGCAAGTTCTAGGAAATTGAAATAGTGCACGAGTAGTGGCTTCCTATGATTATATATACAGTCCCGAACCAGCTAGTCTCATTTATGTATAGGGCATACGTAAGGTCCTGAGACCTAGCCGCCAGCCCACCACGCCCTAGCTGATTCCCGACTATATACCTAACGTGAATAGCAGGAGATTCCCCTGCTCTTTCCTTATTTTCTTTCCCCTGAACTTATCACGTCGCACATGTGGTTCAGTTGATGAGTTTGACACTTACGAGGAGGATGTTTGTCTATTATATTCCACACATGTCCACTTACCAAGCCTAACCTTGTGCTGCCTGTGTTGACGAGACCACATGGGTCTAGCCCTACTGATGATAGAGACTTCGCGCAACATAACTTACAGACCTCAGTGCTGGAAGTTTGTCAAACTAATTGTACTATCTACGTTACCGCCGATTGACACTCGTCAACTAATGGCAAAAGAATGTTTGATGACAGGTCTTACTGATGTATGTATAATTCTCATGCGCCTCAAGGAATATGCAAAACAGACTCTCTCCTTGTGTTAAATACGATTTATATAGATATGTACATAAGTATGATAGATAGTATTTACAAAATACTTTCATGCTCTCAGCCCAAAAAAAGGAAGGAAAATGGTTTACTTGTAAGAAAACGGGGGCTATGAACTCACCTATGGATGTTGGTTGTTGGAAATGGAGTGGATGGCTTGATGTTGCTTCTATTCAATCACCTGCGTTTTCAGTTAATTAATTGTTAGTCTATACTCATGCTTTTGGTTTGTTTTAGTGGTTTCTTATGTTTTTGTATTCCTTGCGTTACTTAACTTGTTTCGTTTTCAACACTTAGGGTTTTTCATGAAATTGTTTCGGACGAATGGGCGAGTCGGACAAATCAAGTCGTCTCTCGTGCGAATGAAACCTCATGAATGACTAAGGTCATTCGCATGCTTCATTCGTGCGAAAGGGTTCTTGTTCGCTCTGCCCTTCACTAGCCTAGCTCACTCGTGCGAACCGTGTGTCCACTTCGTTCGTTGGTAGGGTCCTCAGTCGGATGAAGCAGTTGGCTGATTAGGGTGTCTAGTTTTCAGAGTTTCATTCGTGCGAATGAATGGGTTCATTCGTACGAATAAGCTTCGTTTCTTCATGCTTTTAATTAAGTTTCCAAGTTGTTCCGACTTTGATCTTTGTGTTTTGGGGCGTTAGTCCGTGTACGGTCTGTATGAGTCATCAACCAAACAGTCGCATCCGTGACTATGTCTATTGGTGTTTTAAATTATTCTTAACATTCCAGTGATATCCTCGATTCAGGTTCACATCTCGATGGATCGTCACCTATCCAGATATAAGCCTGATCCGAGAATCTTTCACATGAATGTTTTGAGTGAATGGTTCAGATTAAATTTCTAGAGATGTTCGTGATTTACCTACGGAAATGCCAGTTGTGACAGGTGTACTACCAGGGTTCCTAAGACAATTGAGGAGTACAATGACGATGATTTTGATATGGTGGAACAAGATGATAAAGCGCTTGCATCACTAACTAAGGAATTAGGACCTAACATTGCTCAGGGATTCAAGGAATGTACATTAGCTAAAGAATTGTGGGATCTTTGATTCAGATGTATGAAGGAAACAATGACATGAAAGAGAGCCGGAGGGATATGTTGAATCAAAGATTTAACACGTTTAATCATGTTCTTGGAGAAATCTTGGAGACTCAGCTTCAAATATTTGTTTGCTTAATTGCCGACATGAGATGGGCCGAAATTTTTCTGTCTAATGGAGAAATCAATAAAAAGTTGTTGAATTCTCTACCTAGAAGCTTGGATATGAATGTGGCTTTGATTAAGAAAAGAAATGATCTTTATAAAATCAGTTTAACTGAACTGATTTCCATCATCAAGTCTTCTGATATGGATGATAAACAACGCACTTTGAATCATAACAGTATCTTAAGTGCAGCTGGAGTAGGGAACTCAAATAGTGCTTTCTTATCTCAAAGCTTGACTGGAGCGAAATCTGCTAAATCACACGTTTCGGCTAAGGAATTAAATGTTGCATCACAGGGAGTGAGTGATAGCAAAGCTGTAGCACTGCCAGTTGTGGAAGAAAATCTAGCCCTATTTACTAAATTCATGAAGAGCTACAATGCATTTACGGCATGAGACTTGAACCTGACAAGTATAGTGCAAACTGAGTTAGATCAGAATCATCCAAAAGATGTTGAAGAAATGGATGTTAGTTGGCAGATGGCCATGGCGGTGTTTCGGGCAAAAAACTTCATCAGAGGAACCGGGAAGAACAAGTGGACAGACAAAAACAAAATGATTGGTTTCAACAAAGATGTTAGTGCATAAGATGTTCCTAGTTCAGCTTTTTGTATGATTTGATGTATAAAGTTGATATTTTTAATGAAATTAGTCTTTCTATATTGTTCTTTACTGTTTATTCAAGTTTATATGTGTTTGATTTTGATTTACATTGATTATATATGTGTTATAGACCCATTCGTACGAATGTCCCTAAGAATGAGGTCATTCGGGTGAATGAATGCATAGAGAATGACTGGGGCGAACGAATGAGTCATCCGTATGACTCATTCGGTTGACCAAGCTCATTCGGCTGAGCCATTCGTCGAAATGAGTGCAGTCTATATATACTTCTGCAAACAGATTCAACCCTAACTTTTCCGAGCCTCCTCTCTTCCCAGAGCACTCTAGTGTCATACCCTTAGGGTTTTGAGCGGTTCTTTGCTGTCCAACATCGATTCTCACCCAGTGGTGTTCGATCTTGATCCAAACGTTCACTCCTCATCGTCAAATTGCCACGGGGCCTGTTGATTTCGAATGGAAAACCGTGGAATAGGATTCTGCACTATTCCAGTGGCTGTAGAGCAGATTCCTTGGTGAACCGGATTGTTTTTGGGCTCCAAATAGGTCCTACAAAGTGGTATCAGAGCTTTGACTCTTGATTCTGCTCTATTTTCAATCCAAATCATCAAATCTCAGATTGCTTGTTCGAGATTTTCAAAAACCCTAACTTTCTTGCCCTTCAACTTACTGTTTCATTGTATATCCGTGGGTTTTTGTGGATGTTTTGACAAATCGATCATTCCAATTGCTTGGTAATGATGTCTTGAAGTTCTGTATCAATTTTGGTGGTTAGATTCACTCTAGATCAAAAGTTATCGCGATTTTTGTTGTTGAAAACCCTAGATGGTACGAATGAGTCGATCATCCGAATCACAGTGCGAGTAGCCCTCTTTCGACCGAATAGTGTCATTCGCCGAATAGCTCTCTTTCGGTCTTACACATTTGGCCTACTGCTCATTCGATGACCTGTTTATTCGGTTGTTCATTCATTCGGTCCAGTAGTCATTCTGTCCTCTACTCATTCGCCTCAAATCAGTCATTCGGTCTTATTAATTCATTTGGCTAGTTCAAGTCTATTCGACCCTTTCAGTGTCATTTGGCCCATCAGTTTGAAAATTTTTCTAAGTGTTGAAACCATTTGTTCTTGACATAATGGAGGATCTAGCTTTGATGGCTAACCAGAATCATAGGATTCAGACATTGCTACTCACAGAGACTGCAACAGGGAACTCTAATAAAGCTCCTAAGTTGCTTTCATTAGATGATTACCCTCATTAGAAGTACAGAGTCGAGATACACATCAATGGAGTTGATACAAACTTACGGATGATGATAGAGAGTGGTTATTTGAGACCTCTGAATGAAGATGGAACTCCCATGTTAGTCACCTGGATGACTGAACCCCAAAGGAAGTTATATGATTTTGAGAAGAAAGCCTATGCTATTCTGTCTCGATCCATTGCTACAGATATCTTTCATCAGTTCAGACAGTTTACATCTTCTAAGTTCCTTTAGGATGCGTTGCAAGATATAAGGGAAATGATGCTTTGAAGAACATAAAGTCCAAAGCTTTGAGGAAAGAGTTTAACATTTTCATGTATGTGGGAAATGAGTCCGTTTTATCATCTTCTGAGTGAGCTGTTCAATCATCAGGTCAAGACTACAACACAAGAGAAGATTCAGTGTTTGGCAGATGCTTTACCTCCCAAATGGAAGTCATTCCTCTTGGTCTTGAAGCAGAATGAGATGATGGCTAATATGGACATCAATGAGTTTATCCAGAAGCTGAAATAACAGGAGATTGAGAACAAGTGGAAGGCAAAGAGAGTTGCTCAAGTTCAGGATCCTTCATTGTATTATTCTACTCCTACTGTAGAGAGAGCTTCTTCTCATGCCCCACTAAAGACTGCATTTGTCTCTCAGACTAAAGAAGCTCCTTTTTCAAACCAGATACACTTCAGTCAATCATCCTCAACATCAACCTCTCATAAAGAAAATAGTCATCCAGTCACCAATCTAAAGACAGAACATTTTGATAAAGTAACTCTAGAGGTTGCAAAGGAGCATATGGGTCTTCTGTCTACTCTTGTGAGCTCCTATGATGGATTACTAGCCGGGCAGAATGGTAATCCTCACTTGACAAATGAAGATTATTCTCAGATTGACCCGGATGATATGGAGAGGATAGACATCATGTGGGCTCTTGCCAGTGCAGTAAGAAGAGCTAAGGATTTTGTGAGAAGAACTGGAAAAGATATCAATATGAATAAGGATTCAAAATTTGGTTTTGATATGGCATCTGTCACTTGCTACAAGTGTGGAGAAAAAGGACACTTTGCAAGACAGTGCAACAAACCAAAGATGACAGGCAACAAGAATCCTTTTTAGAATCAAAGATCATCTGCAACAAATCCAGAACGAAGACTTGTGCCCGTTGATACTCCTGCTCATGCAAGTTCTTCAAATGCTTGCAAAGCTTTGATGGTTCAAAATGATGAAGGAGAAAACTGGGATTTCAGATTCAATTCTGATCAGGGAAGACAAGATAAAGCACATTTCACAGAAATTCAGAAAGCTGATGAATCCAGTTATGAAAGCACTTCAGAAGAAACAAAGATCGGTATGGAGGAATCATTAGGATCATAATCAGAAAGCACTTCAGACTCAGACACTCAAGGAGATTCTGATGCTGAGTTTGAAGAACAACCTGCTACAGAGTTTGCTATGATGGTGAACACCTCTGCTACCTCTCAGTCAGATAAGGTATTTGATGACTAATCTTCTTCTCATTCCAGATGCTTTAATTGTATTGACCTTGACAGTAAGGTCCTGGCTTATCAGAAGCACAATTCTGACTTGATCAGCGATCTCAACCAAATGATTGAAGCAAATAGAATTTTAAAATCAAATGAAAAGGATTTTCAGGCTAAAATTGACTTTTTAAAAAAACAGTTACATGAGGCTGAGATCGTTGTGCTCAATAAGCAGGATGCAGTTACTTCTTATCTCAACACTATCAATGAGACTAAGAAGAAACTTGCCATAGTCGAGTCTGACTATGAAACGTTAAGCCAGAAGCTCAAGAGCTATGAGAGCTCTTCATACATTATTGAGCACATGATCAATAATGGGACTGATCAATCTGGGAAGGGTATAGAAACAAAATATAATCATTGCCCACCACCAGTCTTGAACTACTTTGTCAATTCTCCAAATGACAAAGAGATCAAAGACTTTCAGGTGAAAACTCCATTAGTTATTGATCCTATTGGGATTATTTCTGATGAGGGTTCCTCAATGCGTGAGGAATCTTTTGTGGAGGGCGTGGTTGAAGATTGGGACTCTGATTCTAAGGATGAGTCTGACGTTTCTCCTCAAGTGTCTTATATCAAGAATCAGGCATTTATTGCAAAAAAGGCCGACCCAATCTTACCCAAGACAAACATGGCTTTAAAGTTATCCAAAGCCATCTGTTTTGTAAACTCTTCACAAGATGGTGAAGCAAGTGAGACCAAAGAGACAGATAAACATGTTTTTAATGGCACAAAGGGTTTGGGTTTTTTGCAAGATAAGGCTAAGAAAAATGTTTTTCAAACAAAAAATTCTCAGTCTACAGCCAAACAGTTTTATCACAAAGACAAAGAGTTTGCTTTGAGTATGGTGCACCTGAACATGTTGTCAGATTTTGTTCTCATCTGATCAGACCTAAGGTTGTAGCACCCAGAAAACAAAATCAGAATTTTATCAAACAAGTCAAATCTGATTGTAAATCATCTCAAGCAAAGCCCAAACAACCCAATCTTGTCAAGCCTTTGGATAAGGGTAAAGGGAAAGTTGTGAATTTGGATGTTCCCATGGTTGTTAATGTCAATCAATCCAAACCATCATCCATCTACTTGAAAAACTCTTTTAGTAAAAACACAATCTGGAAAGTTAAGTCTTCTGAGACTATAGTTTTAAACACTCCAGGAAAGCCAACCCCAGATGAAAAATGGATTGAAGTTTGGATCTGAGACTCATTGGGTCAACCCAAGACTGTAAAGGATTGGGTTCCCAAATTGAACTAATAGTTTGTGTTTGTGCAAGTTGCCCCAACTGCTGCTCTTAACAACACTTGGATCATTGATAGTGGGGCTTCAAGGCACATGACTGGAGATATTTCGTTTCTCACGAATGTCAATTCAATTCGAGGTGGATATGTAGCGTTTGCCGGTGACAAAGGCGGGTTCATTACCGGAGAGGGAATTCTTTCAAACGGCCAAGTTTCATTTGACGAAGTCAGATATGTGAAGCAGCTGGAGAACAATCTAATTTCAGTGTCACAGATTTGTGACAATGAGTACAAAGTTCTTTTTGATGACTCCAGTTGCTACATTCTCAAGCAAGGCGTCACTATTCCTGAAGACTGGATTCTAATGTCTCCAACGCGTAAGCAAGATTTCTATGTTCTCAACATGGCTACAGCTTCAACAACATCCTCCTCAGCTTCATGTTTTATGTCAAAAGCTACAGAAAAAGATTCTATTCTCTGGCATAAGAGGATGGGCCATTTGAATCTATGTAAGATGAATCACTTGGTACACAACAATTTGGTGGAGGGTGTTAGCGTGAAGAATTTCAAGCTGTCTGATATCTGTGTGTCGTGCAAGAAGGGAAAGTAGACCAAGCAGTCTCACAAGCTGAAAAAGTATCATTCAATCATTGTTCCTCTTGAGCTTCTCCATATGGATTTATTTGGTCCAGTAAACTACAAGAGTATGGTTGGAGATCAATACTGTTTAGTCATCACTGATGAGTATTCCAGATATTCTTGGGTTTTCTTTCTGAATGAGAAATCAGAGACATTCGAGTGTATTCAAGTTTTGGTAACTAAACTTGAATCACTTTATAAGCTCAAGATCCGTATGCTCAGTACAGATAACATGATAGAGTTCAAGAATCACAGTATGGAGAACTTCTGCAATGAACGTTGCATTGTCCAGCAATTCAGTTCTCCATATGTCCCACAAATGAATGGTGTTGATGAGCGGAAGAACATAACATTGATTAAGGCAGCTCGGACGATGCTAGATGATTCATCCCTTCCAATTCAGTTCTGGAATGAAGCTGTTGCAAATGCTTGCTACACATTGAACTGGGTTTTGATAGTCAAGAGACATGGGAAGACTTGCTTTGAGCTGCTCCACAACAGAAAACCTAATCTTAAGTATCTTGAACCTTTTGGTGCTCCGTGCACGATGCTTAAGAAACATGAGCAGGGCAAGTTCAATGAGAAGGTGGAAGATGGGTATTTTCTTGGGTGCAACACTCCTAACAAAAGGGTCTACAATAGATCAACTCAAAAATTGGAGGATTGGTACCACGTGGACGTTCAAAGACACTCTATGCCCCCACCAGGGAAAGGTCCAGACTAGATGTTTGATTATTAAGACCTTTTCAACTCTTTCAATATGCCTCCCATGTACTCAGATGAAGATGTTGCTGTTCAAATGATGTATGATGCACAAAATGCGCCTGATGAACCTGTGCAACCTTCATCAGCTTCAATGCCCATACAGATACGTGATGACAGCACAGACACAAATGATAATTCAGTTCAACCAGTTGTACCCGAACCAAATGTTGACAACATTGTACCTGCACTTGAGGACTTGAATCTAAACAATCTTGATCCACACGTTGAGGTTCCTGCTCATCTTGTTGGAAGAATTAATCGCATTCATTCTGTTAAAAAACATTATTGGAGGTCCTCTTGATGGGTTCAAGACAAGAAATCTGCTATCTTCAGGTGGTCTTGCAGATATTCTTGACTTTGCTGATGTGAACTATTGTGCCCATTCTTGCTTCATCTCTCAAGTTGAACCTCGAACCGTCACTGAAGCATTAAGAGAAGAATCATGGGTTGATGCCATGCAAGAAGAACTCTTACAATTCAAGAAACTAGGTCTTTGGCAACTTGTTCACAAACCGAAAGGTGCAAAGGTTATAGGCACCAGATGGGTTCTTCGTTGCAAAAGGGACGATCACGGGATCGTTGTGCGAAACAAAGCATGTCTGGTGGTGCAGGGATTCAGACATATTGAGGGACTTTACTACAATGAAGTGTTTGCACCGGTTGCTCGTCTCGATGCAATTCGTATTTTCTTGGCATATGCATCCTTCAAGAAATTTAAAGTTTATCAAATGGATGTCAAGAGTCCATTCCTTCACGGTGTGATCAATGAAGTGGTGTATGTCAATCAACCTCCCGGGTTTGAAGGTCCATTGCATCGTGACCAAGTCTACAAGCTAGACAAGGCCTTGTATAAATTGCACCAAGCTCCGCGAGCGTGGTACAAGACACTGTCCACTCACCTTCTGAACAACGGGTTCAGAAGAGGTGTCATTAACTGCACTTTGTTTATTCGAGAGAAAGATAGTGATTTACTCTTGGTGCAAGTTTATGTGGACATCATTTTTGGTTCTACAAATGATAGTCTATGGAAGGAATTCAAGAAGGTTATGAAAGAAAAGTTTAAAATGAGCTCTATGGGGGAGATGAAATTTTTTCTTGGGTTGCAGGTGGATCAATCTGAGGCGGGAATCTTCATTCATCAGACCAAATACGTTGGTGACATTCTGAGACGGTTCAGTATGTCGGATGCAAAACCTGCTGGTACCCCACTCGCTGTTAATCACGGGATTACACCAGATGAAAAGGGGGAGTTAATCGATGCCACTCTGTATCGAGGAATGATTGAATCTCTTCAGTATATTACTGCTTCTCGTCCAGATATCATATTTGCCACATGCTTGTGTGCTCACTATCAGTCCAAACCAAGAGTATCACATCTGATTGCTATGAAGAGGATTTTGCCTTATCTGAAGGGTACTCCGGATCTTGGCTTATGGTACCTAATGATGATAATTTTGAACTTACTGCATACAGTGATTCAAACTATGGCGGATGCAAATGAGATTTCATGTCAACATCTGTAGGATGTCAGTTCTTTGGAAACCGTTTAGTCACCTGGCAGTGCAAGAAGCAGACGTTGGTGTCTCCTTCAACATGTGAAGCTGAATATATTTCTACTGCTATTTGTTGCTCACAAATCATCTGGATACAGCAACAACTCAGGGACTATGGGTTACATTTTTCTAACACTCCTATTTATGTTGATAATATTGCCGCCATTGATGTCGCTAAAAACCTAGTCCAGCACTCGAAAAGCAAACACATCGACATAAAATATCACTTCATACGTGATTGTTTGAAAAGAAACTCATCGATGTTGTTAAAATTCACACTGATCACCACAAAGCCGATCTTTACACAAAAGCTTTTGATAAACCCATATTCTTATATCCATTATCGGCTAATGGTGTTTTTCAAAAGGATGAAGTCATTCCTTCATCAGAAACAAACAAATGATCATTGAATTTATTAGTTAGGTTAGATTTTTTTTATTTTTCCTTGTTAGTATTTCTATTATTTTTTATTTTACTTAATCAAAAACTCAAAAAGATTTTCTGTTTTAGGTTTTTAGGGGGAGAAAAAGTAGTTTAACTTTGAAAAACCAAAAACATTTGAAAATTTTGAAAAACCAAAAACATTTCAAAAATTGTAAAAATGAGAAAGTCGTATTTGAGAAAGTGATGTGTTAACCAATCATGTCTTAAAAGCAAAAAGTGAATGCACAAACCGAAAACACATGGAATTGTGATTTGATGTACTTACAGACCAACTTTACAAAATGTATAGACTATTGGTAATTTCTTAGAAAGTCTGAATTGTAAAATCCATTTTAGAAAACCAGTTAAGTGATAATAGTTTTTGACTCAAATCAGGCATACACCTGTTATCATAGGATCTTATGAGGTTTCCAATGAGTCATGAATTCAAGTCTGTACACGTACCATACTGCATTGTAAAGACCTAGCTGAAGCCGTCCATTCAGATGAGAATGATTGAATCACAAGAAAATAAAAGTAAATCCGATTCTGTACACGTGCCATATTGCTGGGTTGCAGCCTAGCTGAAGCCGTCCATTCAGATAGGATAAGCTAGGAAAATTACAAAAATAAAATAAGTTCAATTCCATACATGTGTCATATTACTGGGTTGCAGCCTAGTTGAAGACATCCATTTGGATAGAACAAGTTGATCGTGTCAACACAATTTTGTATACGTGCCATATTGCTTTGTAAAGACCTAGCTGAAGCCGTCCATGAGAATGTGTTGAGCATAAGAGACAAATCAAAAAGAAAAATACAAAAAGAGAATAAATTGGAACCTTATAGAATTTAGGATGATAAGTATTAAATTATGCAAAGATGAGTTATAAAGTGGTTTTGATCTTTATCGGTTAAATACAATGGGTAACTCAGTCAGAAAGTATGAGTGATCATTAATTTGTTTAAAATTGTTGTATTGTCAGGCTTAAAGTGCAACATTCATTAATGTTGATTTGATGTGATTAGGTGTATGTATAATTTTCTTGAAGACTAATCACAAAAATATATGTTTCTTAATTATTTCAATTTTATTTGTTAGTTGTACAGTTGTCTTTCGTTTCAGAAAAATACAAAAAGACTCTATATTTTTCAAATTTGTTTTAGATTGATCATTTGTGTGTTCAGATGTTCAATCGTATCTGAATCCATCACCAAACCAAACTAATCTTCATAATGGCACTTGTTTAAATGTTAAAAAATGTCAAATTTGAAATTAATGTGTGTTTGTGAATGCTAAGTTTCATTCATGCGAATGAAACAGACGAATAGCTCATTCGATCGAATGACTTCACTCATGCGAATGAGTCATTCGGCCTAATCAATATGATGCGAAGTAACACATTCGGTTGGCGTCTCAGCCGAATGAATCTCACTATATATTTGACTCTTTCGGCCAAACCAAGTTATTCCCCAAATTTTTCTTTCGGTTCTACTGTGTGCACCACTTTTGGCCGAATCACCTTTCTTCGATTGTTCTTCAAGTTTTCACTGATTAACCAAACTATTCTGCTGATATTCTTTCTTGTGGTTGTTACAGGTACCATTGGAACAAAGATTATCCAATTTTGACCATGGATTCCCTATGAACAGTTCAATGCTTAGGGTTTTAGGGCTCGAAACCGTCACCTTCTAATAGATGGCCAAATTGAACACTAAATCACCTTAGACTTGTTCTAAAAATTTAATCGGTCGTATCTGAACCTGAAGGTGTTATTTTTTGATCAAATTTGTTGTTTTGAGAACATGGACTTTTGAGTTTCTTCAGACAACCGAATGAAGTCCATTCGGACTTCACAGTGAGCCGAATGAGATGTAGCAACCAAATGAAGCCATTGGACCGAATGAGGCTCTTTCGGCCATTAGACTCATTCGTTGGTCATTCGGATGACTTGACTATGTCGGTCAATGAGTCAACCGAATGAGTTCATCCGTCTGTCATTCGGTTGATATGACTCATTCGGTCATTGGATTCATTCGCCCAGGCTCATTTGGGAATTGATATCTCATTCGCACAAGTTGAATACTTGTGTAAACTTTCTGATTTTACTCAATTGTTTAACTGAATTGAACTGACATGTTTATTCTCTTGTTTTTCAGTATGGCTGACTACAAAGTTGTGACAAAGAACAACATACGTGCTCACCTAGATCATACCACCAAGAACGCCAAGAATTTTACTGAGATTATCACATTTCTCAAGCGTTTTAGGATCTTTACTGCCATATATACTGTTTATGATCCTTATCTGACACACCAGCAGGATTTCTGGAGTTCAGCAGATATAAACTGTGAGGTTTAGCCTCCTGTGATCAGAGGCAACGTGCGAGAGCATGACATTTTAGTTTTTGCAGAGCGCATTAGAAGAATATGTGGATTCTAGGATGCACCTGATCATCCCATTTGTAAAAAACGGTTGCGGAATAGGACCTACCCGATTTGTGATGATTAAGCAGTTGAAGAACAAAGAAAGTCTTGAAGATGGGTGGAGATGTTGAAGAACACAGCTAAGAACGAATCTGAGATGTAATGTAACGACTAACAATGTAAAGAAATAAGATTAGTTAGTCAACAAGATTACATTACCTACCCCTCACATGCTCTCAAACTCCATGGATAAAGAATCCATGGAGTTCATGGGGGAGAGCTCTCTCAAGATTACATTGAAGCACACCCTCACCACTCTCTTGTCTGGTTGATTTTCTACAAATGAAAATAATGTTTATTTATAGTGTCACTTGACCTAAAACCCTAAATACAACAAAATGATATTAAATATTAAATATTAAATGAAGCTCTATCATTTGTTGTGGTCTTCGGGTCTTTTGGTCATCAAGTGTCTTCGTAAACTTGAGTCTTTAGTGGCTCGTGCGGTGACTCGTTGCTCCCTAATCAACAAATACATAATATTTTTTGTTTACATTCCATATATCCAAATTAACCATTGGTCTTGACTTTTCTAGACCCAACAGTCTCCCCCTATTTGGTTAGATGAATGTAAGCCAATGCAGAAGTATGATGAAACAAACATGAATAATAAGATTGAACTTGTGTAGATGCAATTCATGTTTCTTTCACCACAAAAATTGTGAAGCTTTCTTTATTCCATTTCTCAAACCCAAAAGAAACTTATTGAAGTTCCATGTCTTCCATTTATCTTCTCCCCCTCTAATAAAGCTCCCCCTACGATTAAACAATCTTAATCATCAATCCCAACCCAAAAGATATTCGAATATAGGGTGTCAGTCCAAGTATAGGAATCCCAGCCTTCCTTGTAATGAACATGTGACAAATAAAGGATCAAAGATGAATGTAAACCATATCCCAACAATTTGATTCTTGAGAGTCTTCAAAGTAGAAAAAAAAAATCTTCACATCAATGAAACCTAAGTCTTCATTGATAAACCACTGATAACACACTTGCCATCAGTTTAATCCATCAACCTTCCCCTAAACTAATGATATAGATAACTGACGTGTGAAGATCCATCAAGTCTTCAAAAACAAGTAGTGTTTTTCGGAAGCAATCATTGCAAACCGGTAATATGTTCCATGCTGCAAATCTGGAACACCAACTGGACTTACAGAATAGACATCATTAACTTATTTTGATTTTTTGATGATGTATAAGTTTCAGCTCTATCATGCCAAGGAGTAAAGTACTTCGAATGATGAAACCGAACGAGCGAACCAAAGGCTAATGTGTTTCAAAAGTGATGTCATATGTTATCAATTTCTAAAGTGTTGATTTGAGGATGCATTATCACTTGGACATCACAGAAATAAACACTTAAGAAGTGGACATTGCATATCAAGAAAAGACATCACTTATAAAACATCTTGTTAATTTCAAAGTGCTAATTTGTAGATGCATTATAACTTGGACATCATAAATGAGCACTTAGAAAGTTAACATCTTGTCATGCCAAATGAGGGAACCAAAGTCAAATGTGTTTCAGAAGTAAAATTATATGTTGTCAAATTTTAAAGTGTTGATTTGAAGATGCATTAGCACTTGGACATCATCCAAATTAACACTTAGAAAGAAGACATTACATATCAATAGATGATTTTACTTAAGAAATATTTAGTTAACTTCATAAGTACTGATTTATAGATGCATTAGCACTTGGAGATCATAAATTAGCACTTAAGAAGCTAACCTCCTTTTATACCAAAAACTTTGGTTCTTTAAACAATTTAGTTAACTTCAGAAGTATTAATTTGAAGATGCATTAGAACTTGGATATCCCAAATTAACACTTAAGAAACTAACTTCTTTACATACCAATAATACCTCAGCTCTTTGGAAGTAACTCTCGGAAGAAATAGTAATTCAATTTTGAAAAAAAAAACCTCACTCATTAGAAGGAGATGTCTTCAGAAGATACTTCGGAAGCAGTTTCCAATCGGAAGCACATTATTCTTAGGAAGCAAGTTATGCTTAGGAAGCAACTTATGCTTAGGAAGCATTATTTTTTCAATCGGAAGCAACTTTTGCTTCGGAAGCAACTTATGCTTCGGAAGCAACTTATGCTTATTGGAAGCAACTTATGCTTAGGAAGCAATTTATTCTTAGGAAACAATTTTTCCAATAGGAAGCAACTTGTTCTCAGGAAGCAATTTCCAATTAGAAGCAGTAGCCATAGGAAGCAATAGCCATCAGAAGCTTGTAATTTTAAAGAATATCAATGATAAGCTTCCGAAAACCAATCCATAAAACCTTCTGAAAACCCTAAATTCAAGAACGCCACCATCATCATTATGTTCTTTTCTGAAAATTACAAGCTCCGTCAAATTAACCATTAGTTAATTACCGAATATTCAAATTATTCAAATAAATGATCTATTCATTACACTAACATTTTAAATTGTGAAAACCATAAATTTTGTAATGCTCAATTAAACTAATCAGGTTAAAAATCGATTTTTTTAAAACCGAAACGTACTCTAACCGTATACGAACCATATCCCAACCTATGTAGTTATAAAAATAAGATCAAATTGCTATTGTTTTCGTAAATAATTATATGGCTAATGTAACTGATATAGTTAGAGAAATAAAGTTAGCATTTAGCACTAATTAATCCTAGCATAATGAATCTTTATGGGAGGAAATCGATCGAGACTTTCTAATAACTCAGAGATAATGAGCAAATCTGTCATTTAAAACAAATACAATTACTTCAACCAAAACCGTTCCATATTCCATCGGTCCTCCTATTTTTTGCAAAACATCCACCTTTAATTCCCACCGTTAACAAACAAACAAGCTTCGGATACCTTTCCTCTCTGCTCGTGACTGACACATTGGGCTGTACAAACCACATCACCACCATAACAACGAATAGGTAGATAGTCAATCACGAGGAACATCCGAAACAAAGCGTATGTAACATCACCGTATTTCGAGTTGTCCTTACATGTTTAATTGTACTATTACGACCTGATATGATAATTATTAATGATGATGAATTATTGGATGTTATTACTTATATTGGTATACATATTGAGAACATATTATTATAGGCATAAACCATGAGAATTTTAGTTGAAACACAACTAAACAGAACCAGAGAGTTTATCGCAGTTGAATTCACATATTATGGATGGTTGAATTGGAATGGTAGTGGTTTCGGATTCTATAATCAAAGATAGGCAAGGATATAATCATGGTCTATCGAAGAGGTGGTGGGACGGTGGCTGAGGTAGTTGCGACTGACCTCTACATATACCCTATACATAAGCCATCTTCGACGAGATAACGAAATAATATTTAATGATTTTAAAATAAGAATAAGAAATTAATAACGTTAATTAGGAATCACAACCAAAAACAAATCCGAACAAATCGTATTATTTAAATAATTAATTTAATGAAAGTAAACGGAGGCATTGTATTTAAACGATTTCATTTAAAATCATTTTATTAAAACGAAACTTATTTATTTAAATGTTTTATGTGTTAAATGTGTTTTACTATAAAAACCGAGCATTTTTTAATTATTATCGCGATAAAGACGAGACCTAGCACACGGGGATTACGCGGGCTCTTAAGGAAGAAGATTTCCTCATCTTCTTTCATTTTTACAAGACCCACTCTCTCTCTCTACATCTTCATTTTCGCCACTCTCTCTCTCTCTACCTTCTCTCTAGGTTTTCTCCTTTGTTTCTCATCGGATTCATGAGATCTTGGTGCCAAAACGTTCATGAGATCAAGGAGAACGAGAAGATACGAAGAAATCCCACGTTTGGTCTACATTTCGAGGTAAATCTAGGGTTTTACTTTCGGTTTTGTTGTGAACCTCGAATCATATAACTCATGGATGTTCTAACCGGTTTAAACACTTAGAATCATTTCAATAAACCTAGTAAACGTTTTAGAACTCTTAGAAACACACCTACAACAGATAGTTGTTGGATGCTGATGATGTTGAATATCCTAGTCGACTGGTTCACGTAGGGGCTGATCAGATAGTGAGTTAGCCGAACCTATAGTGGCTGCGTCTGGATGGCCGAACCTGTTAGCACAAAAGCTACAGCCCCACGAACCCTACCTAGGAGCCGAACCTCCAATCTGCCAAACCCTAGTTGGGCCAGCCGAACCTACCCATTGCCGAACCCTACAATGGAGCCGAACCTAAAGCCGGTCACGAACCTATGGTGGCCGAACCCTAGTCCAGCGAACCATCATTGCTGAAACAGCCTTGGCCGAACCATGCCAAGGAACGACCCTACATGATGCAGCGAACCCAATCAGCTGCGAACCCTAGGGTGCCGAACCTAAGGGGGATGCCAAACCACCTGTGGTCATGAACCTAGGGCCAGCCGAAGCCATCGTCTGGGCCGAACCTTGGGGATTTTAAAACCCTTCTCAGTCAGCGAACCTTGGGACTTTTAAACCTAAATCTTGTGGAATTGGGGTTATGGAGAAATAATGAATCAAGAAGTGTAGAATACCCATGCATGCATGTAAATCAATAGGTTGTCACCTTTTTCTAAATGAATATAAGTTTAAAATTTTTAGATGTGAATATGTTAAACATTTATAAGGTTAATTTAAACATGATTTCTTAAGCTTAATTAAAACTTTATTAATTTAAATTTAAAAAGACAACCTAAGCAAACATACATGGAAATATGGGTATAGATATGTTGTAACAAGGATTAACACCTTAGATTTTATACATATCCAAGGGGAAGATACATGCGAGTTCACAAGTAATGACCATCATTAGATAATTGAAATTAACAAGTTTAAATCACATTCTTTTTATGATGATCATCGATAAACTTTAGGTGTTATAAGTTAACTTATAATAAATAAACTAAGTAACTAAAAACTTAAGGACCTTAAATGACACTTAATGGAGATGAAATGCAGATACTTATGATAACAAATACACTATAATTACATATTGTTGAGTTGCTTCTGATTCATAATACGTGAACACGCATTCTACGAAAACACTGATTCTAAGGACTCAGGTGAGTTCTCATGACCTCCTTTTAAAACCGTTTTGTTTTTGAACTCGGAGGTGAAACATGTATACCAATTTAAATATTATTTTGATAACACATGGGTGATACATGGATTATTATTGATTATTGATTGAGATGGATTATTTACTTATCCGTGAGTCATTGTTGGTTGAGTTGACTTAGGTCCTCCGCGATGATTGAGTTACTGTTGGTGAGTTGACTAACGTCCTTCTCAGAGACTCCACTGTTGGTTGAGTTGACTGCGGTCCTCCATAGTGCACGTATTGACACTTATAGGAATATCGTTGGTTGAGTTGACTGAGGTCCTCCGCGATGATTCCGCCGTTGATTGAGTTGACTGAGGTCCTCTGCGGTAACTTATATAGATATGATTATGATGATAGATGATTACTGAATTGATATGATTGGTTGAATATACGTGGATAATTATTTGTGATTATTGTGTATGTGATTACTTGGATTGTTTGGGTGTTGTGTTTGTTGGATTTTGGCAGTGTTGAATTATTTCGCAGGTGCACATGTGGATTATCTCGGGGAAATTATAAACTTTTATAAACCCATTTATAAACTTCATAAACATTTTATAAAAATTTTTAATACATAAAAAACTTATGATTTCTCACCAACTACTTCGTAGTTGACACTTGATTTTCTACATGTTTCAGGGAATGAGGAGAAGTAAGTAGAGCATGATAGCTCTACATCTTTTGGGACATCATCACTTAGGTTCTTGGACTTAGCTAAAATAACTGAAATTCTGAGGACTAGAATTTAGTTAGTTAGCTAAATCTTTTGTGTATTTGATGTAACTAGCTAATGATGAACATGATTTTTGATGTAATTAATTTGGTTGATTAATTGATATGTGATGATTTAATTAGATGCCCACGAGCTTATGAACAATCTACACATCCCTCGTGGCATCCCGACGTTTCCACCATCGGTCGGGGTGTTACAGATTGGTATCAGAGCCTGGGTTATAGGGAATTAGGTTACTAGAAATGGTTGACCTAGTCTATAACCGTAGGATACCCTAGTATGAATTATTTCATACACTAGTTAGCATATTCAGGATTTCATGCTTATGTGTTTATTACATGTTAACTGAACTCCTGATTATATATCTAATTCACATGTATTAATTGCTGATTATATGATTGATTGTGCCCTGATGACTCGATAAGGACATGCTCGTGGTGTATTGTAAAGCTGGTAGGACGTTGGCTGAGGCAGTTGCGACTGACCTCTACATATGCCCTATATATACCATTTATAGTATATCGGATGGATGTCAGTATTGAGGAAGAAGGGAACTACCCGTTTGAGAAATTAGTTGTTTAAGAAATTAATTGCTTAGGAATTTATTTGCTCAGGAATCGTTTGTTTGATCTTTGATCACCAGATAAGAACACACTCGTGGTATACTACAAAGGTGGTGGGACGGTTGCGACCGACCCCTACATATGCCCTATACATATACCATTTGTAGTATATTGAGGGTCTGTCAGTGTCAGGAACTTAGGATATTACTAAGATACGTTGTGAAGTTGAGATTGATGGGATATTGGTTGATGGAATACTGGTTAAATATGGTTTGGATTGATTTATGGGATGATCATATTTGATGGACATACGTATAGATTCACTTATGAACACACTTATTGGACACGTTGGGTGCATAGGATTACGGAATGATATAAACAATTAGTGACGGACTGAATACTTGAGTATTGAGATGGACACTTAGTGATAACATGAACGCATAGTGATGATACTAACACTTAGTGATGGTATGGACACTTGATGAGAATGAATTATAGGGAGGATTTGAACACTTAGTGACAATAAGAGCACTCAGTGATGATATGAACCCTCATCGATAATTCTGGATGTTTGGAATTAGTATGGACTATTAGTGAACTTAGACACTAGGGGAACTTTAATGTCAGGTGAACTTAGACATTAGGTGAACTTAGAAATAGGCAAACCTATATGTCAAGTGAACTTAGACACTAGATGAACCTGGTTGTCCAAGGGAACTTGAGACCACTTCACTCAAAATTATCCTACTTAGGATAAGGTTTGTGAAGTGACATAATTGGAAGATACATGGTACACCCTAAATTCTGACAAGGGCATAATCGTGGTGCAATGCAACGGTGGTGGGATGACAGATGATGCGACTGCGGTCAAGTCTTAGTATGCCCTATATATAAGCTTGTTGCACTACATCGGGAGGTTTTCAGTGTTGGTATAGGGTGGGAAATGTCTGAACTTAGGAATATTTAGTTATTATTAGATATGACCAACTAGGATGCTTTAGTATAATATTAGGAGATTATTACAATATTATGAGTTTGATGACAGATAGGAGAAAAATACAGTTCCTATATGTAATCCTAACTGTTAAAAATGGACTCATTTAACCATAGTTTGTATAACTTACGTTGTAAACGGTAGTAACATGTTTCTAACATCCTCAGAAACATGCCGCCACGCCATCACAACGGAGATGATACAAACAATGATGATGCTCACGGTAATGCTGACACCGGCATACAAGGTTTAGCAACATTTATTACTGGATTGGTGAATCAACTGACTCAAGCCAATCAGACTCTCAACCAGAACAGGGGTGGTGCAAACCCACCAGTTTGCACATTCAAACACTTCAACTCATGTAATCCACAAAAGTTTACGGGTTCTGAGACAGCCACTGGTCTACTACAGTGGTTTGAGAGTATGGAGAACACATTTATAAACAGTGACTACCCAGAAAATCTGAAGGTGCGCTATGCCATCAGTGTTTTCCAAAAGAGAGAACTGACTTGGTGGAATGGCGAAAATCGAACTAGGGGAGTTGATGCTGCCCTAGCACTGTCTTGGACTGAGGTCAAGAACTTGATGACCACTGAATTCTGTCCTCGTAGTGAGATGAGGAAGCTTGAGACTGAGTTCTGGGAACTCAAACAGGATAGCGGGGAGAATGTAATCTACAATACTCGCTTCCATGAGTATAGTCTACTCGTACCTCATCTACTGACACACTGGAAAGAGCAATTGAGAAGTACATAGGTGGTCTACCGATGCAGATTCAAGACACAGTCTATGGTAGCGACCCCAAAACACTGGAGGCTGCAATCCGATTATCTGCAACATTGACTAATAACCATGTGAAGGCTAGAACACTCACACGAAAGGGATTTAAGAAGACTGACACAAAACAACTGCAAAAGAGGCTTCAACTGAAGTCAAGACTGAACAAGGTAGCTCATCTAAAAGCAACAATCAGAAGAGAAAGGCCATAAATTTGCTGTTACTGCTCCTGCAGCTAAGTCTGCTCAACAATCAACAAACAACTCAACTGCCAGAAATTATGTTAGGAATGTCCCTCAATGTAATGTCTGCAGATATCATCACATGCCTAACTTTCCTTGTCACGTCTGCAACAACTGTGGAAAGTATGGCCATTTTGCAAATGTCTGTCGGAGTGCACGGCAAGCACAAAGGATGCAACCTGCACTGCTTGCACTGCCAGCTCCGCAGGCATAACCAATTCAAGTTGTACCCGTTCGCCAGGTACCTGTATAGGCAAGAGCCTGTTACGAGTGTGGTGAAGTGGGTCATTTTAGAAACCAGTGTCCGAGATTGACGGGAAACAATCAAAGGGTGGCAAGAGGCAGAATGTTTCAACTGAACGCTCCAGCTGCTCAGGCCAACCAGGATGTGGTCAATGGTACATTTCTGATCAACAAGTCTTATGCATCTGTCTTATTTGATTCTGGTGCTGATAGGAGTTTTGTTTCATATGATTTCGAATGCATGCTTGGTAGAACACGTACGAACTTAGATAAACTGTTTAATGTGGAAGTGGCTGACGGAAACACTATTGATATTGACACTGTTATTATTGGATGTACTGTGAACTTAAATGATCACGTTTTCCCAATTGATCTTATACCTATGCATCTTGGTAGCTTTGATGTTATCAAATTCTCACACAGAGTTCATGATAGGATTCCAGAGGCAAGGATCTGTATTCTTAGTATCCTTGATCTGGAATTCTCCATCAGAGTTCATTATAGGAATTTAGAGGCAAAGATCTGTATTCTTAGTATCTTTGATCTAAAATCCTTGTCATGTTTATCATAGGAATTCAGAGGTCAAGATCTATTAATTTAGAATCTTGATTTGAAATCCTTGTCATGTTTATCATAGGAATTCAGAGGTCAAGATCTATTAATTTAGAATCTTGATTTGAAATCCTTGTCATGTTATCATTATCAGGTGTTCATTATCATAGGAACTTTATAACTTAGAATCTGGGTAACAATATTCTTTAGTTGAAGTTCTCACATGAAATCATATTACTCAATACTGTAAGTATTGGGAACCTAGGTTACATCAACCTAGGTCACATATACAGGAACCTAAGGTTTTAATTTCAAGTAAATTAAGAACCGTGGTTTACACAGTCATAATCATATCCATAGTACAAGAGGCAAACATGAAACAATCATAATCAATCAAGAGTTGGAAATCTTAGCTCCAAATACAAATGGCGGATTAACGCTGACGTGCTAAGGTAAGTGGTGGGTCGGTGAGAGCTTACCCTATATATAAACTTATTTCGGTATGTCAGGGGGAATCCGGCGTTCGTGTTTGAAGGGAAGATTCGGGAGCAACTGGATCATTGAACATTAGTCAAACACATGAGATACAATCATTTGAGATACAATCATTGGTGAATCGAATCATAGTGCAATTCAAACTTGAATGAACCAAGTGAAATTCTTAAGTGATTACATGACTAGTACTTACTAACGTAGGTTAACGGGAAAGTGTAGAGCATACGTAAGATTTAGTTCTACATGTTAACAACTGTTAGTAGGTGCACACATAACATAATCATAGTTCAATCATGGATTCTATCATAGTTCAAGTTGATCAAAGATCATGGGATTCTTAATCAATGGAACACACTTGGAAATCAGTACAAACATGTTGCCAAATGCTAGCAAGGACATGATCGTGGTATATCGAAGCGGTGGTGGGATGGCGTTTGGGCTAGCAGTTTGCTTGACCCTTTCGTATGCCCTATATATAAGCTATCTTCGGTATATCGGGAAAGTGTCAATGTGTAGGTTTGGTGGAGTGAGATCATGGAACATCATACACCTTCACATGAGAAGTATGCTAATAAGCTGATCGCTTATACGTGTACATGCTCATATTATATTGAATGATAATACTAGTAGTATGGATATATTACTAATTTTATCATGCAAGTTCAATTGTATCCTTTCTCATTACTGACCCACTTGTGGCTTCTATTCGTAGAATGCCTCCCCGACATGATCCTAACGGAGGGGGTTCGACAAGTGGCAACGACGATGAGATCAACAAGATTGCCCGAGCCATCGCTATACACATGAGAGATGTCATTCCGGGCATGGTCACTGATATTACCCAGAATCTTCGGGGAAGTACTAGTGATTCAGCACATAACTCAAATGCTACCAACACTGGAACTGCTAACTTCACTTTTAAGCAGTTCAATGATGCTAAACCTCCTAAGTACGCTGGTACTGAAGGAGCTACTGGTCTACTACAGTGGTTAGAGAGCATCGAGGATATTCTTGATTTCACAGGATGTCCTGAGAACCTGAAGGTCAAAATGGCCTCGAGCGCTTTTCACAAAGGCGCACTCACCAGGTGGAACTCTGAGAAGAACACCAGAGGACGGGAAGTTGCATTAGCTTTATCTTGGGAGGATTTCAAGAAGTTACTTGTGGATAAGTTTTGTCCACGACATGAGCTGAAGAAACTTGAGGTAGAAATGTGGAATCTGGTGCAAGATAGTGGTGAGAACGTGAAGTATACAACTCGTTTCCATGAGTTGTGCATTCTGGTGCCACACCTGGTTACTCCTCTATCCCGCAGGATAGAGAAGTACATTCAAGGTTTACCTCTGGTTGTCAGAGGAACTGTGATGGGGAATAACCCCACTACTCTGGAAGCAGCAATCCAACTTGGTGCTACTCTTACTGAGGAGTATGTTAAATCTGGTGTGCTCACCCGAAAGGGATTCAAGAGAGCACAGATTGAAGAAGGCAAGAAGCCTGAACAACACCATCACAAGAAGAAGAAGCAGAAGACAATCAAGAATTTTGCAGCGCTGCCTGCCGCTACACCTACTCATGCCACACCCATTACTGCTATGCCACAACCTGCTAGTGCCAGCAAACTATGTACTGGCCCGTTTCCACTTTGCACCAAATGCCAATATCATCATCTACCCACTACTCTATGCAAGAAGTGTCTCAAGTGTGGGCGTATGGGACACTTAGCAGCTACATGTCGATCTGCTCATCTTGCTGCTGCTACAACTGCTACCACTACTACTACAGGTGGAAGGGCCTGTTATAACTGTGGGGCAGAAGGACACTTCAGAAATCAGTGTCCAAAACTCAACAACACTACTGCTACTGCTCGTGCCTTTGTTATCGGAGCTGCCGAAGCACGCGAGGAGCCAGCAGTTGTCACGGGTACATTTCTCCTTAATGGTCATTACGTTTCTATCATATTTGATACTGGTGCTGATAAAAGTTTTATCTCTGCTCATACTGCTTCTTTGCTTAACATGAAACCATCTATACTTACTGCTCCCTGTACTGTAGAAGTAGCTGATGGTAATACCATACTTGTAGATTCTATAATACATGGTTGTGAATTAAGATTAAACGACCATTTTTTCTTCATCGATCTCATTCCTATGACACTCGGAAGCTTCGAGGTGGTAATAGGAATGGATTGGTTATCCAAAAACAATGCTGAAATCGTATGTTCGGAGAAACTTATTCGAATTCCCCTACCGTCCGGTGAAACGATGTTAGTTTATGGCGAGAAACCCTGCAGCGGATTGAAGATTGTGTCGTGCATCAAGGCTAGGAAGTACCTGAAGAAGAAATACTTTGCATTCCTAGCTCATGTGGTAGAAAAGAAACCTGATAAGAAAGCAGTTGGAGACGTTCCAGTCATCAGAGATTATCCCAATGTATTCCCAGAAGACTTGCCTGGACTACCACCAGTCCGACAAGTGGAGTTTAGAATCGATCTCGTCCCTGGAGCAAATCCGGTGGCGAAGTCACCGTATCGATTAGCACCGTCTGAGATGCAAGAACTGTCTAGTCAGCTCCAAGAACTTTTAGACAAAGGTTTCATTAGACCGAGTTTCTCTCCATGGGGAGCTCCGGTTCTCTTTGTCAAGAAGAAAGACGGTTCATACCGTATGTGCATTGATTACCGTGAACTAAATAAGTTGACAATCAAGAATAGATATCCTCTGCCCAGGATCGATGATCTGTTTGATCAATTACAGGGAGCAACTTGTTTCTCTAAGATTGATTTACGATCTGGGTATCACCAGTTGAGAGTAAATGATGAGGATATACCCAAGACTACATTTAGGACTCGATATGGACACTACGAGTTTGTGGTTATGCCATTTGGGCTGACCAATGCACCTGCGGTGTTCATGGACTTGATGAATCGAGTCTGCAGGCCGTATTTAGATCAGTTTGTTATTGTCTTTATTGACGATATATTGATCTATTCAAGGACGGAACAAGAGCAGGAAGATCATTTAAGGAAAGTCCTAGAATTACTAAGAGAAGAACAACTTTATGCTAAATTCTCAAAGTGTGAATTTTGGCTAAAGGAGGTTCACTTCTTAGGACATCTCATAAACAAAGATGGGATACATGTAGATCCAGCAAAGATTGAGGCGATTAAGAACTGGACTACCCCATCTACTCCGACAGAGATTCGTTCATTTCTGGGTCTGGCGGGCTATTACAAAAGATTCATTTCTAATTTTTCCAAGATTGCCTTGCCACTTACCACTTCGACTCAGAAAAGTCAAGCCTTTATATGGGGACAGAAACAAGAAGATGCATTTCAACTTCTTAAACAGAAGTTATGCAATTCCCCTATCCTTAGCCTTCCAGAAGGCAGTGATGATTTCATTGTCTACTGTGTTGCTTCAAACCTTGGTCTCGGTTGTGTACTTATGCAACGAGACAAGGTGATCGCGTATGCTTCAAGACAGCTTAAGGTTCACGAGAAGAATTACACTACTCATGACCTTGAGTTAGGGGCTGTGGTCTTTGCATTGAAGATTTGGAGACACTACCTTTATGGTACTAAATGTGTCATCTATACAGACCACAAGAGCATGCAACACATTCTCAATCAGAAGGAACTCAATATGTGACAACGACGTTGGGTTGAGCTTCTAACTGATTACGACTGTGAGATTCGTTACCATCCGGGTAAAGCCAATGTGGTGGCGGATGCTCTTAGTCGCAAGGAACCAGTTAAACCAATTCGTGTAAGAGCCATGGAGATCAACACACAGCCAAACTTGAAAGATTTGATTCGTATTGCACAGCAACAAGTGGTGACAAACAATCAGCTGAAAACAGACTTAGATTGCGGGATTGAGAAGAAATTGGAACCTCGATCTGACGGGGTGCTATATCTCAACGGCCGCATCTGGATTCCGAAGTCTGAAGAATTGCGCACACTCATCTGTGATGAGGCTCATAAGTCGCGATACTCAGTTCATCCTGGAGCCGATAAGATGTATCAGGACTTGAGGATATCTTACTGGTGGCCGGGAATGAAGAAAGACATAGCACTGTATGTGGGAAAATGTCTTACATGTTCAAAAGTCAAAGCAGAACATCAAAAGCCTTCGGGACTTCTGCAGCAACCTGAAATTCCTCAATGGAAATGGGAACAAATTTCCATGGATTTCATAACTAAGTTGCCGAGAACTCCACGAGGTTTCGATTCGATTTGGGTGATCGTTGATCGACTCACCAAATCTGCTCATTTTCTCCCAATCCGAGAGGATTACAAGATGGAGAAGTTATCCACATTGTACATCAACGAAATCATTGCACGTCATGGTACACCAACATCAATCATATCTGATCGTGATAGTCGTTTCACTTCTCGCTTTTGGCAATCATTGCAAAAGGCTTTGGGAACTCGTGTTAATCTTAGCACGGCGTATCATCCCCAAACCGACGGTCAAAGCGAAAGGACTATCCAAACACTCGGGGACATGCTTCGTTCTTGTGTCATTGACTTCGGTGGAAGTTGGGACACTCATCTTCCACTTATCGAGTTTTCGTATAACAACAGCTACCATACAAGCATTCAATGTGCACCATTCGAAGCTTTATATGGTAGGAAGTGCCGATCACCGGTCTGCTGGACCGAGGTTGGTGACTCACAAGTCGTAGGACCAGAACTCATTCAGGAAACATCAGACAAAATCACAATCATTCAATCAAGGCTTAAGGCCGCACGTCGGAAACCGCTTGAGTTTCAAGTCGGTGACCGAGTCTTACTCAAAGTTTCTCCCTGGAAAGGCGTTGTTCGATTTGGGAAGAAAGGGAAACTTGCACCAAGGTACGTTGGACCTTTTGAGATCCTGGAACCGATTGGTCCCGTAGCCTACAAACTCAAACTTCCAGTGGAGCTAAGCAATGTTCACGATACTTTTCATGTATCGAATCTTAAGAAATGCTTGGCGGATCATGATGTTCAGATTCCACTGGAAGACATTCAGATTCAGAACAACATGCAATTCATAGAACGTCCGGTTGAAATCATGGATCATGGGGTCAAGAAACTTAAACGCAGCCGTATCCCGATCGTAAAGGTACGATGGGAGGGCAAACGCGGTGCTGAGTTCACCTGGGAACATGAAGACCAGATGAAGCTTAAGTACCCTCATCTTTTTACAGTACCTTCGGCTAGTTAATTTCGGGACGAAATTCCCTTAACTAGGGGAGACTGTAACATTTGTACATTTAGTCATGATAGTCGTAAACAGTGTTAGAACAGTGTGTGTCCATGTTCAGTTAATCAATGAGATTCATGTGTTCATAATGTGTTTGTGTGTTACAGGATCTTATTTAGTTAGGGACAAGTATGTATTATTTATTTACAGTCGATTACACTAGGCAAGAACAGTATCGTGTTATATCGAAACAGTGGTGGGCAGCGAGAGTGAGCCCTATATATATACTGCGTTCGGTGTAACAGGATAGTGTTAGTGCGTAGTGTTAAGACGAATATTATGACAATTAATTCAACAAGAATCGTAATACGTAAGCGAGACTGAGTATAGTTATGGGTGACGATCCATAATAATACGAATGTTGAACTTATAATTATGATTAAACGACTTTAAATAATTAATACGATCGAAAAACGTACGCGATTGCGGGTATACACGTAATTGTATGTGTTTAACGATCTGATAACGCACGAAGAGTAAAAATAGTTAAAATAATTATTTTATATTTTTACAATTTTGAAACTCATCATTTTATTTAGTTTAACAAATCTTTTATTTTGAATTACGTAAAATACGCGTTACGTTCCGGAAACGCGAACCGAGCGACCGAAACGGACCCGAATACCACACGGGCTATAAAAGCCTTGAACAAGGCTTA
Source organism: Mikania micrantha (assembly GCA_009363875.1). Taxonomy (NCBI): domain Eukaryota; kingdom Viridiplantae; phylum Streptophyta; class Magnoliopsida; order Asterales; family Asteraceae; genus Mikania; species Mikania micrantha. The sequence continues at coordinate 61,559,325 of CM018691.1, read as the reverse complement.
TTCTCTCATTTAATACACCAACAACCACTTCTCTCTCTAGAATTTTCGTTAAACCTCTCTCTCTAGAAAACCGAGCTTCAAATGCGAATAACTCGCTCGTTTCTCAACGGATTTTGGTGTTCTTGGCGTCTACGTGAAGCTCTCAACAAGTACTACAAAAACGAGGTATGATTGAGTGAAAGTGCTGAAAATTAGGGTTTTCGTTGTGAAGTTGATGCACACATGTTCAACCGGTTTCATCATCATATTTTTCTAACCCAGCACTCTCGAAGCCCTAGACGCACTTAGCAACACCTTTGTGATGGTCAGATTAAGGGTTTTGAGCTGATGAAACATGGTGGCTGTACAGGTTCGTGGTCGAACAAGAAGAGGTTGGCCGAACCCTTTTTCCCGAACCTTGGGTGCATACGGACGAACCCAGATTGCTAGCCGAACCTTATTCATCTTCCACGAACTATGAGCCGAAACCAAGCATTCAGCCGAACCTTCTGAACATCACGAACCTTGGTTAGGGTGACGAACCTATGTGGTCACTTAGCAACGAACCATGCAAGCCATCCCAAGAGAGCCGAACCCTCAACCACCTAGCGAACCTTATTGCATGATGAACGAACCGTTCTGCTGGCCATGGTCGACGAACCTTCTTGCCTGCTCACGAGCCTTCAGCCGAAACTTAGAGAACCTCACGAACCCTTATCAACATGCAGCGAATCTTTATACTTCTTGACGAACCCTAACTCATGTAGCCGAATCTATGTCAGCCGAACCATAAGGCGAACCTTCATGGGATTAGCATGCAACGAACCTTGATGTTGTCTCATGACCGGCGAACCTTGGGCTGTAATCAAAGAAGGTTCGCTGCCCAAACTTGGCAGCCCATAACCCTCGGCCCAACCCAAATTCTAGTCGGCCCAATTCTAATAGTAATCAATTCTATAGGTTAAAACAAGCCCAATGGAATTAGGTTGACCTATTTTGATCTCTAATTGGCCCAATATTGCTTAGAACCTTACAGGGCCCACTTACTCATTGGTTGGCCCAACTCGATTCCTCTAGGCTCAATCCAACCCATTCGGCCCACATCATATCAAGATCAATAGTACTCTTGACCCAATAATTCATATAGGTGGCCCACAACATCCCATTCGGTTCAATTCAATCCCATTTGGCCCAACATGATCATTGGTGTCTTACATGGCTCATGAACATATCGGTTGGCCCAACACCATATCCAATTGGCCCACGATTAACCTAAGAGGCCATGGACATTTGCTTAAAGCCCATCATGATTTCATGGGCTTAAGGCCCATGAATTGGTCTACAAATCAAAGGAATTGTGATTTGATCTTAGTGGGTTAAATATAATCAACATAACTATGAGATCAAGTCACAATCCTAAAGACTCAAACCATGGAAACATTTATGTCAAATATCATGTTAATCAATGGTTTATCAAACTCTTAAACACATGTAATGTTGTGCAAACAAGTTGTGCACAAAAGAACATTACACATTCTTTTCATGGATTCATGATCAAACAAGTAACATAATCATGACTTTCAAGTTTACACAACAATCATAAGCATGAGAACAAGTTAATCAAGTTCAAGTATCACAAGTCTATCAATGAATCAAGGTCTATACAATTATAAATCTTATATCTTATGTATGATTACAATGATATAGGAACCAGTTAGAAGTTCTGTTTGCTACTTGCTATTTGTTGTCGTTCAGAGTCTACTGCAGACAGGTGAGAACATTAGCCCCTCTTTTTACTGTTTTTACAACTGTTTTGGGGTGGAACACGTGATCAAATGCTCTTACTTCAATCATATTTCATGATACATATTACTGTTACTTGGCAAACATTACAGGTTTACTTTAGAAATCCAAGGGATTTCTCAATTGTTTTTAAAGGAATTTATAAACTCTTTTACTCTAAATTCGTGTTTTTGAAATTAATCTTTTATAAACCTTGTTGTTATACAAGGATGCTATCTTATATACTCAATCAAAAGATTCACAACATGGTATTCAAACAATGTTTTTCATGGTGTTCAAACAAGGATTCATTTCATGGTACTCAAACAAGGTTTTCAATCATGTTATCAAATAAGGCATTAACACGCTAGTTTAAAGCAATGTTCAAAAGCATGGTGTCCATCGTTGTGAACAAACTTATAAACACATCAGGTTTCATATTCATTAGCGTTAGTACTGGGTGATCACAACAAGGGAAAGCGGACACATTTGGGCAGGCCGATTGCTGCAGTTAGATTTTAAATTTGTTTTATAAACTAACTGCAGATTTCGGTTACGTATGGTTATCATTGTTGCTGACTAATTTTCTGACTCCAAACGTAGTTTGGGACTTGATTATATGTTGGTTTTTGTGCAAACAGTCTTTGGACTGTTTACACTCGTTTGACATACCTGATGTTAGTTTGGGTTGCAACCCATCCATGTAATTCCATTATTGCTTTAACATACCTATGCCTTATGTCACAGATTCATGCTTACAAATGATTAAACCTATTGTTCTCACCAACTACATCTGTAGTTGACAGTTACTTTTCACGTGTTTTCAGGTAATCAGGTTTAAGACTTTCTCAGGGACAACTAAGGAGACCATTCTAAGATAGAACAAGATGAAGAAACATGCTAGGATGGATTAGAAACACACTAAATCCTAATTGTCTAGTTGTCTTGTTGAAGTCTTATTTCGTAACTATATTTTGGGTCTGTAGTTGTCTTTCTTTTGATAGATATATTGGCTATAACTAAACAATTGTCTAATCATTATGAAACTTAGTAATCCATTGTGGTTGTTCTTATTCAATACTTGCGCATGATTCAACTGTTCATACGTCACCGCGCCGTGGATTCCGCACGCGGCGCAGGGGTGTGACAATTGTTGCAATGATTGCCAGAACTGCGATGTAAATCGACTGTCCCGGTCTGAAATAATAGACAGTGGCACGCCGTGCCGAACTACTATTTCATCAACATATAGTCTTGCTAGTTTCTCCATTTTTAAGTTTCTCTGATCGGCAAGAAGTGTGCGGACTTGGTCAATCTGTCAATGATGACCCAAATCGAATCGTGTCCGCTGGAAGTGCGGGGTAGCCTGGTAATAAAATCCATAGCTATTTGTTCCCACTTCCATTGTGGTATCTCAGGTTGTTCCAGCAAACCCGAAGGTTTCTAGTGTTCAGCTTTGACCTTGGCAGATGTGATGCATTTGCCAACGTAAGTGGCAACATCTTTCTTCATTCCCGGCCACCAATAAAACGACCTAAGATCTTGGTACATCTTATCGGCACCAAGATGAACAGAGTAACGTGTCTTGTGTGCCTCGTCAAGTGTAAGTGTTCGAAGTTCATCTACTGCCGGAATCCAAACACGATCCTGATAATAGATAACTCCATCTTGTTTTGTCACAAAATGTTTCTCAATTCTACAATCGAGCTCTTGTTTCAAATTGTTTCTTGCCGTTGCTTCTTGTTGTTCTCGTAGGATTTGATCTTTCAAACTCATTTGCACAGTCATTCCCATTGCTCAAACGCGCAAGGGTTTGACTCTTTCCTTCTGACTTAAAGCATCTGCAACAACATTTGCTTTGCCCGGATGGTATTTGATCACACAATCGTAATCGTTCAGGAGCTCAACCCAACATCTCTGTCTCATGTTAAGCTCATTCTGATCAAATATGTGCTATAAACTCTTATGATCTGTGAAGATAGTGCATTTGGTACCATATAGGTAGTGTCTCCAAATCTTTAAAGCAAAGACAACAGCTCCCAGTTCTAAATCATGTGTTGTGTAGTTTTTCTCATGTATCTTCAACTGTCTTGAGGCATAAGCAATGACTTTATCTCGTTGCATTAAAACACATCCAAGTCCCTGATGGGAAGCATCACAGTACACTACAAAGTCATCATTGCCTTCCGGGAGTGTTAAAATTGGAGCATTGCACAATCTTTGTTTCAATGTCTGGAATGCGTCTTCTTGTTTTTGTGTCCACACAAAAGGTTCACTGTTCTGTGTGAGTTTCGTGAGAGGCAAGGCTATCTTAGAGAAATTCGAAATAAATCTTCTGTAATAACCGTATCGAGTACGAAAGGCCGTCTTTGGAATATCTTCCTCTTGAATCCGGAGCTGGTGATAACTTGAACGTAGATCTATCTTTGAAAAGTACTGAGCTCCCTGTAACTGATCAAACAAATCATCAATCCTCGGTAACTGGTACTAATTCTTAATGGTGAGTTTGTTTAGCTCTCGGTAATCAATGCACATCCTGAAAAATCCATCCTTCTTTTTAACAAAAAGAACCGGAGCTCCCCACGGGGAAAGCTCGGTCGGATGAATCCCTTGTGGAGTAGCTCTTATAATTGATTGGACAACTCCTGCATCTCTGATGGTGCAAGTCTATAAGGAGACTTGCCTACAGGAGTCGCTCCTGGAATCAAATCAATTCGAAACTGCACCGATCTCTCGGGTGGCAGTCCCGGTAAGTCATCCGGAAACACGTCTGCATAGTCTTTCACAATTGGCACGTCTTGAATCTTGGTTGCTTTCTTGTCTTTCTCGATGACGTGAGCTAGGAATGCGACACATTGTTTTCTGAGGTACTTGCGAGCCTTCATGCACGATATTATCTTGACACTGCGTTTCGCTTGATCTCCATGAATTTCCAAAATCTCATTGTTCTCCACTGGAATACGTAGTAACTTTTCGGAACAGATGAACTCTACTGTATTAAGAGATAGCCAATCCATCCCGACAATGATATCGAAACTGCCCAGTTCCATCGGTATCAAATCGATGGAAAATGTGTGATCGCCAAGTGTTAGTGGACAATTCCTAAGTATTGTGTCAACCGTAATCTGTTTGTCGTTAGCTATCTCAATAGTATAAGGGGAGTCTAATGATTCCTCAACATGATTAAGATGGCTAGCAAAATCGGATGAGATAAAACTCTGATCCGCACCAGTGTCAAATAATATGGATGCATAGACATCAGATAAGAGAAATGTACCCGTGATCACACTCGGGTCCTGTCTAACAGCAGCTGCTCCAATCTGAAAGGCTCTACCTCGTGCAACTTGAGCCCTTGGTTGATTCTTCTTGGGGCAATCCCGAGAAAAATGTTCAGGCTCGCCACAGTTGTAGCAAGACCTGTGGTCAGCAGCAGCAGTAGTGGCTGCATTGTTGTTTCTGTTTTGATTCCCTGTGTTTCTGCAACTGTTGGCCCAGTGACCAAACTTCCCACAGTTTGTGCATTGCCTGCACTGGGTGTTCGGTGCATGATGATACTGGCAAGTGTTGCACAAAGGTGCAGTGCCAGTGTAGGGCCTCTTGATTTGTAGGGGTTGTGGTTGATTGATCATCGGTGTCTGAGTGGTCGCAGCGAAGTTCCTGACCACTTTTGTTTTCTTAGCCGGCCTCTTATCCGGTTTCCTTGAAGTTCCAGCTTTGGTTGAGTCAGCCTCTTTCTTGAATACCCCAGAAGCAACCATCATGTCTGTCAAAGATGCTGACAGAGTAACAGCCAGTTCCATGGTAGTAGGATGGGCAGATATCACATGCCCTTGAATGCAGGACGGCAGTCCACTGACATACCGTTCGATTCTTTTCTCCAGTGTTGGCACCACGTCCGGTGCCAATGTAAATAACTCATGAAAACGAGTGGTGTAGGCCAGATGCCCAGCACCAATCATTACCAGGTTAAGTAGCTTCGTTTCAACCTTCTTCAACTCGTTTCTTGGACAAAACTCTGCCCTCAGCATAGCCTTGAAATCATCCCAAGGCATGGACAGAGCCTCATCCCTGCCCCTAGTTTGAACTTGAGCGTTCCACCAAGTTAACGCTCTTTTGTTGAATGATCCCGCAGCATATCTGACCTTGTGCTGATTAGGACAGCCATTGATATCTAGGGTGGTTTCCATATTTTCGATCCACTGGATCAATCTGACTGACCCTCACTGCCACTAAAGCTCGGTGGCTTGCCACCTACAAATTTTTGTAGGAGTAGTCCTTATGATGGCGGGTGTTCCCGCTGCCTTCTTCAGATGAGTTGGCGTTGTTGTTACTGTTCTTACTATTGATCCTGTTCATCATCTCGGGAATCACATCCCTCAGTTGCCTAGTCAGAAGAGTGGCCAGTGCAATCGTAGCAGGATCCAACTGATGTACTGGTGGAGGCGGAGGAGGAGGTGGAGGTGGTTGTACAGGAGAGTCAGATAGTGATGGTGTGGAAGAATGCGGTGCTGAATCTTGAGGCGGTGGTGGCAGTAAAGCTAGTGGTGGCAGTAAAGCTAGTGGTGGTCTTCTCGGCGGCATTCTGATCATAACCGAAAAGAAAATCGGTTAGTGCAGTGATCAGATGCAGAAGACACATGCAAATAGAATCCTATGTCATATGATCTCTACATGAGGGTCCCCATGTTATAGTCTAGCCCAAACCGTTTATGTAATATGACCTATATTTCTCTAAAACCATGGCTCTGATACCAATCTGTCACACCCCGAGCCGGCGGGCTGGATCGACTTTCCCGCCGGGTAGAAGGTTCCCGGGGCGCGATATCATTTGATAATCGAATTGATCAGATTTTTTGCATAGCACATGATATATAATTGAGAATTGCTAACATGAGAATGATATAGAATTACAAAGTTAAATAACAATGTATCGTTCATAATTTAACCAAGTAAATCTATGCAAAAGAATCAATGTGTTTATATCTTGTAACTGTACAAGATCTACAAAAGATGATTCATTGTTTTGTCATTCCAAAAGTATGATCACTCAAAATGTAACTAGGTCTTCTAAAAGTCCACTAGCTATGTTCTTGATGATCTGGTGACAAAACATGTTCGTCACCTGAGAAAACGTGCATTTAAACAAAGTAAACACTAGGTTGGTGAGATCATAAGTTTGATAATTGAAAATCTTGATTCATTCACATACACAATCACCCTGTCATTTATGTTACTTGTGAGTTGTTTGATTCACCCGTTCACAGAATGAGCTCTCCTAGTTATATTTGCAAATAATATATTACCCTATCAGTTACGCTTATATATAGGGCATATGTAAGGGAACAAGCCCTAGCCAACATCCCACCACATAACTAATATAACTCCACACTACTTGCAATACAACTATAGATACCCATTTCATTTCACCCGTCCGTCTACGTTCATCACTCGTTGTATCATATGTACAATAATATAATAATAAGGGTTTAGTTATCAAACCGAAGTATTGATAACCCTTTTATGTATTAAGGATATTATATTAATTTAATCTGATCCTTGTATTATTCTATTACTTGTGGGGTTAACTGTTAATCACTTTTAGAATATAAGAGTGTTAGTTAACCAATTGATATTTGTTCTCAACTTGAAGTGCATAGAGCCTAAAAGGAATCCATTGCAATCATCACGTAATCAGATTACAATGCATCCAATTTACCTCTATCACCTTGTATTACCGTAGGCCTCATCGAAACTGTTATTAGTAATATGACATGATAGAAAATAAATTCTTCAATCTACTAATCAACAGGTAACGATTGATTAATTACAATTTTACTGCAGATTAATATCACCATGTGTCGCTTTCCAGAACCTAACTTGAGTCGCCCTGTCACCGGTCATACGTTACCGGCCAATGTATCAATACGATCAACATACTAGCCCTACAAGCTAGAGGTTTGTCAAACCTATGGTACCACTATGCTGTCGTCGGTTTAGTCACATCAAACTAACTGGTCAGCGAATTATAAGGGGCTTACAGTGATCAACATAGGTATATGGCACATGATTGAAATGATATAATGCAGACAGTTCAATAGTAATCAATTGTGTTGCATGTTCATCAATGTAAAGGTTCGATGGAACTCCAAGCGTGGATCGGAATTTACCTGGGAGCGCGAGGACAACATGAAGGCAAAGTATCCCCATCTGTTCGAGAATTAAAGCTCGATTTTAAAGCTTAAATTTAGGGACGAAATTTATTTAACAAGGGGAGACTGTGACATCCAGTACCAGATCGTCCGACAGGTCCGTACGGTATGTGTACTTTCACTATTTACTATGTGTAAATACAAGTACGTGAACAGTGTTTGTGATAACATAATTCAAAATACAAGAAACAGTTGTACGTATTTAAGTGAAAACTTAAATACCGTAAGTACAACACTCATTATAAACAATAGTTGTTAGTATTTAGATGAAAACCTAAGTACAAATAATACAACAAAACTAGAGAAACAACGATGTTCAAGTAAACGACAAGAACAAGTTGGTTGCGATCTGATATCCACAGATGACAGGAATCAGATAGCCGACAAATCAGAACGAAAACAATGTGAAAACGGGAAGTTTAGTTGAGTCCGTCAGTGAGGAAACACAATTCAAACATAATTTACAGTGTTGTTTCAGAATAACGAACTGACAGTGTGTTTGCGTGGGTGACGATTCACACAAACATATCTGTGAGTTTGGAGTTCAGAAATAATGACTGAAAAGTAGAAAACAAAAGTCGGAAAGCAAAACCATCGTCGTGTTTGTTCGGGTGACGATTCGAATGAATACGCGCGAAGGTGACGCGATCCGACGAAACGAAAACGAAAAACACGACACCAACGAATTTAAATTAATAAAATAAATCATTTTAATGTTTTACAATTTTGAAACTCATCAAAATTAAATAAAGAAAACATTTTTATTTAAAACCGTAAAAACGCGCGTTACGTTCTGAAAACGCGACGAAAACGCGAACCGAGCAACAAAAACGAACCCGAACTCACTCGTGGTATAAATACCTTGAATGAGTTCATTTTTACTCATTTTCTCTCTTTCTTCCCCACTCAAACCCTAAATCCCGGTTTTGAGATCCACCACCATTTCACCACCTTCAAACCTCCATATCTCCCGCATTTCTCCACCAAATCACACCATCTTTGAACCAAATCGAAGCTCTCGACCTCTACTACACAAAGTACAACCGATCTGAGGAGATACCCACTGAAATTCGAGGTATGAAGCAACAAAAAGTCACGAAATTAGGGTTTTGGTACTCCTTGTTCATAGCTAGTCCAAAAATCGGTTCTAAAACCTTCCCTTCGAAACCTACACCCCCGAAGAACCCTTCTCGGCTTACACCACCTTCGAATGGCTTGGCCGAATGGCCATGAGCCGTATGTCTCCCCCGACCGAATCAGCCCTAGGTCGAATGGCCCTTTCGGTGCTACCTCAGTCGGTCGGCCTAAGCTCCATTCGCTAGTCATTCGCCAGTCATTCGCCAACCACCCTATTCGAACGGATTAGGGACTCAGTCGACTATGTTCATTCGGCCAAGGTGGTTCGGCCAACCTCCATTCGCCGGTTCTTCTTCAGTCAGCAAACACCACCCTCATTCTCTCGGTTGTACCACACCATCTCATTCGGCCGAACAGTGCTATTCGACCATCTTCAAGCGGCCCACTGTTCAGCCCAACTAATTGGCCAAAGGAACTACTTCAGCCCAAACCTTTTACTTTAGCTCTCCCAACTCAATTGGCATAGCCCAACATTCGGCCCACATAACCAGATCACCTAACAATAGATTCATGTGGTCCAGCCATGTAATTCAGCCTAAGGCCCGTCGCCTTGGCCCATTGTGGCCCAAGTTCGTTAATGTGGCTCAAGGGTTGATTCGGCTTACCTAGCCGGCCCAAACATCAATAATAGGCCAAGTGGATGTAATGGGAAGCAAACACTTGAAATGGGCTAAAACTAATACAATATGCATGGGGATGGGTAACCTAATACTATAAAGGTGGCAATAAACTTTGACTTCTAAAAACCTAAAATGAGGTTTTCATCATGTTAACAAATGGTTAAGTGTGGAGATAAAGGGAATAACTATAACACCGAGCTAGGTGACTAATATTAAACAATAATAACAATTGATCTAAAACTTAAGTGTTGTACTTATAACATTTTGGTCACGATAATGATTTAATTGGAAGACAAAACGAACAACAAGGCGGGTTACCCTAAACCTAGTGGGTTGGGCTAAAGACTAGCAAGACACATGACAATTGAACAAGGGCCGAATGCTGACCGAGACTTATGAGGGTTAGCCAAGGATTATGGCTAACACATACACACACACATACGAATTCCTACAACTTATACTTACAAGTAACAAACTACGTGAAATCAATACAGGATCGTGAAAACAACAACAAATACAATCAAGAGCGCGTGCATTCTTGTTTAAGCTAGGTCAATCACATCAACTACAAGGTGAGTTCATATGCCCCTTTTCTTTAATCTCAACTGATTTTAAACTCTCGGGGCTAAGAAACATGCTTAACTTTTATTTATTTAAAAGTTTTTGTTTAACATATTGCTTATACTTTGATTTAGATAATACTTAACTGTTTATTATCGCTTATCATTGTTTGCATGCTTGTATGATCATGATATGACAGAGGTAACCTAGATGAATATGATAATATAATTCCATAACTCATCAACACAATAGAATAACCTGGTTGTAAGATTATATCTCACAACATTTAGTTATTCTTATAAGAACAAACATTGATATGAACAGAGATGAACATGATGACAAGAAACAAAACATATGAATGATATGAAGATAACTCATCTTTATAAAATCATTCTACACTAGAGTTAACTAAGAATAGTAAGTCACGTACTTATCACACTTAGCTTATAACTCAGCACATATTACAAGAGAACATAGTACAAGAATCATCCACCACCTGAGTCGACTAAGGAAAATAAGACTAGTTCTTATTACCGCTTAGTGACAACATGGTGATTACACAGAATAACAAGGAATGATAATCATGATAATGTAACTTCATGATGACAACATCATTCACACAATAATTAACATAACCTAATAAGACAAGCTCTTATTTAACTTTGTTAATAACACTGAGAACATATGACAAGGAGAACAACGACACGGATGAACTCAATTACAATTAGTTGCTACTGACCTGTTGTATTATATCACTTCAATCATGTGCCAATCGTTCAAGTTGATCATGTAAGTCCCTATAATTCGCTGACCAGTTAGTTTGACGTGACTAAACCGACGATAGCATAGTGGTACCATAGGTTTGACAAACCTCTAGCTTGTAGGGCTAGTATGTTGATCGTACTGATTCATTGGCCGGTAATGTATAACCGGTGACAGGGCGACCTCAAGTCAGGTTCTGGAAAGCAACACATGGTGATATTAGTCTGCAGTGATAGGTAATTAATCCAGCGGAAATCCTATTGATTAGTAGGTTGAGAAAGTGATCTTCTCTCATGTTACACTACTAGTAATAGATTTCGTTGAGGACACTAGACATACAAGGTGGTAGAGGTAAATCGGATGCATTGAAATCTTATTACGTGAGGATTTCAATGGATTCCTTTTAGGCTCTATGCACTATAGTTCAAGAACAAATTGCAAGTGGTTAACTAACACTCTTAATATTTAAAAGTGTAACAATAGTTAACCCCACGATTATAGAATAATACAAGGAACAGATTTGATAAATCTAATATCCTTAACATATAATGGTTATCTAACTTCGGTCCGACAACTACAATTACATCATTATATTATTCTATACAAGTTATCATAGGTGATTCAAGAATGGTATGAACATGTGGATTTGGGAATGGAAATCCATAGCTGAATTGCAAGTAGTGTGGGACTTGTTTGAGCATGTGGTGGGATGGCGTCTGGGCTTGACCCATTCGTATGCCCTATATATAAGCATGCTTGATCAGGTGTCACATCACTTGTACATACAACTATGGAGAAGCCATTGGGTGAACAAGTGGAACAAATGATATACAAGTAACATAGTATACATTGTGATTGTGCATGTGAATGAATCAAGGTTTTCAATTAACATACTTATGAACTCATCAACCTAGTGTTGACTTTGTTTAAATGCATGTTTTCTCAGGTGACGAACAGGTTTAGTCACCAAATTTCAAGATCATAGCTAGAGGACTTTTAGAAGACCTAGCTGCATTTTGTGTGATCATTATTTTGGGATGACAAACAATGAATCATATTTTGTAGATCTTGTACAGTTACAAGATATAAACACGTTGATTCTTTTGGGTAGATTTACTGGGTTAAATTATGAACGATACATTGTAATTTAACTTTGTAATTCTATATCATTGTCATGTTTAAATTTCTCAAGTATACATCATGTGCTATGCAAACAATCTGATCAACTCGATTATCATTCAAGATATCGCGCCCCAGGAACCTTCCGCCCGACGGGAAAACACGATCCGTTCCCGCCGGCCCGGGGTGTGAAATAAAGCAAGCAATATTATCTAATCATAGTATAAACAATATGCTAAACATAAAACTTTTACATAATTAAAAGTTAAGCATGTTTCTCAGCCCCGAGAATTTAAAATCAGTTAAGATTAGAAAAGAGGGCGTATGAACTCACCTTGTTGTGGTTGGGGTTGACTTAGCCTAAGCAAAAATACACACGCTCTTGATTGTACTTGTGGTAGTTTTCACGATCCTGTATTGATTTCACGTCGTTTGTAACTTGTAAGTATAAGTTTGTAGTGCTTTGTGTGTGTGTATGTGTTAGCCACAAGTTTGGCTAATACTCATAAGTCTCGGTCATGATTCGGCCTGGTTCCACTGTTATTGAAGTTTGATAACACTTAACCCAATTAGGCTAAGGTTACTTACCTTTCTATTGATTTTATATTCAACTTGAATCAATGTTATAGCAAAAGGGTACTGAGTATAAAACTAAGTCTTTAGGTTAGAGATTAAAAGCCCATTCTTCCGTTTGTCTTAACTCTTGAAACCGCATGTAGTTCATGTTAAAATTATAGTTTGTTATTGATCATGTTGTTATTATTTCCAAGAATTAAGGGTTTAAGCTTTATTAATGTCGTTAATCCAACCCCTTGCCACCTTTGTAATATTTTAGCTTGGTATTCCATGCATGATTTTCCATTGGCTTTGGTTCAAGAATGTGTCTTATATCTATCGTCATGTGGGCCAAGCAAGTAACCTTGGGCCGAAATAAGGTGGGCTGTTGGCCTGCTACATGTCATTGGGCCAAGATAGTGGGCTGTGTGATACTGTTGGGCTTGAAGTAAAAGTGGGCTGTAGGAACTGTGTAGGCCACTGTTGGGCCACATGTTTGTTACTGGGCCAACTCCTTTGGCCGAATGAAATCATCATGGCGAATGGCCAAAACCGATTGACAAGGTGGTCGAATGAAGGTGAGGTGGCTGGCCGAATGATGACCCACGAATGAAGATGGCCAGCGCATGAAGGTGGGCGAATGGGGGTTGGTTGACCGAGAGAATAGGGGTGACGAAGGGGTGGCAGCCGGCGAATGGAGACCTTCGGCCAAGGGCCTTTCGGCCTAAGGCGATTCGGCCACCTAGTTCCCTTTCGGCCGCAGCTAGGGTCGAGCTTAGCACAGCCCCCATTCCGAGACCCCATGGTGTGTTAAGAGTTGGTGTGTACAGGGGTTAGTTCTCGTAAGCATAAGGTTCAAGGTGGGAGGTGGCTAACCGGTTGGAATGGGGTTTGAACAAAAAGGGTACAAAACCCTAATTTTCGAAAGTTTTGCAGCTCATTACCTCAAATTTCAGTCGGTTTTGCTCTAGATTGGTTGTACTTTCATGTAGAGGATGATGGGATCTTCGTTTAGGTTCAAGAATGAGGTGATTTGGTGGAGAAATGAGTGAGATATGGAAGTTTGAAGGTGAGAAATGGTGGTGGGAGCTTAAAACCGGGATTAGGGTTTTGAGTGGGGAAGAAGAAGAGTAAAAATGAATAAAATGAGCTCATTCAAGGTATTTATACCTCGAGTGAGTTCGGGTTCGTTTTCGTTGTTCGGTTCGCGTTTTCGTTGCGTTTCCGGAATTTAACGCGTAATTTTACGCGTTTTAAATAAAAGGATTTATTTTTATTATTTTGATGAGTTTCAAAATTGTAAAACAATAAATATTAAATTTCTTAATTTATTTTCGTTCGTGTCGTCTTTCGTTTTTCGTTTCGTCAGATCGCGTCACCACCGCGCGTATTCGTTCGAATCGTCACCCGAACGAACATGACAATGGTTTGGCTTTCTGACTTTTGTTTTCTACTTTTCAATCACTATTTCAGAACGTTAAACTCACAGATATGTTTGTGTGAATCGTCATCCACGCAAACACACTGCCAGTTCGTTATTCTGAAATAACAGTGTAATTGTGTTTGAATTTTGTTTCCTCACTGACGGACTCAACTAAACATCCTGTTTTCACGTTATTTTCATACTGGTGTGTCGGCCATCTGATTCCTATCATCTATGGATGTCAGATCGCAACCGACTTGTTCTTGTTATTTACGTGTGTACTGTTGTTTCTCTTGATTCGTTGTTTTTAACTGTACTTAGGTTTTCACCTAAACACAACAACTATTGATTATTATGAGTGTTGTACTTACAGTATTCAAGTTTTCACATAAATACGTAAAACTGTTTCTTGTATTTTGAATTCTTGTTATCACAAACACTATTCATATACATGTATTTACACTTAGTAAATAGTGAAAGTACACATACCGTACGGACTTGCCGGACAATCTGGTTCTGGATGTCACAACAAGTAACGATGTTTGGATCATCTTTGGCTTCCTCCGAGCCAATAACAAAGGCACGGCCCTATGCTACCACCTGGTCTGTGAGTTTGTGGGCCAGTGTGATGGTGCGTTGGATCAGGGTTGGGTCAGATGTTGTGACCATGCTCTAGATTTGTTCAGGCAGTCCACTGATAAACTGCTCGATATTTTTGCACTCGGGAGCCACCATCCTCTGGCATAGTCGGCAAAGCTCGTGAAATCGGGTCACATACATCTCGATCTCCGATTCCCCATTTTGTGGACCCAAAAATCTTCCTCCAGCTTCTTGATTTCGTTACGTGGACAATACTCCTCCTGGAGTATCCGGGTGAATTCCTCCCATGTAATGGAGTTTGTAGTCTCCAGCCCTAGTGTCTGGACATGGATGGTCCACCAGGTGAGGTCTGGGCCCTAGAGTGTTCCGGTCGCAAATTTGACCCAGTTCTCTTTGGCGCAGTCGCTCATTGAGAAGACAGACTCAGTCTTCTTAATCCAGCGGAGCAGTCCCACCGCTCCCTCGGTACCCTTAAAGGTGTGCGGGTGGCAACTCAGGAAGGTTTTGAATGAACACCTCTTGTTGTCGCTGCAGTGGGATCCAATTCGTCAGCAGTCATTGTCATGCGTTAGTGATCGGATTTTTTATGCTAAGTTAGTCGAATTTAAGTTATTATTGTACCATTCTTAGTGCCACTTGTCTCACTATTCAGTCAGTTGGCCTCATATTCGGCTATTGCCTTGCTGACCCTTCGCTCAACCATCGCTAGGATGGTTGCTGAGCCAATCGATCGTTTGTGTGATCGGACGTGTGTTCCTCTTCCGACCATCGTTAGTGTCTATATATCATAGATAGTGTGTTAGATATGGGTTATATTAGCATGCAACATACGTATGGTACACATATAACAAGTCCAAAGTATCATTTCATTAATAATCACTTTTCGAGTACAATCATAAGTTTGAAATGTCTTCTACTAGCAAAAGCTCATATGAGCACAACCTGCTCATTTGGGTTATGTTAGCATGCAACATAAGTGTGGAATCATATAATCAATAATCATTGTCAAGAATCTTTGATTCTACAAAAAGCTCTCTTTCTCCATTGCAGTGATTTGCCTTACCATAGAATCGAATATTAACTAACTAATGTTGAATGGTGTCACACCCCCAAATTCCCACTAACAGCGTCAAGCCTCTAGGTGTGACGTGGCAAGAATCATAGCTCTCAATCATATAGAACGACCCTATATGCGTTTGAAAAATACGTTTGTAACAACAATATTAACCAAACTGATAAATTAATGTGCAGTGGAATATCATAAATTGTCTAAGCAACAGAATTGTAATGCAACAGAAAGTAAAATGTCAGACACTACATTCTTTAATTAACATAAATAGAAAGACAATGTTTGTTCAAAAAGACTCGGTATGATGCATGTGACTCATGTGCTTGATCCCTTAGGTGAATCCTAAATCCGAGTGCAAGCTAGTTACCTGTGAATACATGTTAAGAAAATGTGTCAACACATAGGTTGGTGAGTTCACAGGCTTTGATATCAATACATAAGTATATGAAAATGTTTGTCACGTGTCATGTTGTTTCTTATATGTTTGTTGTGAGCCCTAGGCTCCAAGTGTCAGTTGCGTCTCTATCGAACTAGACTTGTTTGCTCTATCGTAAAAAGAATGGCACGATGGGTCGATATTACACGCGTCCTGACCTCCGGTCAATATTGGCGCCGCGTGGGGTTCGTCACACCCAATAGTACTATCTAAACTAACCTCGTTGTGAATACATTAACGGTAAGATTGTGCGAGGACTTATGTTACGATAGAAAACTTAATATTTGTCCAATAAACCAGCATACACAATATGTTTGTACAAGTAATAATGTTTGACTCAACAACATGTATTCTACCCCTATTTTGAAAGTTTGTAAAAGAGTTTGAAAGAGGGGCCGTAAACTCACCTTAGTGATTGTCGAAGAATGCGTAAGCTCCTGTTTTCTTTGGGTGACTCATTCACTCGTTACCTATATCTCACAGCTTATGTAAGTTTATGTTTGTGACTATGTTATGTGTTCGTGTTCGTGCTCAACAACCCTCGGATGTTATGTATTTCATGTTTATCTATGTTTGTTCGTGTTTGACCCTATCAATGTCAACGACCCGTTGGTGAACCGTGCGTTAGTTACAATTCGTGTAATATTAGTTATCGTTCATGTAGTGCATTTAAAACACGTAAGTCACGTTAATGGACAACTTACTATTTATAGTAAGTTTCCATTTTAGTAAGTCTACACCTATTTACATTTTAATGGTTCTAGCATGCTTATTAATCTTAAGTGATCATGTTAACTCTTAGCGCGTTGTCACATACGATCAAATAAACATGTAGGTCCGTTTTTAGAAATAAAAGTTTCTTAAAATAGAAAATTTCTATATTTAGCATGTTTATCAACAAAATCACACATCTTTTCACAAAATCATCATGTTTCATCATTTTAAGCTACTTATCATCATTCAATCGAGGCCTATGTTTGTATTTCATGAAATTCCCGAATAAAGTTTTTAAAAATAGGAAGTTCCATTTAGCAAAATCATTTTAATCAAACTAAATCATGACATTTGTTAATAATGTCATTGTTATCTATAATCCATTATTTCAATCTATCTATTTTATCAAAATCATTGTTCAACAAGTTTATGCATAAATAAAGTTACTAATAATAGTAAGTATGCTCAAATATTCATCAAATGCCCATTTTAACATCTCTAATCCATTTCTTATGCAAATATCATCATCATACACCATAAACAATTATCTTATTAACATGCATGTTCATGTTTCTACATCTAATATCATTTTGCAACATAAAAGTTACTAAAAATAGCAACAATCTCAAATAATTCATTTTTGACCATATTAATCATAATGGACCATGTAAATATTCCCAAACATCATCAATAATCATCTAGAACACCATAGATCATACATGCATGTTGCTAGAAAGCTTTATTTCATAGTGATATCAACAAATGACTATCTTAATCCAACAAAATCATTATAGATTTTCCAAACTCACCAAATCGGTCATCATACCATAGAAATCAGATTATAACTCCCAAATTTCGTGGATGTGAGGTTTGAGTGCTTGCATGTGGGTTTTTAAGTGTGAAAGGTGCATAATAGCCATAAAAACTACCTTAAGAGGCTCAAGAAGATCAAGATAGAACTTGGACAGCTGCTAGATGCTCCTGGAATGGTTGAGAATGTCTCCACAGTAGATGAAAACGGTTGGATGGTGCTAGGATGTCTCTCTTTGGATTCTTTGGTCTTCAAATGTTCAAGGTGAGCTTCAAAATCTCCAAGAATGGCTTCAACAATGGAGTTCTTGGCTCCCAGAGGTGATTATCAGATGATAGGATCGAATGATTGCTTTAGAGCTCGAGGAGAGTGTTTTGGATAACAGGTAGAAATGATTTGTTCTTGTTTTATAAAGATTTGGCGTCTGGACTGCGTCGCGTACCGCCAACACTGCCCTCATGGGGTCTTGGCATATCTCGGGGGTTTTTGGCATTTAGATCCCTCGCCCATCCTTTGCGTATCGCCAAGGCCCACTTCGGGGTCCCTGACGTACAGTGAAGGATCTCGGTTGAGCATACTTAGCCCAGTTTCGATCGTTTGGTTCGTTTTTCGTCGTTTTCTCGACTATCGTTCATCGTTTATCATTGTTTGAACCATCTTAGTTCAATGTTTGATCATTTGTGAACTTATTAATGTTTAGTTATTTATGTTGTTCGTCATTCACCAACGTTCGTGAATTTCTGACACTGTGTGTGCGTTTTTCGACAATTCATCAATTTATCGTGTTTGCAACTGTGTTTGTACTATCATGCCACGTGTCACACTAAATTAAACTGATTATAGTGCCACGTGTATTAAAATGTATTAAATAAACATTTAATTAAAATGTTTGCTGACCTGGAAATTACGGGGTGTAACATTTGTGCATATAGTCATGTAGTTGTAAACAGTGTTAGAACAGTGTCTATTCATGGTTCAGTTCATCAATGTGATTCGTATGTTCAAAATGTGTGCTTGTGTGTTACAGGACCTTAGTAATCAGAAAACAAGTATGTATTACTTATTTACAGTCGATTTCACTAAGCAAGAACAGTAACTTGTTATATCGAAACAGTGGTGGGCAGCGAGAGTGAGCCCTATATATATACTGCGTTCGGTGTAACAGGTTAGTGTTAGTGCGTAGTGTCGAGACGAATACTATGACATTTAATTAATTCAACAAAGATCGTAATCTGTAAGCGAGACTGAGTATAGTTATGGGTGACGATCCATAATAATACGAATGTTGAACTTATAATTACGATTAAACGACTTTAAATAATTAATACGATCGGAAAACGTACGCGATTGCGGGTATACACGTAATTTCGAATGTTTAACGATCCGACAACACACGAAGAGTAAAAATAATTATATTAATTATTTTATATTTTTACAATTTTGAAACTCATCATTTTAATGAGTTTAACAACTCTTTTATTCTTAAACCGCGTAAAATACGCGTTACGTTTCGGAAACGCGAACCGAGCAACCGAAACGAACCCGGATACTACCTGGACTATAAAAGCCTTGAACAAGGCTAATTTTCTCATAAATGCACCCAACAACCCATTCTCTCTCTACAATTCCCGTCTACCCTCTCTCTCTCTAGAAAACGAACTTCAATCGCGCGTATCTCACTCGTTTCTCAACGGATTTCGACGTTCTTGGTGTCCACGCGAAGCTCTAGACAAACTCTACACGAAAGTACAAGATTTACGCAGCTTTGTCCAGCCAAAAACGAGGTATGATTCAAGGAAGCTTCGGGAATTAGGGTTTTTGGTGTGTTGGTTTGTTAAAAGCTCACATAACCGGCCCTCTTGCATCATTTTATGTATTTCGCACATGTGGTAACCTTTCTCAAGATTAGAATGACTTAGATCGTGGTTTAGAAATGATGATGATGAAGGAACTTACAGGTTCGTCGAAGGTCTAGGGGTCGAACCTTCCAACCAGCTCTCTTCCACGAACCCTACATGAAGATCCTTCACGAACCTTGCATGGTTCGTGGCATGCACAGCGAACCCTAAGGAGCCATTCACGAACCCATCAAGTGTTGAACGAACCCTGCATGCCGGCCTTCTCACGAACCCTCTAGACTGAACCCATGCAGACGAACCATGGTATTAGGCGAACCCTTGCATGCACACAAGTGACCGAACCTTGATGTAGAGTCATGACCGACGAACCCTATGCTAGCGTCAAGAGGGTTCGCTGCCCAAGTGGCAAACCGTAACTCATCTTGGCCCAATGCGGTTCTACGTGGCCCAATTTCAATAGTGAACGACCATTGGACTTAAACCAAGCCCACTTGAGTCATATAGGCCCATTATGAACTTAATTTGGCCCAATGTCACTTGAAACTTTATATGGCCTACCTATACATTGTTAGACCCAACTCAAATTCCTTGGGCTCAATTCAATTTCATTCGGTTCACTGATATTGTGATCGGTATGATATTGTTCTTGACACGTATTAAGGACGATAGAAATGTATTTGGGCCAAATCACACCCACTTGGCCCAATATCATAATCAATTAGCCCTCGTTAACATAAGGGACCCATGGACCTATAATTAAGCCTATCATAGTTTTATGGGCTTAAGGCCCATGGTGTGGCCCACAAACTCTAAGTACATGCGAAATTGATCATAATTGGTTTAAGTTGCAACTTATCCTAATTACAAGATCAAGTCACAATCATAAAGACTTAAAGCAATTGGAACATTCTTTCATAACTCATGTTAAACAATGGTTCTCAATTTCACAAACAAATATCATTTATGCATAATTTATGCATAAATGAACATTTCACATTAGTTTCTTGCACCCATGATCAATCAATTAATCCAAGACATAACTTTCAAGTGTTAATCAAGTTCGAGAGATCACAAGTCAATCAATGAATCAAAGTTATACAATTATAAATCCTATATCTTATGTATGATTACAATGTTATAGGAAACAATTAGAAGTCCTGTTTGCTACTTGCTAACTGTTTAGTTCAGAGTCTACTGCAGACAGGTGAGAACTTTAGCCCCTCTTTTACTGTTTTATAACTGTTTTGGGGTGGAACACGTGATCAAAACCGCTATTTCAATCTTGTTTCATTGCACAGTTTATGTGCATTCATAAACATTACAGGTTTATCCTATGAATCCAAGTGATTCTTCAACTGTTTAAGGAAATTGTCAACTGTTTTAAAGGAATTATTTACTATTAAACCCTTATTACTAAAAAGGATTTTATAATGTTTTCTTGAAATGTTTTATAACAGTTTTACTCAAATGTTCTTTTAAAGGATAAACATTTTTAAATAAATGATTTCATAAACTCTTTCTTTTGTTAAAAACCTTGTTGTTACACAAGGTCACTATATCATGGTATTCAAAGCAAGTGGTTCATTTTGTGGTATTCAAATCAAATGGTTCATTTCATGGTATTCAAATCATATGGTTCACATCATGGTAATCAAATCAAGGGATTCATTTTCATGTTACATAAACAAAGGATTCAACTCGTGGAGTTAAATCCAGGTTTTCAATAAGACATTAACACATCCGGTTAAAGTAAGATTCATAAACATGGTGTCTATTGTTGTAAACAAACTTATAAACCCATCAAGTATCATATTCATTAGCGTTAGTACTGGGTGATCACAACAAGGGAAAGCGGACACATTGTTTCTTATCCAGGATGGAGTTAGCTTTTAAATTTGTTTTAAAAGCTAACTGCAGGTCTGGTGTCATTGTTTTCTTATCCAGGATGGAGTTGGCTTTTAAATTTGCTTTTAAAAGCCAACTGCAGGTCTGGTGTCATATGGTTATCAAAACTGCTGACGTATTATCTAACTCCAAACGTGGTTTGGGACTTGATATTATTGGCTGTCGTGCGAACAGTGATTGGACTGTTTACACTCATTTTCTTACTTGATGTTAGTTTGGGTTACAGCTCATCCGTGTGAATCTTATGATGCTTTAACTTACCTATGTCTTATATCATATACTCATGTTTACAAATGTTTAAACCTATTGTTCTCACCAACTACGTCTGTAGTTGACAGTTACTTTTCACGTGTTTCAGGTAATCAGGTTTAAGACATTCTCAGAGGCAACTAAGGAGACCATACTAAGATAGAACAAGATGAAGAAACATGCTAGGATGGATTAGAAACACACTAAATCCTAAATGTTTAATTGTCTTGTTTGGAGTCTTATTTTGTAAACTATATTTTGGGTCTGTAGTTGTCTTACTTTTGGTAGATAGATTGTCTGTAACTAATCAACTGTCTAAACATTATGAAATGTAGTAATCCATTGTGGTTGTTCTTATTCAATACTTGTGCATGATTCAGCTGTTCATACGTCACCGCGCCGTGGATTCCGCACGCGGCGCAGGGGTGTGACAGGTTGGTATCAGAGCCAAGGTTGTAGAGAACTAGGAAAAACCCAATGTTTAATGACCTAGACTATAACCTAAGCTACCCAATAGGACTAAGTGCTATAGGCTTGAGGATACTTAGGATCTAAGTAACTTAAGTAAGCATTAAGTCTACATTAAGCTTGAAAGATCTTAGGACATTTTACTAAGATTAGATATCGAGTCAAGGAATTTGAATCGGAATTCTATAATTTTAGAAACCGAATTAAATTCTCACACATATGCATTAAGGATTTCAGAGGCAAGGATCTGTATTCTTAGTATCCTTGATCTGAAATTCTCACACAGAGATCATTATAGAAATTCAGAGGCAAAGATCTGTAGTTTCAGTATCTTTGATATGAATTTCTTGTCATATTCATTATGGGATTTAGAGGCAAAGATTGTTATCTTTGATCTAAAGTCCTTGTCATATTCATTATGGGATTTAGAGGCAAAGATTGTTATCTTTGATCTAAAGTCCTTGTCATATTCATTATGGGATTTAGAGGCAAAGATTGTTATCTTTGATCTAAAGTCCTTGTCACATTCAGTATAGGAATTCAAAGGTCAAGATCTATTAATTTAGAATCTTGATTTGAAATCCTTGTCATTGTTATCATTGTTATCATTATCAGGTGTTCATTATCATAGGAACTTTATAACTTAGAATCTGTGTAACAGTATTCTTTAGTTGAAGTTCTCACAAGAGATCATTATACTCGATACTGTAGGTATTGAGAACCTAGGTTAATTAACCTAGGACACACATGCTAAAACCTAAGGTTTTAATTTCTAAGTAAATTAAGAACCATGGTTTACATAATCATTATCATAGTCACAGAACAAGAGGCAATCATGAAACAATCATAATCAATCAACGGTTGGAATCTTAGCCCCAAATATAGACGACGGATTAACGCTGATGTGTTGAGGTAAGTGGTGGGTCGGTGAGAGCTTACCCTATATATAAGCTTATTTCAGTATGTTAAGGGAAATCCGGCGTTTGTATTTGGAGTGAGGATTCGGGATCAACTGGACACATGGATCATTAGTCAAGCACATGGGATACAAACATTTGGGAAACAATCATTGGTGAATCAAATCATAGTGCAATTCAAACTTGGATGAACCAAACATTATGGTGAATCAATCAAGTTGTGAACATTCTGTAAATGTAAACCTTAAGTGAAATTCTTAAGTGATTACATCATTAGTACTTACTGACATAGGTTAACAGGAAAGTGTAGAACACACGTATGACTTAGTTCTACATGTTAACAACTGTTAGTAGGTGCACGCATAACATAATCATAGTTCAATCATGGAATCAATCATAGTTCAAGACGATCAAAGATCATGAGATTCTTAATCGATGGAACACACTTGGAAATCAGTACAAACGTGTTGCCAAATGCTAGCAAGGGCATGATCGTGGTATATCGAAACGGTGGTGGGCAGCGAGAGTGAGCCCTATATATAAGCTATTTTCGGTATATCGGGAAAGTGTCAGTGTGTAGGTTTGGTGGAGAGATCATGGAACATCGTACATATTCACATGATAAGTATGCAAATAAGTTGATAACTTATACGTGTACTGGATCATATTACAATTGAATGATAATACTAGTAGTATGGATATATTACTGACCTTATCATGAACATTCAATTGTATCCTTCCTCATTACTGACCCACTTGTGGCTTCTATTCGTAGAATGCCTCCCCGACGTGATCCTAACGGAGGGGGTTCAACAAGTGGCAACGACGATGAGATCAACAAGATTGCTCGAGCTATCGCGGTTCATATGCGGGATGTGATCCCGGGTATGGTCACTGATATTACCCAGAATCTTCGGGGAAGTACCGGTGATTCTGCACACAACTCAAATGCCACTAACACTGGAACTGCTAACTTTACTTTCAAGCAGTTCAACGATGCTAAACCTCCTAAGTACTCTGGTACCGAGGGAGCTACCGGCCTACTGCAATGGCTGGAAAGCATTGAAGACATTCTCGACTTCACAGGATGCCCTGAAAATCTGAAGGTCAAAATGGCCTCAAGTGCTTTTCATAAGGGAGCACTCACCTGGTGGAACTCTGAGAAGAACACCAGAGGACGTGAAGTTGCTCTAGCTTTACCATGGGACGGATTCAAGAACTTACTTGTGGAAAAGTTTTGTCCACGTCATGAACTGAAGAAACTGGAGGTGGAGATGTGGAATCTGGTGCAAGATAGTGGAGAGAACACAAAGTATACAACTCGATTCCATGAGTTGTGCATTCTGGTACCCCATTTGGTTACTCCTCTATCCCGCAGGATAGAGAAGTACATTGAAGGTCTACCCTTAGTAGTTAGGGGAACTGTCATGGGGAACAACCCCACTACTTTGGAAGCAGCAATTCAACTTGGTGCTTCACTCACTGAAGAATATGTGAAATCTGGAGTGCTCACCCGAAAGGGATTCAAAAGAGCACAGACTGATGAAGGCAAAAAGCCTGAACAGCATCATCAAAAGAGGAAGAAGCAAAAGACAATCAAGAACTTTGCAGCCCTGACTGCAGTTACTCCCACTCATGCCACACCCATTACTGCTATGCCACAATCTTCCACAGTCAGAAAGCCTTATACTGGTCCATTGCCACTCTGCACCAAATGCCAATACCATCATCTACCCACTATTGCATGCAGAAAGTGTCTCAAGTGTGGGCGTATGGGACACTTGGCAGCTACCTGCCGATCTGCACATCTTGCTGCTGCCACAACTGCTACCACCACCACTGCTACTACAGGTGGAAGAGCTTGCTATAATTGTGGGGCAGAGGGACACTCCAGAAATCAGTGTCCAAAACTCAACAACAATACTGCTGCTGCTCGTGCTTTTGTTATTGGAACTGCTGAAGCACGTGAAGAGCCGGCAGTCATCACGGGTACATTTCTTATCAATGATCATTATGTTCCTATCATATTTGATACTGGTGCCGATAAAAGTTTTATCTCTACTCATACTGCTTCTTTGCTTAATATGCAACTATCAACACTTACTGCTCCCTATACCGTAGAAGTAGCAAATGGTAAAACCATAGTTGTAGATTCCATAATTCATGCTTGTGAGCTAAGACTAAGTGACCATCTCTTTTCCATCGATCTCATTCCTATGACTCTCGGAAGCTTCGAAGTTGTAGTAGGAATGGATTGGCTATCTAAGAATAATGATGAAATCGTATGCTCGGAGAAACTTATTCGAATTCCCCTACCGTCCGGCGAAACGATGATAGTCTACGGTGAGAAACCCTGCCGCGAATTGAAGATTGTATCGTGCATCAAGGCGAGGAAGTATCTGAAGAAGAAATATTATGCATTCTTAGCTCACGTGGTGGAAAAGAAACCTGACAAGAAAGCAGTTGGAGACGTACCGGTTATCAAAGACTATCCAGACGTATTTCCAGAAGACTTGCCTGGACTACCACCAGTCCGACAAGTGGAGTTTAGAATTGATCTCGTCCCTGGAGCAAACCCAGTGGCGAAGTCACCGTATCGGTTAGCACCGTCTGAGATGCAAGAACTGTCTAGTCAGCTTCAAGAACTTTTAGACAAAGGTTTTATAAGACCGAGTTTCTCTCCATGGGGAGCTCCGGTTCTCTTTGTCAAAAAGAAAGACGGTTCATTTCGTATGTGCATAGACTATCGTGAGCTGAACAAGTTGACAATCAAGAATAGATGTCCTCTGCCCAGGATCGATGATCTGTTTGATCAATTACAGGGAGCAACTTGCTTCTCTAAGATTGACTTACGATCTGGGTATCATCAGTTAAGAGTAAATGATGAGGATATACCAAAGACGGCATTTAGGACTCGATATGGACACTATGAGTTTGTGGTTATGCCATTTGGGCTGACCAATGCACCTGCAGTGTTCATGGACTTGATGAATCGAGTCTGCAGGCCATATTTAGATCAGTTTGTTATTGTCTTTATTGATGATATCCTGATTTATTCCAAGTCAGAACAAGAACATGGGGATCATTTGAGGAAAGTCTTAGAACTACTAAGAGAGGAACACCTTTATGCTAAATTCTCAAAGTGCGAATTTTGGCTAAAGGAAGTTCACTTCTTAGGACATGTCATAAACAAAGATGGAATTCATGTAGATCCAACAAAGATTGAGGCGATTAAGAACTGGACTACTCCATCTACTCCAACAGAGATTCGTTCATTTCTGGGTCTGGCAGGTTATTATAGAAGATTCATTGCGAATTTCTCAAAGATTGCTTTGCCACTCACTACATTGACTCAGAAAAGTCAAGCTTTTATATGGGGACAGAAACAAGAAGATGCATTTCAACTTCTTAAACAGAAGTTATGCAATTCCCCTATCCTTAGTGTTCCAGAAGGCAGTGATGATTTCATTGTCTACTGTGATGCTTCAAACCTTGGTCTCGGTTGTGTACTTATGCAACGGGACAAGGTCATTGCTTATGCTTCAAGACAACTTAAGGTTCACGAGAAGAATTACACTACTCATGACCTTGAGTTAGGGGCTGTGGTCTTTGCATTGAAGATTTGGAGACACTACCTGTATGGTACTAAATGTGTCATTTACACTGACCACAAGAGCCTACAACACATTCTCAATCAGAAAGAACTCAACATGAGACAACGACGTTGGGTTGAGCTTCTAACTGATTACGACTGTGAGATTCGTTACCATCCGGGTAAAGCCAATGTGGTGGCGGATGCTCTTAGTCGCAAGGAACCAGTCAAACCGATTCGTGTAAGAGCCATGGAGATCAACACACAGCCAAACTTGAAAGACTTGATTCGTATTGCACAACAACAAGTAGTAACAAACAATCAACTCAAGACAGACTTGGATTGTGGTATTGAGAAGAAACTAGAACCTCGAGCTGATGGGGTGTTATATCTCAACGGCCACATTTGGATTCCAAAGTCTGAAGAATTGCGCACACTCATCTGTGATGAGGCTCATAAGTCGCGATACTCAGTTCATCCTGGAGCCGACAAGATGTATCAGGATTTGAGGACATCTTACTGGTGGCCGGGAATGAAGAAAGACATAGCACTGTATGTGGGAAAATGTCTTACCTGTTCAAAAGTCAAAGCAGAACATCAAAAGCCTTCGGGACTTCTACAGCAACCTGAAATTCCTCAATGGAAATGGGAGCAAATTTCCATGGATTTCATAACAAAGTTGCCGAGAACTCCGCGAGGTTACGATTCGATTTGGGTGATCGTTGATCGACTCACCAAATCTGCTCATTTTCTCCCTATCCGAGAGGATTACAAGATGGAGAAGTTATCCACATTGTACATCAACGAAATCATTGCACGTCATGGTACTCCAACATCAATCATATCTGATCGTGATAGTCGTTTCACTTCTCGCTTTTGGCAATCATTGCAAAAGGCTTTGGGAACGCGTGTTAATCTTAGCATGGCGTATCATCCCCAAACCGACGGCCAAAGCGAGAGGACTATCCAAACACTTGAGGACATGCTTCGTTCTTGTGTCATTGACTTCGGTGGAAGTTGGGACACTCATCTACCACTCATTGAGTTTTCATATAACAATAGCTACCATACAAGCATTCAATGTGCACCATTCGAGGCTTTATATGGTAGAAAGTGCCGATCACCGGTCTGTTGGACCGAGGTTGGTGACTCACAGGTCGTAGGACCAGAACTCATTCAGGAAACATCAGACAAAATCACAATCATTCAGTCAAGGCTTAAGGCCGCACGAGATCGGCAAAAGAGTTATGCTGATCGTCGTCGGAAACCGCTTGAGTTTCAAGTCGGTGACCGAGTCTTACTTAAGGTTTCTCCCTGGAAAGGCGTTGTCCGATTCGGGAAGAAAGGGAAACTTGCACCAAGGTATGTTGGACCTTTTGAGATCCTGGAACGGATTGGTCCCGTAGCCTACAAACTCAAACTTCCAGTGGAGCTAAGCAATGTTCACGATACTTTTCATGTATCGAATCTTAAGAAATGCTTGGCGGATCATGATGTTCAGATTCCACTGGAAGACATACAGATTCAGAACAACATGCAATTCATAGAACGTCCAGTTGAGATCATGGATCATGGGGTCAAGAAACTTAAACGCAGCCGTATCCCGATCGTGAAAGTGCGATGGGAGGGCAAACGCGGTGCTGAGTTCACCTGGGAACGTGAAGACCAGATGAAACTTAAGTACCCTCATCTTTTTACAGTATCTTCGGCTAGTTAATTTCGGGACGAAATTCCCTTAATGTCACACCCCGGGCCGGCGAGAGCGGATCGGGTTTTCCCGTCGGGCGGAAGGTTCCCGGGGCGCAATATCTTGAATGATAATCGAAATGATCAGATTGTTTACATGACACATGATAAATAATGAGAAATGCTAACATGACATATGATGTAGAATTACAAAGTTAAATTACAATGTTACGTTCATAATTTAACTAAGTAAATCTATCCAAAAGAATCGTGTAGTTTCTATCTTGTAACTGTACAAGATATGCAAAATAGGTTCATAATGTCATCAAAACGTATGCATTCAAAAGTAAGCTAGGTCTTCTAAGAGTCCTCTAGCTTAATCACTGATGCTTGTTATCTAGACCTGTCCGTCACCTGAGAAAACATGCGTTTAAAACAAGTCAACACTAGGTTGGTGAGTTCATAAGTAAGTAAATTGAAAACCTTGAAATATTCATGCACACAGTCATAATGTAATACTGATTACTTGTAATGATTGATTCACTTGTTCCACCCAATGGCCTTTCCCTAGTTATACGTACAAGTAGAGTATCACCTGATCAAGCATGCTTATATATAGGGAATCAAGAAAGGGTCAAGCCCAGACGCTATCCCACCCCATGCTAAATCAAGTTACACACCACTTGCGGTACAACTAGAGATATCCATTTCCCATTTGTTCCACGTGATTTCACCTAGTCTCATTGCGTAGTCTCATATAGTCTCATCACATAGTCTCATATAGTTTCATATAGTCTCATATAGTCTCATTAGTCTCATCACATAGTCTCATATAGTCTCATCACATAGCCTCATCACATAGTCTCATCACATAGTTTCATATAGTTTCATCACATAGTCTCATATAGTCTCATCACATAGTCTCATATAGTCTCATATAGTCTCATTAGTCTCATATAGTCTCATATAGTCTCATTGGTCTCATATAGTCTCATATAGTCTCATTAGTCTCATATAGTCTCATTAGTCTCATATAGTCTCATATAGTCTCATTACATAGGCACATATATATTCATATTGCATAAATTCATTTAGATATCACCTCTTAATTTCATAATCACAAGTTCATGGTCTCACACAAATCGGAACTAATCTAACCCTAACACTGTCACCTCTTAGTTTATAGATATTACTTGTATAATGTCATAGATTTCACTACAGTACCATCATGGCATTATAAGACCAAGTCTTATAATTTAATGTTGGCCTGTATGGGGAAGGACATCTTGGAATTTGGTTTTCCTGATGTCACCCTTGATGTCACAAATAGTAGTCTCATAAGTCATCTGCTCTCAGTGATAAATGTTCTAGTGTTTAACCATGGATGATAAGGAATAGTCTTATCACACATCGTTAGTGTTAGTAGTGAATGATGTTGTTATCATGAAGTTGCATTATCATGATTGTCATTCCTTGTCATTACATAGGGTCACCATGTTGCCCCTAAGCTGTTGTAAGGGATAGCCTTACTTCACTTAATCGGCTCAGGTGGTAGTTGATCGTCGTTCCATGTTATCTTGTAATATGTTTCGAGTTGTAAGCTAAGTGTTGCAAGCACTCGACTTATTACACTTAGTTAACTCTAGTGCTGAATGATGTTATAAAGATGTGTCATCTTCACATCATACATGTGTTTCGTTCCTTGTCATCATGTTCATATATGTTCATCTCAATGTTTATCCTTGTAAGAATAACTATGTGTTGTATGATATAATCTTACAACTGGTTTATTCTATTGTGTCGATGAGTTATGAAATTATATTATCATATTCATCTGTGTTATCTTTGTCATATCATGATCAAGTACGCATGCATACAATGATAAATAATAATAATTCAATTAAAATTTATCTATCACAGTGTAAACAATATGATAAACATAAACTTTTAAATAAATAAAAGTTAAGCATGTTTCTCAGCCCCGAGCTTTGAAATCAGTAAAGATTTAAGAAAAGGGGCATATGAACTCACCTGTAATAATTGGGGGATGACTTAGCTTAAATGAGAATGCACGCGCTCTTTATTATGCTTGTTGTAGTTTTCACAGTCCTGTATTGATTTCACGTTGTTTACAACTTGTAAGTATAATTTGTATATACTTTAGTGTGTGTAGGTGTTAGCCCTAAAGTTGGCTAACACACTTAGGTCTCGGTAATGGTTCGGCCCTTGTTTAAATTGTCGCATATCATACTAGTACTTAACTTCTTTAAGTTAAGTTTAGTATGTGATACTTTAATTCTTCTGTTTTACTTATCTTAGCTCATTCTTGAAGTCTCATACCATTTCCCAATACGTTAGTGGTTTGCATGGCTTGAATCTTTGTAAACTAATCTAAGTATTTAACTTAGATTCAAAGTTTAATACGTCCTTTGTTGTCCTTTTTTAATAAAGAAATAGTTTACTACATAGTTAATGAGTAACCATGAAACCACGATTTTAACTTAATTTTAAATGTTTTAGATTTTGTGAATGTATCAACCCACTTCTCATTACTTTGTGGTGAAGTGTCAAGTCCCATATCATGTCATTCTTAGAATAAGTTTATATTTTCGTTTACATTTGAGTCAAAGGGCCGAAACAGAAGGTATATGGGCCGGATAGGGCTTGTTTCAAGCCTTTGGGCTTGTTGGGTCAACTTTAAAAGAAAATGTCCAATCACATTCTTGAATTATCCCCAATTCACTGGTGGGCCGAAAGCAGTGTTGGGCCAACTGTTTAGCCATAGCAACGACTGGGCCAGACCATTGGCCATGGGCCGGACTGGGCCTGCTTAAAACATAGTGGGCCTGCTGTTCTCTGGGTTGGGCTAGCAAAGGAGCCTAATGAAAATTAACTGGGCCAAGATAAACAGAATTTATGGGCCAAAGAATAAGGTAGGTCTCGGCCATACTGGGCCTCCCCTTGGGCCGACAACATGTAGTGCTGTATGGGCCACTGTTGGGCTGCATCACAACCTGGGCCAAACAGACGTGGGCCAAGTAAAAGAGGTCTTGGGCTCCATGGTAGATGCCTTAGTCGTTTGAAGGATGAATGCCGAATGAAGCATTGGCCGAATAGGATTCAGGTGGCCGAATGGCATATCTTGGCGAATGGAAGAGTGTCGGCCGAATGTGGGTGGTCGACTGAATGGTGGTTCGGCCGAAGGGGTGAGCCGAATAAAGAGGCCATCGAATGGGACTGGTTCGGCAGACCCATGGCCATTCGGCCGAAAGGGTTCCTTCGGCTAACTGGATGTGTCAACCGGCCATGGGGTTGAACCAAGTTCCAAGCAAGATCCCGTGGTGGTTTCAAGTGAAGGAAGGTGTTTTCATGACTCGTTTCAGGTTGTAATAGTCGAGAAGGGTAGGATTAAAACCGGTTAAAAATGATGGTCAACCAAGGTTGTGAAAACCCTAAATTTCGCCACCTATCTTCACAGATTACCTCGTTTTTGTTGGAGTAAACTCTAGATCGGTTGTACTTTCGTGTGGAGCATGATGAGGGCTTCGTGTAGGTTCAAAAATGGAAGGATTTGGCCAAGTATTGAGCAAGTTATGGGTGTTTGAAGGTGGGAAAAACCCTAAAAAGAGGGTGGCCGGGAATTTGAGGTAGGAGAGAGGAGGTGAGGGTGTTAAATGAAAGAGATGAACTCTTTCATAGTATTTATACCCCGCGTGTATTCGGGTTCGTTTTTGTCGTTCGGTTCGCATTTTCGTCGCGTAACCGGAAATTACGCGTAATTTATATCTTTTAAATAAAAAGACTTTAATTTGGTTATTTTGATGAGTTTCAAAATTGTAAAATGTTAATTATTTAATTTAATTAAATTTATTATCGTTCGTGTCGCGTTTTCGTTTCTGTTTCGTTAGATCGCGTCACTTACGCGCGTCTTCGTACAGAGCGCTAACTGTACGAACACGGTTGTAAGTTTCACTTTCTGATTTGGTTTTCTAATTATCAGTTATCGTTCAGAACATTAAACTCACAGATATGTTTGTGTGAATCGTCACCCACGCAAACACGCTGTCAGTATAATTATTCTAAAACGACACTGCAATTCTGTTTCGGATTGTGTTTTCCTCACTGTCGGACTCAACTGAACATCCAGTTATCACTTTGCTGTTATGTTGAATTGTCGGTCATCTGATTCCTGTCATCCGTGGATATCAGATCGCAACCGATTCGTTATTGTTATTCGTTTGCACTTTGTTGTTTCTCTCGAGTTGTTGTATTTACCGTATTTAAGTTTTCACTTAAACACGTACAACTGTGGTTTGTTTTCTGAGTTCTGTTGTCACGTACTGTTTACGTACTGTATTTACACACAGTACGTGGTGTAAGTACACGCACTGTACGGACTTGCCGTACGGTTTGGTACTAGTTGTCACAGTCTCCCCTTGTTAAAGAAATTTCGTCCCGAAATTTAAGCATCATAGTCGGGCCCTACTTTTCCTTTGTTCAGGTGGAGATGCTTTGATATCACGTGTCTCTCATGTTCTCATGTTTATGCAGATTGCAATTTAAAGTCTCCCGAGTCTGTTCGATAAGCTACGGATTCATTTTCAGTCTCTCGACCGTACGATCCGAATTGTTTATTTTCTTACAAGAACGTTGTTCGTAAGTGATCTAGTTCTCCCTAGAAGTCTAGGATTTTGTGGGTGGTTATAACATGAGCAGACTTGATCTCATTGTTCTTATTAATCCAAGAACATCAAGGCTACTGGAAGTGTAAGGTAGCTTGGCATTATGTTCCATAGCTGTTTGTATACACTCCCTTAATGATACCTCCTAGTTATTACATAGTTCCATGATCTATAACGTTCTCTATGATTCTCATGCGCGTGTGTTATTCCTGTCTGGAGAAGCCTCTCGTTTCTCCCCTTGTTAAAACGGATTCGTATATTGTCAGTTGAGACAACATTGACGAACTCAATGCTGAAACTGGTGAATGTGTCTTTGTCGTTCATTGTAATGACATGAAAAGGTTTCATTGGATTAGATGACTTTATCCCTGCCAGGGACAAAGCATTCGTTCCAATCATGGTATCGACACCACTCGTGTCCATTACTTTGAATTCCATGGTATGTGTTTGTTCACTAAAATAAGTGAACACTAAGTTCATGTCACGCAGTGCATGAAATGTTCTAATGTTACCCCAATGATGAGTAAGTTATGAACGAACTCTTATGGGATCAATGCTAATCTATGCTAGTATAAAATATACATCTGCAAAGATTTTAAATAAGAATGTACCAGTGTTAGTGTTGGGGTCCGGGTCTTGGCGAGCCGCAGCTGCACCAATTTGAAAAGTCCGTCCTCTAGCTATCGGTGCTTTCGGTGGGATTCTCTTGGGACAGTCCCTTGAAAGATGTCCAGGTTCGCCACAAGTGTAGCAAGACCTGTTGTCATTACCGGCAGCCCTCATTGCTGCATTGTTGTTCCTGATCTGTGGGTTTGGGTTCCTGCAGTGATCAACCCAATGTCCCAATCTCCCGCACCCAGTGCAATGTCTGCACGGGGTTCCGAGAGGGTGGTGAAAATGACAGTTGTTGCATTGAGGTGCCGCGCCAGCATACGGCTTCTTGATTTGTAGAGGTGGTGGTTGTGGTGCTCTCAGAGCTGGTGTGGTCGCCGCATAGTTGTTGACCACTTTCTGCCTCTTAGCCGGATGTTCGTCCGACTTCCCTGATGTTTCATTCTTTGTTACTCTAGAGTCCTCCTTCAGGGTTCCCGAGGCAACCATCACATCAGTTAGTGTGGCTGACAGTGTAACAGCCATCTCTAGAGTAGTGGGGCGGGCAGCAATCACATGCCCCTGAATGCAAGGCGGCAATCCACCGACATACCGTTCAATCCGTTTCTCTAGTGTGGGCACAATATCCGGTGCCAGTGTTGCCAGTTCATGAAATCTGGTTGTGAATGCCAGATGTTGAGCACCAATCATCACATGGTTGAGTAGTTCAGACTCAACCTTCTTAAGTTCATTCCTTGGACAAAACTCGCCCCTCAGCAAAGTCTTGAAATCCTCCCAAGGCATCGCCAATGCCTCGTCTCTTCCTCGGGTTTGAACCTGGGCATTCCACCAAGTTAGTGCTCGTTTCTCAAACGATCCCGCAGCATACCTCACGCGGTGTTGATCAGGACAACCGCTAATGTCAAGAGTCGTTTCCATCTTCTCAATCCATTGGATTAAGCCGACGGCTCCCTCAGTGCCACTGAATGTTGGTGGCTTGCATCCTACAAAATTCTTGTAGGAGTAGTCTTGACTCTGCCGTGTGTTGCCACTGCCTTCCCCAGTTGAGTTGGCAGCGTTGTTACTGTTGTTACTGTTAATCCGGTTCATCATCTCGGGAATTACATCCCTCAGTTGGCTTGTCAGCAGTGTAGCCAGTGCTATAGTAGCAGGGTCTAGTATTTGAACATTGCTTGAGCCTGGTGGTGGCGAGTGTGGAGGAGGAGGTGGAGGTGGTTGTGTAGGAGAGTCAGGCGGTGTCGGTGTCGATGAGTGCGGAGCTGAACCTTGAGTCAACGGTAGTAGTGGTGGCTGTCTTCTCGGCGGCATTCTGATCATAACCGAAAGGAAATCGGTTAGTGCAGTGATCAGAAGCAGAAGACATATGCAAATAGAATCCTATGTTGTATGTTCACTACATGAGGTCCCTAGGTTATAGTCTAGGCCAAACCGTTTAAGTAATATGACCTATATTTCTCTATAACCATGGCTCTGATACCAATCTGTCACACCCCGGGCCGGCGAGAGCGGATCGGGTTTTCCCGTCGGGCGGAAGGTTCCCGGGGCGCAATATCTTGAATGATAATCGAAATGATCAGATTGTTTACATGACACATGATAAATAATGAGAAATGCTAACATGACATATGATGTAGAATTACAAAGTTAAATTACAATGTTACGTTCATAATTTAACTAAGTAAATCTATCCAAAAGAATCGTGTAGTTTCTATCTTGTAACTGTACAAGATATGCAAAATAGGTTCATAATGTCATCAAAACGTATGCATTCAAAAGTAAGCTAGGTCTTCTAAGAGTCCTCTAGCTTAATCACTGATGCTTGTTATCTAGACCTGTCCGTCACCTGAGAAAACATGCGTTTAAAACAAGTCAACACTAGGTTGGTGAGTTCATAAGTAAGTAAATTGAAAACCTTGAAATATTCATGCACACAGTCATAATGTAATACTGATTACTTGTAATGATTGATTCACTTGTTCCACCCAATGGCCTTTCCCTAGTTATACGTACAAGTAGAGTATCACCTGATCAAGCATGCTTATATATAGGGAATCAAGAAAGGGTCAAGCCCAGACGCTATCCCACCCCATGCTAAATCAAGTTACACACCACTTGCGGTACAACTAGAGATATCCATTTCCCATTTGTTCCACGTGATTTCACCTAGTCTCATTGCGTAGTCTCATATAGTCTTATATAGTCTCATCACATAGTCTCATATAGTCTCATATAGTCTCATCACATAGTCTCATATAGTTTCATATAGTCTCATATAGTCTCATTAGTCTCATCACATAGTCTCATATAGTCTCATCACATAGCCTCATCACATAGTCTCATCACATAGTTTCATATAGTTTCATCACATAGTCTCATATAGTCTCATCACATAGTCTCATATAGTCTCATATAGTCTCATTAGTCTCATATAGTCTCATATAGTCTCATTGGTCTCATATAGTCTCATATAGTCTCATTAGTCTCATATAGTCTCATTAGTCTCATATAGTCTCATATAGTCTCATTACATAGGCACATATATATTCATATTGCATAAATTCATTTAGATATCACCTCTTAATTTCATAATCACAAGTTCATGGTCTCACACAAATCGGAACTAATCTAACCCTAACACTGTCACCTCTTAGTTTATAGATATTACTTGTATAATGTCATAGATTTCACTACAGTACCATCATGGCATTATAAGACCAAGTCTTATAATTTAATGTTGGCCTGTATGGGGAAGGACATCTTGGAATTTGGTTTTCCTGATGTCACCCTTGATGTCACAAATAGTAGTCTCATAAGTCATCTGCTCTCAGTGATAAATGTTCTAGTGTTTAACCATGGATGATAAGGAATAGTCTTATCACACATCGTTAGTGTTAGTAGTGAATGATGTTGTTATCATGAAGTTGCATTATCATGATTGTCATTCCTTGTCATTACATAGGGTCACCATGTTGCCCCTAAGCTGTTGTAAGGGATAGCCTTACTTCACTTAATCGGCTCAGGTGGTAGTTGATCGTCGTTCC
Organism: Mikania micrantha; assembly: GCA_009363875.1. Classification (NCBI taxonomy): domain Eukaryota; kingdom Viridiplantae; phylum Streptophyta; class Magnoliopsida; order Asterales; family Asteraceae; genus Mikania; species Mikania micrantha. The sequence continues at coordinate 61,522,537 of CM018691.1, read as the reverse complement.
ATGTTATCTTGTAATATGTTTCGAGTTGTAAGCTAAGTGTTGCAAGCACTCGACTTATTACACTTAGTTAACTCTAGTGCTGAATGATGTTATAAAGATGTGTCATCTTCACATCATACATGTGTTTCGTTCCTTGTCATCATGTTCATATATGTTCATCTCAATGTTTATCCTTGTAAGAATAACTATGTGTTGTATGATATAATCTTACAACTGGTTTATTCTATTGTGTCGATGAGTTATGAAATTATATTATCATATTCATCTGTGTTATCTTTGTCATATCATGATCAAGTACGCATGCATACAATGATAAATAATAATAATTCAATTAAAATTTATCTATCACAGTGTAAACAATATGATAAACATAAACTTTTAAATAAATAAAAGTTAAGCATGTTTCTCAGCCCCGAGCTTTGAAATCAGTAAAGATTTAAGAAAAGGGGCATATGAACTCACCTGTAATAATTGGGGGATGACTTAGCTTAAATGAGAATGCACGCGCTCTTTATTATGCTTGTTGTAGTTTTCACAGTCCTGTATTGATTTCACGTTGTTACAACTTGTAAGTATAATTTGTATATACTTTAGTGTGTGTAGGTGTTAGCCCTAAAGTTGGCTAACACACTTAGGTCTCGGTAATGGTTCGGCCCTTGTTTAAATTGTCGCATATCATACTAGTACTTAACTTCTTTAAGTTAAGTTTAGTATGTGATACTTTAATTCTTCTGTTTTACTTATCTTAGCTCATTCTTGAAGTCTCATACCATTTCCCAATACGTTAGTGGTTTGCATGGCTTGAATCTTTGTAAACTAATCTAAGTATTTAACTTAGATTCAAAGTTTAATACGTCCTTTGTTGTCCTTTTTTAATAAAGAAATAGTTTACTACATAGTTAATGAGTAACCATGAAACCACGATTTTAACTTAATTTTAAATGTTTTAGATTTTGTGAATGTATCAACCCACTTCTCATTACTTTGTGGTGAAGTGTCAAGTCCCATATCATGTCATTCTTAGAATAAGTTTATATTTTCGTTTACATTTGAGTCAAAGGGCCGAAACAGAAGGTATATGGGCCGGATAGGGCTTGTTTCAAGCCTTTGGGCTTGTTGGGTCAACTTTAAAAGAAAATGTCCAATCACATTCTTGAATTATCCCCAATTCACTGGTGGGCCGAAAGCAGTGTTGGGCCAACTGTTTAGCCATAGCAACGACTGGGCCAGACCAGTGGCCATGGGCCGGACTGGGCCTGCTTAAAACATAGTGGGCCTGCTGTTCTCTGGGTTGGGCTAGCAAAGGAGCCTAATGAAAATTAACTGGGCCAAGATAAACAGAATTTATGGGCCAAAGAATAAGGTAGGTCTCGGCCATACTAGGCCTCCCCTTGGGCCGACAACATGTAGTGCTGTATGGGCCACTGTTGGGCTGCATCACAACCTGGGCCAAACAGACGTGGGCCAAGTAAAAGAGGTCTTGGGCTCCATGGTAGATGCCTTAGTCGTTTGAAGGATGAATGCCGAATGAAGCATTGGCCGAATAGGATTCAGGTGGCCGAATGGCATATCTTGGCGAATGGAAGAGTGTCGGCCGAATGTGGGTGGTCGACTGAATGGTGGTTCGGCCGAAGGGGTGAGCCGAATAAAGAGGCCATCGAATGGGACTGGTTCGGCAGACCCATGGCCATTCGGCCGAAAGGGTTCCTTCGGCTAACTGGATGTGTCAACCGGCCATGGGGTTGAACCAAGTTCCAAGCAAGATCCCGTGGTGGTTTCAAGTGAAGGAAGGTGTTTTCATGACTCGTTTCAGGTTGTAATAGTCGAGAAGGGTAGGATTAAAACCGGTTAAAAATGATGGTCAACCAAGGTTGTGAAAACCCTAAATTTCGCCACCTATCTTCACAGATTACCTCGTTTTTGTTGGAGTAAACTCTAGATCGGTTGTACTTTCGTGTGGAGCATGATGAGGGCTTCGTGTAGGTTCAAAAATGGAAGGATTTGGCCAAGTATTGAGCAAGTTATGGGTGTTTGAAGGTGGGAAAAACCCTAAAAAGAGGGTGGCCGGGAATTTGAGGTAGGAGAGAGGAGGTGAGGGTGTTAAATGAAAGAGATGAACTCTTTCATAGTATTTATACCCCGCGTGTATTCGGGTTCGTTTTTGTCGTTCGGTTCGCATTTTCGTCGCGTAACCGGAAATTACGCGTAATTTATATCTTTTAAATAAAAAGACTTTAATTTGGTTATTTTGATGAGTTTCAAAATTGTAAAATGTTAATTATTTAATTTAATTAAATTTATTATCGTTCGTGTCGCGTTTTCGTTTCTGTTTCGTTAGATCGCGTCACTTACGCGCGTCTTCGTACAGAGCGCTAACTGTACGAACACGGTTGTAAGTTTCACTTTCTGATTTGGTTTTCTAATTATCAGTTATCGTTCAGAACGTTAAACTCACAGATATGTTTGTGTGAATCGTCACCCACGCAAACACGCTGTCAGTATAATTATTCTAAAACGACACTGCAATTCTGTTTCGGATTGTGTTTTCCTCACTGTCGGACTCAACTGAACATCCAGTTATCACTTTGCTGTTATGTTGAATTGTCGGTCATCTGATTCCTGTCATCCGTGGATATCAGATCGCAACCGATTCGTTATTGTTATTCGTTTGCACTTTGTTGTTTCTCTCGAGTTGTTGTATTTACCGTATTTAAGTTTTCACTTAAACACGTACAACTGTGGTTTGTTTTCTGAGTTCTGTTGTCACGTACTGTTTACGTACTGTATTTACACACAGTACGTGGTGTAAGTACACGCACTGTACGGACTTGCCGTACGGTTTGGTACTAGTTGTCACAGTCTCCCCTTGTTAAAGAAATTTCGTCCCGAAATTTAAGCATCATAGTCGGGCCCTACTTTTCCTTTGTTCAGGTGGAGATGCTTTGATATCACGTGTCTCTCATGTTCTCATGTTTATGCAGATTGCAATTTAAAGTCTCCCGAGTCTGTTCGATAAGCTACGGATTCATTTTCAGTCTCTCGACCGTACGATCCGAATTGTTTATTTTCTTACAAGAACGTTGTTCGTAAGTGATCTAGTTCTCCCTAGAAGTCTAGGATTTTGTGGGTGGTTATAACATGAGCAGACTTGATCTCATTGTTCTTATTAATCCAAGAACATCAAGGCTACTGGAAGTGTAAGGTAGCTTGGCATTATGTTCCATAGCTGTTTGTATACACTCCCTTAATGATACCTCCTAGTTATTACATAGTTCCATGATCTATAACGTTCTCTATGATTCTCATGCGCGTGTGTTATTCCTGTCTGGAGAAGCCTCTCGTTTCTCCCCTTGTTAAAACGGATTCGTATATTGTCAGTTGAGACAACATTGACGAACTCAATGCTGAAACTGGTGAATGTGTCTTTGTCGTTCATTGTAATGACATGAAAAGGTTTCATTGGATTAGATGACTTTATCCCTGCCAGGGACAAAGCATTCGTTCCAATCATGGTATCGACACCACTCGTGTCCATTACTTTGAATTCCATGGTATGTGTTTGTTCACTAAAATAAGTGAACACTAAGTTCATGTCACGCAGTGCATGAAATGTTCTAATGTTACCCCAATGATGAGTAAGTTATGAACGAACTCTTATGGGATCAATGCTAATCTATGCTAGTATAAAATATACATCTGCAAAGATTTTAAATAAGAATGTACCAGTGTTAGTGTTGGGGTCCGGGTCTTGGCGAGCCGCAGCTGCACCAATTTGAAAAGTCCGTCCTCTAGCTATCGGTGCTTTCGGTGGGATTCTCTTGGGACAGTCCCTTGAAAGATGTCCAGGTTCGCCACAAGTGTAGCAAGACCTGTTGTCATTACCGGCAGCCCTCATTGCTGCATTGTTGTTCCTGATCTGTGGGTTTGGGTTCCTGCAGTGATCAACCCAATGTCCCAATCTCCCGCACCCAGTGCAATGTCTGCACGGGGTTCCGAGAGGGTGGTGAAAATGACAGTTGTTGCATTGAGGTGCCGCGCCAGCATACGGCTTCTTGATTTGTAGAGGTGGTGGTTGTGGTGCTCTCAGAGCTGGTGTGGTCGCCGCATAGTTGTTGACCACTTTCTGCCTCTTAGCCGGATGTTCGTCCGACTTCCCTGATGTTTCATTCTTTGTTACTCTAGAGTCCTCCTTCAGGGTTCCCGAGGCAACCATCTCTAGAGTAGTGGGGCGGGCAGCAATCACATGCCCCTGAATGCAAGGCGGCAATCCACCGACATACCGTTCAATCCGTTTCTCTAGTGTGGGCACAATATCCGGTGCCAGTGTTGCCAGTTCATGAAATCTGGTTGTGAATGCCAGATGTTGAGCACCAATCATCACATGGTTGAGTAGTTCAGACTCAACCTTCTTAAGTTCATTCCTTGGACAAAACTCGCCCCTCAGCAAAGTCTTGAAATCCTCCCAAGGCATCGCCAATGCCTCGTCTCTTCCTCGGGTTTGAACCTGGGCATTCCACCAAGTTAGTGCTCGTTTCTCAAACGATCCCGCAGCATACCTCACGCGGTGTTGATCAGGACAACCGCTAATGTCAAGAGTCGTTTCCATCTTCTCAATCCATTGGATTAAGCCGACGGCTCCCTCAGTGCCACTGAATGTTGGTGGCTTGCATCCTACAAAATTCTTGTAGGAGTAGTCTTGACTCTGCCGTGTGTTGCCACTGCCTTCCCCAGTTGAGTTGGCAGCGTTGTTACTGTTGTTACTGTTAATCCGGTTCATCATCTCGGGAATTACATCCCTCAGTTGGCTTGTCAGCAGTGTAGCCAGTGCTATAGTAGCAGGGTCTAGTATTTGAACATTGCTTGAGCCTGGTGGTGGCGAGTGTGGAGGAGGAGGTGGAGGTGGTTGTGTAGGAGAGTCAGGCGGTGTCGGTGTCGATGAGTGCGGAGCTGAACCTTGAGTCAACGGTAGTAGTGGTGGCTGTCTTCTCGGCGGCATTCTGATCATAACCGAAAGGAAATCGGTTAGTGCAGTGATCAGAAGCAGAAGACATATGCAAATAGAATCCTATGTTGTATGTTCACTACATGAGGTCCCTAGGTTATAGTCTAGGCCAAACCGTTTAAGTAATATGACCTATATTTCTCTATAACCATGGCTCTGATACCAATCTGTCACACCCCGGGCCGGCGAGAGCGGATCGGGTTTTCCCGTCGGGCGGAAGGTTCCCGGGGCGCAATATCTTGAATGATAATCGAAATGATCAGATTGTTTACATGACACATGATAAATAATGAGAAATGCTAACATGACATATGATGTAGAATTACAAAGTTAAATTACAATGTTACGTTCATAATTTAACTAAGTAAATCTATCCAAAAGAATCGTGTAGTTTCTATCTTGTAACTGTACAAGATATGCAAAATAGGTTCATAATGTCATCAAAACGTATGCATTCAAAAGTAAGCTAGGTCTTCTAAGAGTCCTCTAGCTTAATCACTGATGCTTGTTATCTAGACCTGTCCGTCACCTGAGAAAACATGCGTTTAAAACAAGTCAACACTAGGTTGGTGAGTTCATAAGTAAGTAAATTGAAAACCTTGAAATATTCATGCACACAGTCATAATGTAATACTGATTACTTGTAATGATTGATTCACTTGTTCCACCCAATGGCCTTTCCCTAGTTATACGTACAAGTAGAGTATCACCTGATCAAGCATGCTTATATATAGGGAATCAAGAAAGGGTCAAGCCCAGACGCTATCCCACCCCATGCTAAATCAAGTTACACACCACTTGCGGTACAACTAGAGATATCCATTTCCCATTTGTTCCACGTGATTTCACCTAGTCTCATTGCGTAGTCTCATATAGTCTTATATAGTCTCATCACATAGTCTCATATAGTCTCATATAGTCTCATCACATAGTCTCATATAGTTTCATATAGTCTCATATAGTCTCATTAGTCTCATCACATAGTCTCATATAGTCTCATCACATAGCCTCATCACATAGTCTCATCACATAGTTTCATATAGTTTCATCACATAGTCTCATATAGTCTCATCACATAGTCTCATATAGTCTCATATAGTCTCATTAGTCTCATATAGTCTCATATAGTCTCATTGGTCTCATATAGTCTCATATAGTCTCATTAGTCTCATATAGTCTCATTAGTCTCATATAGTCTCATATAGTCTCATTACATAGGCACATATATATTCATATTGCATAAATTCATTTAGATATCACCTCTTAATTTCATAATCACAAGTTCATGGTCTCACACAAATCGGAACTAATCTAACCCTAACACTGTCACCTCTTAGTTTATAGATATTACTTGTATAATGTCATAGATTTCACTACAGTACCATCATGGCATTATAAGACCAAGTCTTATAATTTAATGTTGGCCTGTATGGGGAAGGACATCTTGGAATTTGGTTTTCCTGATGTCACCCTTGATGTCACAAATAGTAGTCTCATAAGTCATCTGCTCTCAGTGATAAATGTTCTAGTGTTTAACCATGGATGATAAGGAATAGTCTTATCACACATCGTTAGTGTTAGTAGTGAATGATGTTGTTATCATGAAGTTGCATTATCATGATTGTCATTCCTTGTCATTACATAGGGTCACCATGTTGCCCCTAAGCTGTTGTAAGGGATAGCCTTACTTCACTTAATCGGCTCAGGTGGTAGTTGATCGTCGTTCCATGTTATCTTGTAATATGTTTCGAGTTGTAAGCTAAGTGTTGCAAGCACTCGACTTATTACACTTAGTTAACTCTAGTGCTGAATGATGTTATAAAGATGTGTCATCTTCACATCATACATGTGTTTCGTTCCTTGTCATCATGTTCATATATGTTCATCTCAATGTTTATCCTTGTAAGAATAACTATGTGTTGTATGATATAATCTTACAACTGGTTTATTCTATTGTGTCGATGAGTTATGAAATTATATTATCATATTCATCTGTGTTATCTTTGTCATATCATGATCAAGTACGCATGCATACAATGATAAATAATAATAATTCAATTAAAATTTATCTATCACAGTGTAAACAATATGATAAACATAAACTTTTAAATAAATAAAAGTTAAGCATGTTTCTCAGCCCCGAGCTTTGAAATCAGTAAAGATTTAAGAAAAGGGGCATATGAACTCACCTGTAATAATTGGGGGATGACTTAGCTTAAATGAGAATGCACGCGCTCTTTATTATGCTTGTTGTAGTTTTCACAGTCCTGTATTGATTTCACGTTGTTTACAACTTGTAAGTATAATTTGTATATACTTTAGTGTGTGTAGGTGTTAGCCCTAAAGTTGGCTAACACACTTAGGTCTCGGTAATGGTTCGGCCCTTGTTTAAATTGTCGCATATCATACTAGTACTTAACTTCTTTAAGTTAAGTTTAGTATGTGATACTTTAATTCTTCTGTTTTACTTATCTTAGCTCATTCTTGAAGTCTCATACCATTTCCCAATACGTTAGTGGTTTGCATGGCTTGAATCTTTGTAAACTAATCTAAGTATTTAACTTAGATTCAAAGTTTAATACGTCCTTTGTTGTCCTTTTTTAATAAAGAAATAGTTTACTACATAGTTAATGAGTAACCATGAAACCACGATTTTAACTTAATTTTAAATGTTTTAGATTTTGTGAATGTATCAACCCACTTCTCATTACTTTGTGGTGAAGTGTCAAGTCCCATATCATGTCATTCTTAGAATAAGTTTATATTTTCGTTTACATTTGAGTCAAAGGGCCGAAACAGAAGGTATATGGGCCGGATAGGGCTTGTTTCAAGCCTTTGGGCTTGTTGGGTCAACTTTAAAAGAAAATGTCCAATCACATTCTTGAATTATCCCCAATTCACTGGTGGGCCGAAAGCAGTGTTGGGCCAACTGTTTAGCCATAGCAACGACTGGGCCAGACCAGTGGCCATGGGCCGGACTGGGCCTGCTTAAAACATAGTGGGCCTGCTGTTCTCTGGGTTGGGCTAGCAAAGGAGCCTAATGAAAATTAACTGGGCCAAGATAAACAGAATTTATGGGCCAAAGAATAAGGTAGGTCTTGGCCATACTGGGCCTCCCCTTGGGCCGACAACATGTAGTGCTGTATGGGCCACTGTTGGGCTGCATCACAACCTGGGCCAAACAGACGTGGGCCAAGTAAAAGAGGTCTTGGGCTCCATGGTAGATGCCTTAGTCGTTTGAAGGATGAATGCCGAATGAAGCATTGGCCGAATAGGATTCAGGTGGCCGAATGGCATATCTTGGCGAATGGAAGAGTGTCGGCCGAATGTGGGTGGTCGACTGAATGGTGGTTCGGCCGAAGGGGTGAGCCGAATAAAGAGGCCATCGAATGGGACTGGTTCGGCAGACCCATGGCCATTCGGCCGAAAGGGTTCCTTCGGCTAACTGGATGTGTCAACCGGCCATGGGGTTGAACCAAGTTCCAAGCAAGATCCCGTGGTGGTTTCAAGTGAAGGAAGGTGTTTTCATGACTCGTTTCAGGTTGTAATAGTCGAGAAGGGTAGGATTAAAACCGGTTAAAAATGATGGTCAACCAAGGTTGTGAAAACCCTAAATTTCGCCACCTATCTTCACAGATTACCTCGTTTTTGTTGGAGTAAACTCTAGATCGGTTGTACTTTCGTGTGGAGCATGATGAGGGCTTCGTGTAGGTTCAAAAATGGAAGGATTTGGCCAAGTATTGAGCAAGTTATGGGTGTTTGAAGGTGGGAAAAACCCTAAAAAGAGGGTGGCCGGGAATTTGAGGTAGGAGAGAGGAGGTGAGGGTGTTAAATGAAAGAGATGAACTCTTTCATAGTATTTATACCCCGCGTGTATTCGGGTTCGTTTTTGTCGTTCGGTTCGCATTTTCGTCGCGTAACCGGAAATTACGCGTAATTTATATCTTTTAAATAAAAAGACTTTAATTTGGTTATTTTGATGAGTTTCAAAATTGTAAAATGTTAATTATTTAATTTAATTAAATTTATTATCGTTCGTGTCGCGTTTTCGTTTCTGTTTCGTTAGATCGCGTCACTTACGCGCGTCTTCGTACAGAGCGCTAACTGTACGAACAAGGTTGTAAGTTTCACTTTCTGATTTGGTTTTCTAATTATCAGTTATCGTTCAGAACGTTAAACTCACAGATATGTTTGTGTGAATCGTCACCCACGCAAACACGCTGTCAGTATAATTATTCTAAAACGACACTGCAATTCTGTTTCGGATTGTGTTTTCCTCACTGTCGGACTCAACTGAACATCCAGTTATCACTTTGCTGTTATGTTGAATTGTCGGTCATCTGATTCCTGTCATCCGTGGATATCAGATCGCAACCGATTCGTTATTGTTATTCGTTTGCACTTTGTTGTTTCTCTCGAGTTGTTGTATTTACCGTATTTAAGTTTTCACTTAAACACGTACAACTGTGGTTTGTTTTCTGAGTTCTGTTGTCACGTACTGTTTACGTACTGTATTTACACACAGTACGTGGTGTAAGTACACGCACTGTACGGACTTGCCGTACGGTTTGGTACTAGTTGTCACACTTAACTAGGGGAGACTGTAACATTTGTGCATATAGTCATGTAGTTGTAAACAGTGTTAGAACAGTGTCTATTCATGGTTCAGTTCATCAATGTGATTCGTATGTTCAAAATGTGTGCTTGTGTGTTACAGGACCTTAGTAATCAGAAAACAAGTATGTATGACTTATTTACAGTCGATTTCACTAAGCAAGAACAGGAACTTGTTATATCGAAACAGTGGTGGGCAGCGAGAGTGAGCCCTATATATATACTGCGTTCGGTGTAACAGGTTAGTGTTAGTGCGTAGTGTCGAGACGAATACTATGACATTTAATTAATTCAACAAAGATCGTAATCTGTAAGCGAGACTGAGTATAGTAATGGGTGACGATCCATAATAATACGAATGTTGAACTTATAATTACGATTAAACGACTTTAAATAATTAATACGATTGGAAAACGTACGCGATTGCGGGTATACACGTAATTTCGAATGTTTAACGATCCGACAACACACGAAGAGTAAAAATAATTATATTAATTATTTTATATTTTTACAATTTTGAAACTCATCATTTTAATGAGTTTAACAACTCTTTTATTCTTAAACCGCGTAAAATACGCGTTACGTTTCGGAAACGCGAACCGAGCAACCGAAACGAACCCGGATACTACCCGGACTATAAAAGCCTTGAACAAGGCTAATTTTCTCATAAATGCACCCAACAACCCATTCTCTCTCTACAATTCCCGTCTACCCTCTCTCTCTCTAGAAAACGAACTTCAATCGCGCGTATCACACTCGTTTCTCAACGGATTTCGACGTTCTTGGTGTCCACGCGAAGCTCTAGACAAACTCTACACGAAAGTACAAGATTTACGCAGCTTTGTCCAGCCAAAAACGAGGTATGATTCAAGGAAGCTTCGGGAATTAGGGTTTTTGGTGTGTTGGTTTGTTAAAAGCTCACATAACCGGCCCTCTTGCATCATTTTATGTATTTCGCACATGTGGTAACCTTTCTCAAGATTAGAATGACTTAGATCGTGGTTTAGAAATGATGATGATGAAGGAACTTACAGGTTCGTCGAAGGTCTAGGGGTCGAACCTTCCAACCAGCTCTCTCCCACGAACCCTACATGAAGATCCTTCACGAACCTTGCATGGTTCGTGGCATGCACAGCGAACCCTAAGGAGCCATTCACGAACCCATCAAGTGTTGAACGAACCCTGCATGCCGGCCTTCTCACGAACCCTCTAGACTGAACCCATGCAGACGAACCATGGTATTAGGCGAACCCTTGCATGCACACAAGTGACCGAACCTTGATGTAGAGTCATGACCGACGAACCCTATGCTAGCATCAAGAGGGTTCGCTGCCCAAGTGGCAAACCGTAACTCATCTTGGCCCAATGCGGTTCTACGTGGCCCAATTTCAATAGTGAACGACCATTGGACTTAAACCAAGCCCACTTGAGTCATATAGGCCCATTATGAACTTAATTTGGCCCAATGTCACTTGAAACTTTATATGGCCTACCTATACATTGTTAGACCCAACTCAAATTCCTTGGGCTCAATTCAATTTCATTCGGTTCACTGATATTGTGATCGGTATGATATTGTTCTTGACACGTATTAAGGACGATAGAAATGTATTTGGGCCAAATCACACCCACTTGGCCCAATATCATAATCAATTAGCCCTCGTTAACATAAGGGACCCATGGACCTATAATTAAGCCTATCATAGTTTTATGGGCTTAAGGCCCATGGTGTGGCCCACAAACTCTAAGTACATGCGAAATTGATCATAATTGGTTTAAGTTGCAACTTATCCTAATTACAAGATCAAGTCACAATCATAAAGACTTAAAGCAATTGGAACATTCTTTCATAACTCATGTTAAACAATGGTTCTCAATTTCACAAACAAATATCATTTATGCATAATTTATGCATAAATGAACATTTCACATTAGTTTCTTGCACCCATGATCAATCAATTAATCCAAGACATAACTTTCAAGTGTTAATCAAGTTCGAGAGATCACAAGTCAATCAATGAATCAAAGTTATACAATTATAAATCCTATATCTTATGTATGATTACAATGTTATAGGAAACAATTAGAAGTCCTGTTTGCTACTTGCTAACTGTTTAGTTCAGAGTCTACTGCAGACAGGTGAGAACTTTAGCCCCTCTTTTACTGTTTTATAACTGTTTTGGGGTGGAACACGTGATCAAAACCGCTATTTCAATCTTGTTTCATTGCACAGTTTATGTGCATTCATAAACATTACAGGTTTATCCTATGAATCCAAGTGATTCTTCAACTGTTTAAGGAAATTGTCAACTGTTTTAAAGGAATTATTTACTATTAAACCCTTATTACTAAAAAGGATTTTATAATGTTTTCTTGAAATGTTTTATAACAGTTTTACTCAAATGTTCTTTTAAAGGATAAACATTTTTAAATAAATGATTTCATAAACTCTTTCTTTTGTTAAAAACCTTGTTGTTACACAAGGTCACTATATCATGGTATTCAAAGCAAGTGGTTCATTTTGTGGTATTCAAATCAAATGGTTCATTTCATGGTATTCAAATCATATGGTTCACATCATGGTAATCAAATCAAGGGATTCATTTTCATGTTACATAAACAAAGGATTCAACTCGTGGAGTTAAATCCAGGTTTTCAATAAGACATTAACACATCCGGTTAAAGTAAGATTCATAAACATGGTGTCTATTGTTGTAAACAAACTTATAAACCCATCAAGTATCATATTCATTAGCGTTAGTACTGGGTGATCACAACAAGGGAAAGCGGACACATTGTTTCTTATCCAGGATGGAGTTAGCTTTTAAATTTGTTTTAAAAGGTAACTGCAGGTCTGGTGTCATTGTTTTCTTATCCAGGATGGAGTTGGCTTTTAAATTTGCTTTTAAAAGCCAACTGCAGGTCTGGTGTCATATGGTTATCAAAACTGCTGACGTATTATCTAACTCCAAACGTGGTTTGGGACTTGATATTATTGGCTGTCGTGCGAACAGTGATTGGACTGTTTACACTCATTTTCTTACTTGATGTTAGTTTGGGTTATAGCTCATCCGTGTGAATCTTATGATGCTTTAACTTACCTATGTCTTATATCATATACTCATGTTTACAAATGTTTAAACCTATTGTTCTCACCAACTACGTCTGTAGTTGACAGTTACTTTTCACGTGTTTCAGGTAATCAGGTTTAAGACATTCTCAGAGGCAACTAAGGAGACCATACTAAGATAGAACAAGATGAAGAAACATGCTAGGATGGATTAGAAACACACTAAATCCTAAATGTTTAATTGTCTTGTTTGGAGTCTTATTTTGTAAACTATATTTTGGGTCTGTAGTTGTCTTACTTTTGGTAGATAGATTGTCTGTAACTAATCAACTGTCTAAACATTATGAAATGTAGTAATCCATTGTGGTTGTTCTTATTCAATACTTGTGCATGATTCAACTGTTCATACGTCACCGCGCCGTGGATTCCGCACGCGGCGCAGGGGTGTGACACGGGGTGTCACAAATGGTTTGTTCAACACTAGTGCAACAATAAGGCGCTGCAAAGGCCTAAAAAGATTGTCAATCCTGGATTTCCTGTTTGATAAGCACATGATCACAACATGGTAAAGATTTCTCCATTGTCCGAATAAATGTTGCTTGGCCAATTGGGAAGTAGTAACATCGCCATTATATCCCATCCTGTTGAATACTCCACAAATCAGATCATTCGGGAGAGTCAAAGGATCTTCATCAGCATCATTGAATTGCAAAGTAGCCCGTAGATCTTCAACCAAGAACTGGATTAGCTCATCATTGATCTTTGACTTAAGAATTGGTGGCTTAGTAGCACAGTCGCAGTCAGCATTCTCCTAGAAAAAAATAATGTGATTCATAATGATCTCAGGATTTGTAGAAATAGCGTGTGAAATCCTGGATCTCTTCATAAACTAAATAACCTCTATAAACTTAGAGGCTTCTTTGAGCTCCTCATCAATCAATGCAATGACATTGTGCTTGTCATTATAAAGTCTTTGACCTGTAAACAATAACACAAAAGAAAAACAAACATTAGTTTTTTTTAAAAAAAAACTCAAAACTTAAAATTTCAAAAAAAAATTTCTAAGTATGAAATTCATCGATAAAGTCTTTGAGCTCCTCATCAACCAATGCAATGCCATTGTGTTTGTCATTATAAAGTCTTTGACCTGTAAACAATAGCACAAAAGAAAAAACAAACATTAGTTTTTTTTAAAAAAAAAAATTCAAAACTTAAAATTTCCAAAATTTTTTCTAAGTATGAAATTCATCGATATTATTAGTATCGATGATATGCTATCATCAATATTAATAATATCAATACACTGAGTATCAATATTAACACTTAGTAAAATTTGGAAAAATTATATCGATATTAGTAATATCGATACCAGTATCGATATTATTAATATCGATAAAACAATATCGATACTAAGTACAAAAATCAACACTTAGAAAAATTTGAAACAATCCATCGATACTATTAGTTTCGATGACATTGTTTTCATCGATAATAATAGTATCGATGTAAGAACAGTTGGTGAACATTCAAATTTTCAAAATTTTAAAACATTGAAATTAAACTGTAAAAATGTTCAATCATTAAACATACATCACGGATTAAACATTTAAACAAAAAATCCCTTTAATTCTTCAAGTGATTTGTTCAAATTCGAAGGTTTAAAGTTCATTAAGTTCGAATAATCAAAACAAAAGATTTCCTGGATAAAATCTGATGGATTACCAGCCATTATGACGTAAATGTGATGTATAATCACTGGTAATTAAAAACAATGAACGTTGTTGATGAACAGAACGGTAAAATCGAAGAATTGACACTCTGAAAAACACACAGTTCTATCGATATTGTGAGTATCGATACTGATAGTATCGAAATGTATATATTCAAAATTTGATCATCGATAATATTAGTATCGATACTAAAAGTATCGATGATACTTCATCGAAACTAAGTTGTCGATACTAACAATATCGATGGAAGTCAAAAATTCAAAAATAACGTAACTTAGAATTCTGAAAAATTTCAAACCAAACATCAAAAACACCTTTTATGAAAAATTAAGAAAAAACACACTTGAAAGGTGAAATGTAAAATATTTTTGAAAATTTTGTTTTATAAAATCTATAAAAATAAAATCTTTTTGTCTTTTTAACGAAATTTTTGAAAAGATCAATATGAAATCATATTCAACTTATTCTCATTAAAAATTTCTAATAAATTAGAATTAAAATTTATCAAAAAACATACATAAAAATAAATTTATACTAATCTATGCATATTACATATAACCAACATAATCAAATGATGAACAATTTAAAATTTAATTAATCAGATATAACTCAGAATAGTATAAATTAAACAAATACCAAGCATTGTTGACTTAGGTAATTTGAATTAGTCATGAAATTCAATGAGTCTCACACTTAAATAGATATCAACCTATTCAACCTTAGAATTTATTGAAGATAAAATATAAACTGCCATTGATCTTTTTACATATATAATAAATTAATGACATGAGAACTTATCATTTTTGATCAAACTTTTTAGATCAATAAATTAATGAAATGCACTAGTGAGAACATGTATGTGTGAATCACACGACAAAGAGTCACAATGCATATGAATTAATGAATGCTATGAATTTCCAGGTCTATATTGACATATAACAAAGGAAATTCATTATATGTTTTTAAAAGATCATTGATGGCATAATATGTATATATATATAAATCAACTCTCAATCCATTTTTTTTAAATCCTTTAGTGCAAGTCTATCTTAAGATAGAGATCCCATTAAACCATGAAATTTATTTAATTTGTTGCTTAGTATCATTTGAATTAACGTATCTAAGCTTATCTTATTTTCAAACTAAAATGTTCAACCTAATCATATATCACTTATTTGCTTCAATGCACAAATTAAACATTATCAATTTCATATTTATATTTGACAAAATTAAATTCTAACCCCTTAGAAAATATTAAATCCAAATAAGTCAAATTCCTATCATTTCTCATAAAAACTGGATTCAATTTTCAAAAATTTTTTATTTTTCAATACTTATAAATATTAAACTTGAAAGAAACCTAAAAAATATAAAAAAAATAAACTTTCAAGTGTAATTTTTCAAAACTTTTTATTCAAAATTGATCAATCCGAGTCCTCCTACAATAGAAGAAAATCCGGCTGAATCAAAGGCTTTTGTGAAAATATCAGAAATGTTGTCAATTGTATTGATTTTCAAAATGTGAATTGAGTTTTTCTCTGAACAATCTCGTATGAAATGATGTCGAATATCTATGTGCTTTGTTCGTTCATGTGAAACTGGATTTTCAGAAATGGCTATTGCAGCTTATCAACAAAGATAGGGGTTATGATAAACTTTAAACAATAATCTCGCATTTGTCGTTGAATCCACAAAACTTGTGAACAACAAATTGAAGAAGAAACATACTTAACATCTGTCACACTCCTAAATTCCCACGTGCGGTGTCAGACTGCTGGGTGTGACGTGGCCAGAATCACAACTCTCAGTCATATAGGACAAATCTATATGAGTTGTACATACACAAAGTTTTGTAAGTAAATTCAAATTTCATTAATAAAGAAGCGGAATAAGTTAAATATTTTGCAACTAAAAATATAAGTATAGCAGCGGAAATGTAATTGTCTAAACACTATGTTGTTCAAAATACAATTTCATGATAATGCTTAAAAATGTAAGTTAGAATGCATACAAGACTCCTCATTAGTCCTATTCCATGTGCATCCTAACATTGTGCGTTCAGTTATCTGAGAATAAATGCGAAATCGTGTCAACATAAAGTTGGTGAGTTCGTAGGTTTAGATATTTAAAAAGCAATAAACAGATATATACTGGGTATGTTAAGTTTGTGGATCTACGATCCCGAGTGTGTCAGTTCATCTTACCAAAACTCAACTGTTTGTTGCCTCCCCAGGTTATCGCGGAACCCAGCGTTAGATCGATATTACACTTGTCGTGACCTCTAGTCACAGCTATCGTCGAGTGGGGCTTGTCAAACCCAGTAGTACTACCTAATAATGACTCGTTTGTTACACAACTAACAGTAAGGGTATGTGAGGACTTTGTTGCGATATAGTTAACTCAGAAGTTGTTTTACAACATACCAGTCATACGTCTAAAAACAGTTGCATAGTATTCTTACCACAAAAGTTTAACAAAACAGTTAAAGAGTAAAAGTGGGGGTGTAAACTCACCTGAGTTTAGCAGTTTTTGTTTGCGTGAATGGTTCGCTGTTTGCCTTTAGCGGTTACCTATATCACATAGGTGTTATGAGTTCGTGTTCACGGTTATGTTCGTGTTCGTTTTCATGTTGGTCTCACTAGACATTGTGTTAGTGCATTAAATGTCCCTAGTTAAGCTTTTGTATGATCTTTGATGTATAAAGTTTATGTTATTAATGAGATCAGTTATTTTATATTGTTGTTTAAATGTTTATTCAAGTTTATATGTGTTTGACTAAGTTTAACTTTGATTATTATGAGGTCATTCGGCCGAATGAACGCCTAGCGAATGACTAGGGCGAATGAACGAGTCATCCGCATGACTCATTCGGTTGACCAAGCTCATTTGGCTGAGCCATTCGCCAAATGAGTTGCTTCAGCCACTCATTCAGCCGAATGAGTACAGTCTATATATATCTGTTCAAACATATTCAGACCTAACTTTTACGAGCCTCCTCTCTTCCCAGAGCACTCCTGCGTCAAATCCTTAGGGTTTTAAGCGGTTCTTCCCTGTCCAACTTCGATTCTAACCCCGTGGGCTTCGATCTTGATCCAAACGTTCAATCCTCACATTCGAATCGCCACGGGGCCTGTTGGTTTCGATTGGAAAGCCTAGAATAGGATTTCTCACTATTCCAGAGGCTGTCGAGCAAATCTACATAGGAACCGGATTGTTTCCGGGCTCCAAATAGGTCCAACAAAGTGGTATCAGAGCCTTGGCTCTTGATCCTGCTCGATTTTCAATCCAAATCGTCATATCTGTGATTGCTTGTTCGAGATATCTGAAAACCCAAACTTTCTTGCCCTTCAAGTTACTATTTCATCACAAATCAGTGGGTTTTTGTGGATGTTTTGTCAAATTGATCGTTTCAATTGCTTGGTAATGATGTCTTGATGTTCTGTGCCAATTTTGGTGGTTAGATTCACTCTAGATCGAAAGGTATCGCGATTTTTGTAGCTGAAAACCCCAAATGGTCCGAATGAATCACTCATCCGAATAGGTCGTCCGAATAGCCTTCTTTCGGCCGAATAAGCTTCATTCGCCGAATAGCTCTCTTTCGGCTTTCTGCTCATTCGGACAATTACTCATTCTGTTGACTCATTCGTTCGGTTTAATTGTCATTCGGTGTTCTAGTCATTCGGACTTCAGGTTATTCTGCCCTCATTCATTCGGCTGACCCAGTTCATTCGCCAAGTTCAAGCCTATTCGGTCCCTGACATTCGATCCAGTTAGAATCATTCGGCCTTCAGTTTGGAAATTTTTCTAAGTGTTGAATTCACTTGTTGTTGATATAATAGAGGACTTAGCTTTGATGGCTAACCAGAGCCATCGGATTCAGACTTTATTACTCATTGAAACAGAGACAGGGAACTCTGATAAAGCTCCTAAGTTGCTTTCATTAGATGATTACCCTCATTGGAAGTACAGATTCGAGATCCACATCAATGGAATTGATACAAACTTGTGGATGATGATAGAGGGTGGTTATCTGAGACCTCTGAATGAAGATGGAACTCCAATGTTAGTCACACGGATGACTGAACCACAGAGGAAGTTATATGACTTTGAGAAGAAAGCCTATGCTATTCTGTCTCAATCCATTGCAACTGATATCTTTCATTAGTTCAGACAATTTACATCTTCTAAGTTACTGTGGGATGCGTTGCTGCAGAGATACGAGGGACATGATGCGTTGAAGAACATCAAGTCAAAAGCCTTGAGGAAGGAGTTTAATAGTTTCATGTATGTGGGAAACGAGTCCCTTGATGATCTGATTGCTAGATTCTATCATCTTCTGAGTGAGCTGTTCAACCATCAGGTCAAGACTACAACTCAGGAGAAGATACAATGTTTGGCAGATGCTTTACCTCCTAAATGGGAGTCATTCTTTATGGTCTTGAAGCAAAATGAGATGATGGCTAATATGGACGTCAATGAGTTTATTCAGAAACTGAAAGAACAGGAGATTGAGAACAAATGGAAGGCAAAAGAGTTGCTCAAGTTCAGGACCGTTCATTGTATTATTCTACTCCTACTGTAGAAAGATCTTCTTCTCATGTTCCACTGAAGACTGCTTTTGTCTCTCAGACTAAAGAATCCCATGTTTCAAATCAGATTCATTTTAGTCAGTCATCTTCAACATCATCCTCTCAGAAAGAAAGTAGTCATCCAGTCACCAGTCTGAAGACAGA
>CM018691.1:60086425-60273925 GCA_009363875.1 Mikania micrantha | reverse complement strand
TTTAAACAATAAATCAAAGAATCAGTGGCATCATAGCTAAGGCTAATGATAAGTAGTTATCATAACCATATAATATCACATTGTAGTGTATTCTATATCGTTTGTATATTCAAAGTGATCAGCTAGCAATCCATAAAACTATGAGATTATATTGCAATACTACAAATGTTAGTATCTATAAACTCATGAATTCTAAAGTTAGACAAGTATTCAAACGTTTATTTAAATGTCGTCAAGTTTAGGTTAGTCTTGGTAGGTAATTGGAATGCTATTAAAGTATTAGTGATGTGGTAGGTTGGCTGCGGTATACCTTATATATAAGCACCAATAATACATTGATAGTAGCACCGAAAGCTTGACCAAGGATTTGATTTGTCAATTTTACAACTTCGAGTAAACTATTCTTTAGTCTAGAAAAATCAATTGGTACCTTATATATATAAAACCGTCGCGACTATAAACGAGCTCGAACGCCTTCAAATCTAAATCATTCAAGGTAATTTCAAGTCCCATTTCACTTGGTTTTGTCCGTAGAACAATAGCCCTAACGTTTCAAATTCAAAGGGTTTCAATACTGATCGAATTGGGTTTGGACTTGAATTAGGGTTTATGTTCGATTTGGAGTAAATCTTAGAGTTAGATTAATACAAACTCGATCCAATCGAACTCAACAAACAACCGCATAGCTTAGCTGTAGAACACTCATGTGTGGGTCGAGTTGGCCCGGGCGATTCTCATGGGTACCGGTTTTTGCCACATTTCAAACTTATTTCATCCATTTTTAAAATATATATATATATATATATATATATATATATAATTAATTCCAAAAATCATAAAAATAAATCATCTTTAATCTGTTATAGAAAACATATTTCAAGGAAACTATTTAATTTATTTTTTATATTTCAATAATTTTACCCAATACAAATTAATAAATGATTTAAAAGAAAATCATTTTTTTATATTATTAAACTTTAGTAAATCAATTTAAAACATTAAATGCAATATATGGAATTTTCATTATTTTGTAGAAATAAAATAATTTCATAAGTATATACATATATATAGTCTTTAATATATTTGCATACACACACACTTTTATTATTAACTTTAAAGATTAAAATAAATTATTAGAAATTCCTATGAACATTTTTGGACTTCTTTTGTTCTAATAAATATTTGTATACTTTCGGCTAAAATATTTATTCAAATTTAAATTTTTATTAAAAACAAAATGTTAGATTAAATTATTTAGATATTATTACCTCTTTTATAAGGAAAAAAACCAAATTTATTTAAAAAAAAATCAAGTAATATTTTAAATGTCTATTTTTAACTAATTCTTTGAACATTATTATTTAAGAACTAGGTTTCTTTAAAAACAAAATCAAAATATTATTTCAAATAATTATCATTTACATAGAATAATTTTTAATAATTATTCTAAACTAAACCTTAACGGATAATTAAATAAATCCTAAATGAATAATTTTAAACAAATTTCATAAATTTTATTATAATGATCATACTTGTTAATCCAAATTTAATCAAAAGCAAATAGATGGAGATAGGTTATTCAAAATGACATGTGACATTCAAATATCATTCAAAAGCAACTAGGGGTATTTACTTATGTGATAAATAAATAAATATTCCTAATTAAATGTCACACCGCGAGCCGACGGGCTGGATCGACTTTCCCGTTGGGCAGAAAGTTATCGGGGTGCGATATCGTTTGATAATCAAAATGATCAGATTGTTTGCATAGCACATGATATATAAACGACAAATGCTAACATGACAATGATATAGAATTACAAAGTTAAATTACAATGTTTCGTTCATAATTTAACCAAGTAAATCTATTCAAAAGAATCAATGAGTTTCTATCTTGTAACTGTACAAGATCTACAAAAGATGATTCATTGTTTTGTCATTCAAAAGTATGCTCAACACAAAATGTAGCTAGGTCTTCTAAAAGTCCACTAGCTAATCCTTGAATGTTGGTGACTAAACATGTTCGTCACCTGAGAAAAACATGCATTTAAACAAAGTCAACACTAGGTTGGTGAGTTCATAAGTTTAGTAATTGAAAACCTTGATTTGTTCCCATACACATTCACAATGTCATACATGATTCTTGTTATTGTTTGATTCATCTGTTCACACAATGGCCCACCCATAGTTATATTTACAAATATTATCTCATCCTATTACTTATGCTTATATATAGGGCATACGTAGGGGAACCAAGCCCCAGCCGACATCCCACCACCTACTTAATAGAACTCAACACTACTTGCAATACAACTATAGATACCCATTTTCATCTCACATGTTCAACCCATTTGATATTCACCCGTCCGTTTGTGTTTATCACCTAGTGTGTTATATGTAGAATAATATAGTAAGAGGGATTCAGTTATCAAACTGAAGTATTGATAAACCCTTAATGTGTTAAGGAAAATAGATTAATTTAATCTTATCCTTGTTATTATTCTCTCGCTTGTGGTGTTAACTGTTAGTCACTACTAATAATAGAAGTGTTGGTTAACCAATTGCTATTTGTTCTCTACTTGAAGTGCATAGAGCCTAAAAGGAATCCATTGCAAGCCTCACGTAATCATATTACAATGCATCCGATTTACCTCTACCACTTTGTGTTCCCATAGACTTCAACGAAACTATTACTAGTAATGTGACATGAGAGAAAATCAATTCCCCAGTCTACTAGTCAATAGGATCGAAGGATTAAATACAATTATAACTGTAGATTAATATCACTATTTGTCACTTACCAGACCCTGACTGTTGTCGCCCTGTCATCGGTCATACGTTAACAGCCAAATGATAAATACGATCAACATACCAGCCCTACAAGCCAGAGGTTTGTCAAACCTATGGTACCACTATGCTATCGTCAGTTTAGTCACATGAAACTAACTAGTAAACGATTTTTGTGAGGGATTTACATTGTTAAACTTGAATACATGGCACATGATTGTCGTGATATAATACAGACATTTCAATAGTAATCAATTGTTGTTGTGTTCACCAATGTTTTTTGTTCTCAGTGTTGTTGTTCTCATGTATGTATGTTTCTGTTGTCTCTAACAAAGTTATATAAGAACGTGTCTTATTATACGATGTTAATAATTGTGTGAATGATATTGTTATCATGAAGTTACATAATCATGATTATCATTCTTGTTCTTCCATAGAGTCACCCTGTTGCCACTGCAGTGTTGTAAGAACTAGTCTCACTACACCTAGCCGGCTCAGTTGGTGGATGATGTCATGAAGTCATGTAGATATGATCATCACTCCTGTTCTTATTGATAATTGTTTTGTGTTATCTCGTAGTCCTCACCGAGTTGTAAGCATAGTGTTATAAGAACATGTCTTATTACACCTAGCTAACTCTGGTGGTGAATGATATTAAGAAGATATGTTATCTTTTGTATCATTCTTTGTTTGTTTGTTGTTATTGTCATCATGTTCACCTGTGATAATCTCATTGTTCATTCGTGTAAGAATAATTTAGCGTTATGAGATAAAATCTTACAACCACATTATTGTCACACCCCGAGCCAGCGGGCCAGATCGTGTGTCACGTCGGGCGGAAGGTTCACGGGGTGCGAAATCGAGAGTGATAATCTTGATGATCAGATTGTTTACATAGCATCAACATTGAGAATAACTAAAGCACAATATAACATTAAACTAGGATTACAAAGTTAAATTACAAATGTCAATGTTTGATAATTTAACTAAGTAAGCTTATCAGAATAATCAAATGTTTACTATCTTGTAACTGTACAAGATATCAAGAATGATTCACAAAAATCAGCAAAATGTGTGCTTCGAAAAACTACTAGGTCCTCTAACTGGGAATCCTAGCATGCATTCCTTAGCCTTAGCTTAATCCTGTACATCACCTGAGAAAGCATGTAAGAAAACAAAGTCAACACAATGGTTGGTGAGTTCATATAGTTTAGTAATTGAAAATAGCTTTTGCAAACCTTTTCGGTAACAACCTTAACCTCATTAACATCAGCTGTAATATCCAATTCGGTATGCTTATATATAGGGCATACGAAAGGGTCGAGCCTACAACCCGCCCAGATGCCATCCCACCACATACTAAACCAAATATGACATTGTTGTTAATGATAATTAAGCATTTTACCTACCATCCAATCCCATTTCCGTCATGGCTTTAGCATTCTGTTTATAAGTTTTTCAACATGCATACAATAGCATCCGCAAGTTTAGCTTTGAGAGTTACCTCTATGGACAACTGAACACCCTAAGTAATCCAGTATCAATCCATATCGGAACTAGATGTGATTAGCAACTTCGGTGTTTTGATAAAGGAGTTCTAAGATGACACAAAGTCAACTAAAGAAAACCATAATCATCCTAGTCACATATCACAAACATGGGTGGACAATGAGGATTCACTGTATGGCAAGCACTGAGACGCCAACAGTCTATTCCTTAAAATCCTGACTATGAAGAACACCTTATGGCAAGCACTGAGAGGCCAGTCGGTCCGTTCTACAATAGCTGATAGCTTTAGCATACAAGTTCATAGCATACAAGTTTATAAATTTCACTTAGCCTAGCATTTATTTATCTTGTGCGCAGATACTAGCTTTGCAATAGCATAGTTTAGCATTTACGTATCTTATGAACAATACTAGCTCTGCATTAGCATAGTTTAGCATTCACGTATGTCATGCACAAGTACCAGCCTGTTGTTTTAGCATTTCAAGCCTATCAAGCCTACCGGAGTTTATAGCATTTCAAGCACTTCAAGCATTCGAGCATATCAAGCCTATCAAGCATATAAGTCTTTCTGAGTTTGAGCATTCAAGCTTTCAAGGTTAGTTAGTTTATAAATGCATCTCAACATTATAGCCTTTGCTTTCTTTGCATATTAGAAGCATCCGAGGTTTTAAGCAAAATAGTATAAAAGTATGTAGCATTAGGATGAAGTCTTAGCATGTAGCACATAGCATATAGCATTAGCATGTGGCATTAGCATGTAACATTAACATATAGCATTTGAGTTAAGTGTATGAAGCATTAGTATTTAGGATCAGGTTTTGGCTCTTAGCTTTTAGAGTAAGTGTGACAAGCATAAGCATCAGCATTATGAATAAGTAAAAGCGTTTACAAAACATTAAACATTTGTTAAAAATGTATAACATGCTTCACAGTTTTAAAAGGGACATTGAACTCACCTGTGTTGCTAAGTAAGAATTACCACAGATAATGCGCGCTCGTTGATTGTAGCTTAAGTATCTTCAACACCTGAGTTGTTTTAAGAGATTCGAATACTATAAGTCTTCATTATAGATGCAAACTAGGGTTTTGGTCTCGGCGTGCAACTAAGTGTCCTATGTTACGAATGAGTCCCTATGATTCTCTCTATAAATTCTAATACACTACCCGTTTATAACCCTAATCCCTTAGATAATCATTTACATAATTTAAGAAAGTTTATCATCAATTTCATATACTAAAACCATAATTTATTTTAAATCATAAGTTAGATTGTTAGACTCACGTTAATCCAATTTGATCAACTCTAAGCCTATGGTTAAGTCTTAGCTTTCCTTTGTTTCTTGGATCATCGTTGTGTATAACTTAGTCTAGAGAACTCAAAGGAACTATCTAACTTAGTTATATAGTTGCATAGAGGGTTCTAAGTTTTAGGTGTTGCAACCAATATCATTTAGAAGATCTTGGCATCAAACCCTAATTATGCTCACCCAATCATGTTTGCATTTTATTTTAGATTGAAAAGCTTTAATGCTTGAACTTTGGCATAAGCGTTAGCAATTCATTATCCTCTTATTGATAAAACTAATGTTTGAGCACTAGATATTGTAAGCTAGTTTCATGTTTAAATCCCAAACCATGCACGCATTCACGTGGGATCCCCATGCACACACACACACTCAATCCTAATGCATGCAAGTTTCATGCGTAAGTGGGCAACCCTTTCACCCATAAGCACCCCAATCCCGATTTGATCATGCGAAGAGCTGCTTGGAGGAAGAAGTTACCAGCGAAGGTGTTGGCCGAAAGGGGTGTGGCCGCATGAGACCATGGGCGAATGAGTTTTGGCCGATTGAGGATGCCGAAGGAGAAGACCCCGACCGAAGAGGCTAGGCCAGACGAATGGGAGCTGGACCGAACTAGCATGGCCAAAGGAGATTAAGCCGACCGAATGTGACCCAAAGCCATTCGGCTAAGAGTCATTCGGCCACCTGCAGCCCAAGGCCATTCGGCCGTTCGACCTGCATCAAGACAGTCCCTCTTTTCGAGCTAAATGGCCATGGTTTGAACCAACACTCGTTCCTTACACATTCTAACATGTTAGTGAGTGATTTCCCTAAGTTGTTATGGCTTAGGACCGGGTTTCTTGTGGGTTCAAGCTATGGGTTTGAAAACCCTAAAATCAAAAGACTTCATTTTTACCTCAGAATCGATGATTCCAAGCTCAGGTCTTCTGTACTTTCGTGATCTACGTGATGAGGTGGTCGTTTTGACACCAAAATCACTCGATTTGGTTGAGAAATGAGAGAGTTAGAGCTTGAAATTTTAGAGAGAGAGAGAGAGAGAGAGTGACAGTGAGATAAGAGAGAGTGGGTAGTTGGGAAAGAAGAAGAGACTTTAATGCTCTCTTAAATGCTTCCCAATACCCGGGTGCGTTCGGGTTCGTTCGGTTTCGCGTAAAAGCTTCGGTATCGTTTCGTTTTCGTGACGAACGTCTCGTTTTAAAATAGGATTTATAAAATGAAATTAGGTTCTGATTCCTAATAAATTAACTAATTTTCTTTTGTTTATTTTAAATTTCTGAAAACATTTAATTTACAGTTTAAATCGAATCGTATAGTCAACGCGCGTATTCGTTCGAATCGTTACCCGTACGAATACGACGATAACTGCACTTTTCAATATGGTTTTCTAATTACTGGACATCATTCAGAATGTTAAACTTTCAGATACATTTGTACAGATCGTCACCTATACGAATGATCCGTCCATTTAGCATTCATGTAACGGCGTCCGTTATTGTCTTGTTCTGTTCAACCTCTCATACGTTTATACAAAATAGCATCTTAACAAGCATTTATGTGACAGTTCAGTGTTGTCTGATATGTTTCTGACTGTTAAACCGTGAGATTTAATCAGATTACTGAAACAATTGCATAATAGTATGGTGTCAAGCATTACATGATAATAGCATACAAATAGTTCACATAGTTTGTACCTGAGTTACTGTGCAGATCACTGTTCCGGTAACGTTTCCGGTACTGATGTTACAGTCTCCCCTTGTTAGAGAAATTTCGTCCCAAAATTTGAGAATCATTATCCGGTACGACTTCCTCTGTGAACAGTTGGGGATACTTAGACTTCATGTGATCTTCGCGTTCCCAGGTAAACTCGGGTCCGCGCTTTGAATTCCAACGAACCGTGACAATCGGGATACGGCTTCGCCTCCGTTTCTTAACCTTGTGATCCATAATCTCCAAAGGTTCTTCGATAAAGTGCAAGTTTTCGTCCAATTGATGAGCGATTCGTCTGCAAGGCATTTCTTCAAGTTTGAGACGTGAAACACGTCATGCACACCACTAAGTTCATCACGTAACCTTAATCTATACGCAACAGAACCAATACGTTCAATGATCTCGAACGGTCCCACGTATCGTGGTGATAATTTGCCTTTCTTTCCAAAATGGACTACGCCTTTCCATGGGGATACCTTTAACATGACGCGGTCTCCCACTTGAAATTCCAACAGTTTGCGCCGTTTGTCGGCATAGCTCTTTTGTCTGCTTCGGGTTGCTTGTAGCCTTTGTTGAATCTGACCAATCTTATGGGTAGTCTCTTGAATAAACTATGGCCCACTTATTCGATTATCTCCGACTTTAGTCCTACAGATCGGTGATCGACATTTTCGACCATAAAGAGCCTCAAACGGTGCACATCCGATACTGCCGTGATAACTGTTGTTGTAGGAGAATTCGATCAGTGGAAAATGAGATTCCGAATTCCCACCGAAATCTAAAACACAGTTCTCAACATGTCCTCCAGGGTCTGTATAGTACGCTCGCTTTGTCCGTCCATTTGGGGATGCTAAGCGGTACTCAGATTTAAGCGCCTCCCTAGAGATTTCTGCAATGATTGCCAGAACCTTGATGTAAATCTCCTGTCTCGATCTGAAATGATAGACAATGGCACACCGTGACATACCACTATCTCGTTTATGTATAATCTTGCCAGTTTATCCATCGTGTAGGTCTCACGCATTGGCAAGAAATGAGCAGATTTGGTTAATCAATCAACGATAACCCAAATAGTATCATGACCACCGGAAGTGCGGGGATGCTTGGTAATAAAATCCATAGCTATTTGTTCCCACTTCCAAAGCGTAATCTCAGGTTGTTCCAGTAAACCTGACGGTTTCTAGAGTTTCACCTTCACTTTTGCACACGTAAGACATCGACCAACATACTCGGCTATGTCTTTCTTCATACCCGGCCACCAATAAAATTCTCGTAAGTCTTGGTACATTTTATCAGCGCTGGGATGCACGGAGTACTTGGTCTTGTGTGCTTCATCAAAGATAAGCCTTCTCAATTCGTCCACTGCAGGAATCAACACACGATCCTTGTAGTAGATGACTCCATCAGGCTTTGTTTCAAATTACTTTTCTACTCCACAACCCAGTTCTCTCTTCACGTGTCCTCGTTCAACTGCCACTTGTTGTGCTTGAATAATCTTATCGCGTAAGCTTGTCTGCACAGTCATTCCCATTGCTCTGACGAGCAAGGGTTTGACCTGTTCCTTCCGGCTCAAGGCGTTAGCTACAACGTTTGCCTTGCCTGGATGGTACTTGATTAAACAGTCATAATCATTTAAAAGTTCAACCCAACGTCGCTGTCGCATGTTGAGTTCCTTCTGATCAAATATATGCTGCAAACTCTTGTGATCAGTAAATATGTACACTTGGTGCCATATAAGTAATGTCTCCAAATCTTCAATGCAAATACCACTGCTCCCAGTTCCAGATCATGAGTAGTGTAATTCTTCTCATGAATCTTTAGTTGTCTCGAGGCGTACGCAATGACTTTGTCCCGTTGCATTAACACGCAACCAAGTCCCTGATGGGATGCATCACAGTACACTACAAAGTCATCACAACCTTCTGGGAGAGATAACATCGGAGCATCACATAACTTTTGCTTCAAAGTCTGGAAGGCATCTTCTTGCTTCTGTTCCCAAACAAACGGCTCGCTTTTCTGTGTTAGTTTGGTGAGAGGCAGGGCTATCTTAGAAAAGTTTAAGATAAACCTTCTATAATAGCCTGCTAATCCCAAAAAGGACCGAATCTCCATCGGTGTCTTCGGAGTATCCCAGTTCTTTATAGCTTCAATCTTGGCAGGGTCTACACTCGCTGTTGACTACGTGACCCAGAAATTGAACTTTTCTTAACCAAAATTCACATTTAGAGAATTTGGCATAAAGTTTCTCTTCCTTCAACAGCTCCAAGATTCTCCTGAGATGCTTTTCATGCTCAGCTTTGCTTTTGGAATAGATCAGTATGTCATCAATGAAAACAATGACAAACTGATCCAGATACGGCTTGCACACTTTGTTCATGAGATCCATGAAAACCGCTGGTGCATTCGTCTATCCAAAAGGCATCACCATAAACTCATAATGCCCATATCTGGTTCGAAACGCCGTCTTTGGTATATCTTCGTCTTGAACTCTAAGCTGATGATATCCGGACCGTAAATCAATCTTCGAAAAATACTAAGCTCCTTGCAGTTGGTTAAACAAATCATCAATCCTCGGCAATGGATACCGATTCTTGATGGTTAGCTTGTTCAGCTCACGGTAGTCTATACACATCCGAAAGTATCCGTCTTTCTTCTTAACGAACAGAACCAGAGCTCCCCAAGGTGAGTAGCTCGGACTGATGAATTCTTTGTCAAGTAGCTCCTGTAGTTGGTTCGACAATTCCTGCATCTCTGAAGGTGCTAACCTATAAGGAGATTTATCAGTAGGATTTGCTCCAAGAATTAAGTCGATGCGAAACTCTACCAGTCGTACAGGTAGCAAACCTGGTAAGTTTTCAGGAAACACTTCGGAGTATTCCTCTACTACCGGCACATCTTGAATCTTGATCTTGTCTTTCTCTTTCTCCTCCACATGAACCAAGAAACTATACACTGCTTCTGTGGACACCTACGCGCTTTTATGTAGGATATGATTTTGACACTATGCTTTGCTTGATCCCCTCGAACTTCCAACACACGATCATTCGTCAATGGAACCCAAAGTAGCTTTTCAGTAAAGATGACTTCCACTCTATTGAGAGATAGCCAATCCATCCCAACAATGGTGTCGAAACTGCCCAACTCCATCAGTATCAAGTCGATGGTAAATGTATGATTAATAAGGGTAAGTGGGCAGTTCCTAAGTATAGTGCTAGCTGTGATTTGTTTCCCATTTGCTACTTCGATAATATAAGGGGATTCTAAAGTTCCTCAATAAGATTAAGTTTGCGTGCAAAGTCAGATGAAATAAAACTCTAATCTGCACCAGTGTCAAACAAATTAGATGCATAAGAGTCATGTAAAAGAAATGTACCAGCGACCACGTTAGGGTCTTGGCATGCTGCATTGGCTCCAATCACAAAATCCCTCCCACGAGGTGCTTGAGCTCCCTGTTGCATTCGCTTCGGACAGTCTTTGGAGAAATAGCCTACTTCTCCACAGTTATAGCATCCCCTATTGTTGTTGTTGTTGTGATTTCCAGGGTTTGGTGGTGAAGGTAATGCTCTAGCAGCATTGTTTGTAGCTTGTGTGACTGGGGTACGGCATTGCGAAGCCCAGTGGCCTAGTCAGCCACAACTGTTGCATTTTCTACACTTCGCAGCAGTAGGATGATGATATTTGCATTGTGCACACTGAGGATGCATTCCAACATAGGGTTTGTGTGCAGCATTAGTAGGTGCTGCAGTAACTTGTTGCAGTGGGGTGGCCATCATATAGTTTTTAACGACCTTCTGCTTCTTCTTCTGATGGTGTTCGGGCTTCTTTGACGGTTCTTCCTTAGCTTTGCCCGATTCGTTCTTTAGAACTTCAGATTTCACATCACATCAGTGAGTTTAGCTGATAGGGAGATGGCAAGGTTTGTAGCAAGTACAATGCCCTGAATGCAGGATGGTAATCCTCCCACATAACAATCAATCAGCTTTTCCAGAGTCGGCACCATCTCTGGCACCAAAGCTAACAGTTCATGATAGCGAGTAGTGAAAGTCATGTGGTCAGCCCCTTTCATCACATGATTGGACAATTCAGTCTCTAGCTTCTGAAGTTCATGCTTTGGACATAATTCATTCCTTAAGAGGATTTTGAAGTCTGCCCAAGGCATAGCCAGTGCTCCATCTCTACCTCGAGCTCTTATCTGTGAGTTCCACCATGTTAAGGCCTGCTTGCTAAAAGATCCAACAGCGTAGCGAACCTTATGGTGTTCTGGACAACAGCTAATGTCCAGTGTAGTCTCCATCTTCTCTAGCCATTCGATCAGTCCAACAGCTCCTTCAACACCGCTAAAGCTTGGCGGCTTGCATCCTACGAATGATTTGTAGGAACAGTCTGAAGTGGTGTCGGTGTTTCCACTAGCTTCCCCCGTAGTATGCCCATAGTTGTTATCGTGGCCATGAATTCTGTTAATCATTTCAGGGATGACATCCCTCAGCTGGCTAGTCTGCTGACTGCTCAGTAGCGTTACTAAAGCAACAGTAGCTGGATCCAAAATCTGAGTCGCGTTTGGGTCCGGAGGTGGAGTGTGTGGGGGAGGAGGAGGTGGAGGAGGTGAATCAGGCGCTGATGATGTTAACGAGTGTGGAGCTGAATTCTGTGGAAGCGGCACAATAGAAGGAGGTCTTCTCGGTGGCATTCTGATCATAACCAAAAGAATATTGGTTAGTGCAGTGATCGAATGCAGAAGACACAATGCAAGCATAAATCCTATGTACTCTATATCAGGGTCCCTAAGTTATAGTCTGGGCGAAACCGTTTTAAGTAATGACCCATTATTCTCTATAACCTTGAGCTCTGATACCAATCTGTCACACCTAGAGCCGGCGGGCCGGATCGTGTGTCCCGTCGGGCGGAAGGTTTCCTGGGTGCGATATCGAGAGTGATAATCTTGATGATCAGATTGTTAACATGGCTTCAACATTGAGAATAACTAAAGCACAATATAGCATTAAACTAGGATTACAAAGTTAAATTACAAATGTCAATGTTTGATAATTTAACTAAGTAAGCCTATCCGAATAATCAAATATTTACTATCTTGTAACTGTACAGGATATCAAGAATGATTCACAAAAATCAGAAAAATATGTGCTTCCAAAAACTGCTAGGTCCTCTAACTGGGTATCCTAGCATGCATTCCTTAGCCTTAGCTTAATCCTGTACATCACCTGAGAATGCATGTAAGAAAACAAAGTCAACACAATGGTTGGTGAGTTCATATAGTTTAGTATTTGAAAATAGCTTTTGCATACCTTTTCGGTAACAACCTTAACGTCATTAACATCACCTGTAATATCCAAATCGGTATGCATATATATTGGTCATACGAAAGGGTTTAGCCAACAACCCGCCCAGACGCCATCCCACCACATACTAAACCACATATGACATTGTTGTTAATGATAATTAAGCATTTTATCTACCATCCAATCCCATTTCCATCATGGCTTTAGCATTCTGTTTATAAGTTTTTCAACATGCATACAATAGCATCTGCAAGTCTAGCTTTAAGAGTTACCTCTATGGACAACTGAACACCCTAAGTAATCCAGTATCAATCCATATCGGAACTAGATGTGATTAGCAACTTCGGTGTTTTGATAAAGGAGTTCTATGATGACACAAAGTCAACTAAAGAAAACCAGAATCATCCTAGTCACATATCACAAACATGGGTGGACAGTGAGGATTCACTGTATGGCAAGCACTTAGACGCCAACAGTCTGCTCCTTAAAATCCTGACTATGAAGAACACCTTATGGCAAGCACTGAGAGGCCAGTCGGTCCGTTCTACAATAGCCGATAGCTTTAGCATACAAGTTCATAGCATACAAGTTTATAACATTCACATAGCCCAGGCATTTATGTATCGTGTGCGCATATACTAGCTTTGCAATAGCATAGTTTAGCATTTACGTATTTTATGAACAATACTAGCTTTGCATTAGCATACTTTAGCATTCACGTATGGCATGCACAAGTACCAGCCTGTTGTTTTAGCATTTCAAGCCTATCAAGCCTACCAGAGTTTATAGCATTTCAAGCACTTCGAGCATATCAAGTGTATCAAGCATATAAGTCTTTCTGAGTTTGAGCATTCAAGCTTTCAAGGTTAGTTAGTTTATAAAGGCATCTCAACATTATAGCCTTTGCTTTCTTCACATATTAGAAGCATCCGAGGTTTTAAGCAAAATAGTATAAAAGTATGTAGCATTAGTATGAAGTCTTAGCATGTAGCACATAACATATAGCATTAGCATGTGGCATTAGCATGTAACATTAACATATAGCATTTGAGTTAAGTGTATGAAGCATTAGTATTTAGGATCAAGTTTTAGCTCTTAGCTTTTAGAATAAGTGTGACAAGCATAAGCATCAGCATTATGAATAAGTAAAAGCGTTTACAAAACATTAAACATTTGTTTAAAATGTATAACATGCTTCTCAGTCCTGAAGTAAAATTCAAAATAGTTTAAAAAGGGACATTGAACTCACCTGTATTGTTAAGTAAGAATTACCACAGATAATGCGCGCTCGTTGATTGTAGCTTAAGTATCTTCAACATCTGAGTTGTTTTAAGAGATTCGAATACTATAAGTCTTTATTATAGACGCAAACTAGGGTTTTGGTCTCAGCGTGCAACTAAGTGCAACTAATGCATGCAAGTTTCATGCGTAAGTGGGTAACCCTTTCACCCATAAGCACCCCAATCCCGATTTGATCATGCGAAGGACTGCTTGGCTGAAGAAGTGACCGGCGAAGGTGTTGGCCGAAAAGGGTGTGGCCGCATGAGGCCATGGGCAAATGAGTCTTGGCCGATTAAGGAGTGCCAAAGTAGAAGACCCCGACCGAAGAGGCTAGGCCGAACGAATGGGAGCTGGACCTAACTAGCCTGGCCGAAGGAGATTAAGCCGACCGAATGTGACCCAAAGCCATTTGGCCGAATGTGGCTACGTGCTTCGACTAAGAGTCATTCGGCCACCTGCAGGCCAAGGCCATTCGGCCGTTCGACCTGCATTAAGACAGTCCCTCTTTTCGAGCTAAATGGCCATGGTTTGAACCAACACTCGTTCCTTACACATTCTAACAGGTTAGTGAGTGATTTCCTTAAGTTGTTATGGCTTAGGACCGGGTTTCTTGTGGGTTCAAGCTATGGGTTTGAAAACCCTAAAATCACAACAAAAGACTTCATTTTTACCTAAGAATCGATGATTCCAAGCTCAGATCTTCTGTACTTTCGTGATCTACGTGATGAGGTGGTTCTTTTTGACACCAAAATCACTCGATTTGGTTGAGAAATGAGAGAGTTAGAGCTTGAAATTGTAGTGAGAGAGAGAGTGACGATGAGATAAGAGAGAGTGGGTAGTTGGGGAAGAAGAAGAGAGTTTAATGCTCTCTTTAATGCTTCCCAATACCCGGGTGCGTTCGGGTTCGTTCGGTTTCGCTTGGTTTCACATAAAAGCTTCGGTATCGTTTCGTTTTCGTGACGAACGTCTCGGTTTTAAAATAGGATTTATAAAATGAAATTAGGTTCTGATTCCTAATAAATTAACTAATTTTCTTTTGTTTATTTTAAATTTCTGAAAACATTTAATTTACAGTTTAAATCGAATCGTATAGTCGACGCGCGTATTCGTTCGAATCGTCACCCGTACGAAAACGACGATAACTGCGGTTTTCAGTATGGTTTTCTAATTACTGGACATCATTCAGAATGTTAAAATTTCAGATACATTTGTATAGATCGTCACCTATACTAATGATCCGTCCATTTAGCATTCCTGTAACGACGTCCGTTATTGTTTTGTTCTGTTCAACCTCGCATACGTTTATACAAAATAGCATCTTAACAAGAATTTATGAGACAGTTTAGTGTTGTCTGATATGTTTCTGACTGTTAAACCGTAAGATTTAATCAGATTACTGAAACAATTGCATAATAGTTTGGTGTCAAGCATTACATGATAATAGCATACAAATAGTTCACATAGTTTGTACCTAAGCTACTGTGCAGATCACTGTTCTGGTAACGTTTCCGGCACTGATGTTACAGTCTCCCCTTGTTATAGAAATTTCGTCCCGAAATTTAAGAATCATTATCCGGTACGACTTCCTCTGTGAACAATTGGGGATACTTAGACTTCATGTGATCTTCGCCTTCCCAGGTAAATTCGGGTCCGCGCTTTGAATTCCAACGAACCTTGACAATTGGGATACGGCTTCGCCTCAGTTTCTTAACCCTGCGATCCATAATCTCCAAAGATTCTTCGATAAAGTGAAAGTGTTCGTCCAATTGAATTTCTTCAACTGGCATGATGAGCGATTCGTCTGCAAGGCATTTCTTCAAGTTTGAGACGTGAAACACGTCATGCACACCACTAAGTTCATCATGTAACCTTAATCTATACACAACAGGACCAATACGTTCAATGATCTCGAACGGTCCCACGTATCGTGGTGCTAATTTGCCTTTCTTTCCAAAATGGACTACGCCTTTCCATGGGGATACCTTTAACATGACGCGGTCTCCCACTTGAAATTCCAACAGTTTGCGCCGTTTGTCGGCATAGCTCTTTTGTCTGCTTCGGGTTGCTTGTAGCCTTTGTTGAATCTGACCAATCTTATGGGTAGTCTCTTGAGTAAACTATGGCCCACTTATTCGATTATCTCCAACTTTAGTCCTACAGATCGGTGATCGACATTTTCGACCATAAAGAGCCTCAAACGGTGCACATCCGATACTGCCGTGATAACTGTTGTTGTTGGAGAATTCGATTAGTGGCAAATGAGAGTCCGAATTCCCCCAAAATATAAAACACAGGTTCTCAACATGTCCTCCAGGGTCTGTATAGTACGCTCGCTTTGTCCGTCCATTTGGGGATGCTAAGCGGTACTCAGATTTAAGCGCGTCCCTAGAGATTTCTGCAATGATTGCCAGAACCTTGATGTAAATCTCCTGTCTCGATCTGAAATGATAGACAATGGCACACCGTGACGTACCACTATCTCGTTTATGTATAGTCTTGCCAGTTTATCCATCGTGTAGGTCTCACGCATTGGCAAGAAATGAGCAGATTTGGTTAATCGATCAACGATAACCCAAATAGTATCATGACCACCGGAAGTGCGGGGATGCTTGGGAATAAAATCCATAGCTATTTGTTCCCACTTCCAAAGCGTAATCTCAGGTTGTTCCAGTGAACCTGACGGTTTCTAGTGTTCCGCCTTCACTTTTGCACACGTAAGACATCGACCAACATACTCGGCTATGGTTTTCTTCATACTCGGCCACCAATAAAATTCTCGTAAGTCTTGGTACATTTTTGTTGATGCATTTAATGTCCCTAGTTCAATTTTGTACTAATAATCATGTAAAGATTAAAGTTATATTAATGGAAGTTGTCTTTATATATTGTTCTTAATGTTGAATATTGATTATATGATTGTTTGATTTGATTTAATTAATATTTGAGTATGAGTATGACTCATTCGGGCGAATGACTCTATCGAATGAAGTCATTCGCCGAATGAGAATAGCGACTGACTATACTCAGCGAATGAGCCATTCGCCGAATGACTCATTCGACTGACTTGTCTATTCGACATAGTCATTCGCCGAATCAGTTGTTTCGGCCACTCATTCGGCCGAATGACTACGGTCTATAAATACATGTTAAAATCATTTCAAACCTAACTTTCCCGAGTCCTCATTCTTCCAGTGCACTCTAGTGTCAAACCCTTGAAGTTTTGAGCGATTCTTCACGTCCAACTTCGATTCTCAACCCGTGGTGATCGATGTTACTCGCACGTTGATTCTACACACTCGATTCACCACGGTTACTGTTGATTTCGATTGGAAAACCCTGGAATAGGATTCCGCACTATTCCAGAGGCTGTCAAGCAGATTTCCCTTGGAATCAGATTGTTTCCGAGCTCCTTGTTGGTCCTACAAAGTGGTATCAGAGCTTTGGCTCTTGATTCTGCTTGATTTCCATTCAAAATCACTAAATCTTTGATTGTTCGTTCGAGATCTGCAAAAACCCTAAGTTTCTTGTCCTTCAAGTCACTATTTCATTGAAAATCAGTGGGTTTGTGTGGTTGTTTTGTCTAATCGTTTATCCCAATTTGTTCATTATCATCTCATGATGTTCTGTACCAAATTTGGTACTTAGATTTGGTCAAAATCTCAAGTTATCGCATTTTTGATTGCTAAAACCCCCAGATCTGCCGAATGAACATGGCGGCCGAATAGGTTTGGCCGAATCAGCCTCATTCGCCGAATAGCTACATTCGACAGTCTCATTCGCCGAATAGCTCCATTCGATCAAGTCATTCGGCGAATAGCCCTCATTCGATCAGTCATTCGGCGAATAGCTTCATTAGGTCAAGTCATTCGGAGATTAGCACTCATTCGAACTCTCATTCGGCGAATAGCCTCATTCGACCCTTTCATTCGCCGAATAGGTTCATTCTCTCTGCTCATTCGTCAAACAGTCATACTCAGACTTTCATTCGCCGCAATTAACTAATTCGGACCCCGACATTCGCCCCTGGAATTTTCATTCGGCAATGAGTTTGCAAATTTTTCTAAGTGTTGAATCCTGTTGTTCCTGATCAAATGGAAGACTTAGCATTGATGGCGAACCAGAATCATCGTATTCAGACTTTGCTACTGACTAAGACTGAGACTGGGAACTCTAATAAAGCTCCAAAGTTATTATCATTAGACGATTATCCACACTGGAAGTATCGGTTTGAGATCCACATCCATGGGGTGGATACAAACTTGTGGATGATGATTGAGGGAGGTTATCTGAGGCCTCTGATTGAAGATGGAACTCCTATGCTAGTCACACGGATGACTGAGCCTCAGAGGAAGCTTTATGATTATGAGAAGAAAGCTTATGCTATTCTATCTCAATCCATTGCTACTGATATCTTCCATTAGTTCAGACAATTTACTTCTTCTAAGTATTTGTGGGATGCTTTGCAGCAACGGTATGAAGGCAATGATGCTTTGAAGAACATCAAGTCTAAGGCATTAAGGAAGGAATTAAACAGCTTTATGTATGTTGGAAATGAATCTTTGGATGATTTGATTACCAGATTCTATCATCTACTGAGTGAGTTGTTCAATCATGAAGTCAAGACCACTACTCAGGAAAAGATTCAATGTTTAGCAGATGCACTTCCTCCAAAATGGGAATCATTTTTGATGGTTCTTAAGCAGAATGAGATGATGTCACACATGGATATCAATGATTTTATTCAGAAGTTGAAGGAGCAGGAAATTGAGAACAAGTGGAAGGCTAAAAGGGTTGCTCAAGTTCAGGATCCTTCATTGTACTATTCTACACCTACTGTGGAGAAAATTTCTTCTCATGCTCCACTGAAGACTGCTTTTGTTTCTCAGACTGCTGAAGCTCCATCTTCTAATCAGATTCTTTTCAGTCAATCATCATCCTCTTCAAATTCTCAGAAAGAACATCATCAACCAGTCACAAGTCTAAAGACAGAGAATTTTGATAAAGTTACAATTGAGATTGCTAAAGAGCATATGGGTCTTTTGTCTACTTTGGTCAGTTCTTATGATGGATTGGTAGCAGGAAAAATTGGAAATCCTTATCTGATGAATGATGACTACTCTCAGATAGATCCAGATGACATGGAAAGGATTGACATTATGTGGGCTTTGGAAAGTGCTGTGAGGAGAGCCAAGGAGTTTGTGAAAAGGACTGGAAAAGACATTAACTTGAACAAAGAATCTAAGTTTGGATTTGATATGGCCTCTGTCACTTGTTACAATTGTGGAGAAAAGGGTCACTTTGCCAGACAATGCAAACATCCAAAGAAAGCTGGAAACAAGAATCCTTTTCATCATCAGAAATATTCTGCAGCAAATACAGAAAGAAGACTTGTCCTTATTGATTCTCATGCTCAGACTAGTTCTTCAAATGCAGGCAAAGCCTTGATGGTACAGCAGGATGAAGGTGAGAATTGGGATTTCAGATTTAATTCTGAACAGGGGGGGCAAGATAAAGCTTGTGTTGCTGAGATTCAGAAGACAGATGATCTACTGAAGAGAGTACTGCCGAAGGAGCACGTCTTAAGACAGAAGAAACATCTGGATCAGAGTCTGAAAGCTTGACTGATTCTGACACTCAATCTGAGTCTGATGCTGATGTTGAAGAATCTCCTACTCAGTTTGCCTTGATGGTAAACTCATCTGCTACTCCTGCTGCAACTTCTCAGTCTGATCAGGTATCTGATGATTGTTCATCTTCTGTTTTTAATTGTTTTAATTGTGTTGACCTTAAAAGCAAGGTTCTTTCCTATCAAAATCACAATGCTGCTTTGATCAGTGATCTCAACCAATGTATTGATGCTAACAAAGTTTTAAAAGCTAATGAAAAAGATTTTGAAGCTAAAATTGAACTTTTAAATAGACAACTTCATGAGGCTGAGATTGCTGTTCTTAGCAAGCAAGATGCTATAACTTCTTATCTCAATACCATTAATGAGGTAAAGAAGAAGTTAGCAATGGTTGAGTGTGATTATGAGACCCTAGGACAAAAGCTTAAGAGCTATGAGAGCGCATCTTATATCATTGAGCACATGATCAGCAAAGAAGCTGATCATAAGGGTAAGGGAACTATGAGTTATCAAAGATGTCCTCCACCAATCTTAAACAGCTTTGTTAATTCACCAAATGACAAAGATGTTAAAGATTTTCAAGTTATAACTCCTTTAGTAATTGATCCGATTGGGATGATTGCTGATGAAGGTTCCTCTTTGTCAAAGGAATCTTCGGTGGATGGACTTGTAGAGGATTGGGTTTCAGATTCTGAGAATGAATCTGATGATTCATCTGATTGTGTTAATGCTCAGAATCCACTCCCTGTTATCAAAAAGGGTGACCCAATCTCATCTTCAAAAATATATCAAGCCTTAGGTTTTGTTAAAGCTTCAAAAGAAAATGAAGCTTGTGTGTTGAACAAGTTTGACAATCTTGTTCCAAATGGGAAAAAGGGTTTGGGTTTTCATCAGAACACGCCTAAGACAAATGTTTTCAAACCAAAAAGGCAATCTTTTTCTGAATTAAAACATTTTCATAAAAAGGGAGAACCGGTTTGCTTTGAGTGTGGTGCACCTGGGCACTTTGTTAGATCTTGCCCTCAGTTGATCAGACCAAAGGTTGCACCACCTAGAAAACAAAATCAGATTTTTGTTAAAGCTGTAAAATCTGAATCCAAGTCAATTCAGACAAAACCCAAACAACCAAATCAGGTTAAATCTGTGGACAAGGGTAAAGGGAAACTGATGAACTTGAAAGTTCTCAAGACTGTAAATATTGATCAAGTTAAATCATCATCCATTTATCTAAAAAATTCTTTCAGTAAAAATGCAGTCTGGAAAGTAAAGTTTGAGACTTCAGTTCCACCCACTTCAGACAAGGCTGTTTCAGATGGCAAATGGATCGATGTTATGATCCGAGACTCATTGGGTCAACCCAAGACTATAAAGGCTTGGGTTCCCAAATTAAACTAATTGTCTTATTTTTGTGCAGATTGCCCCAACAGCTGCTTTAAACAGCTCTTGGATTGTCGATAGTGGGGCTTCAAGGCACGTGACAGGAAATATCTCTTTGCTCTCCAACGTTCAATCTGTTCATGGTGGTTATGTAGCTTTTGCTGGTGACAAAGGTGGTTTTATCACGGGAGAGGGAATCTTATCAAATGGGCAAGTTTCATTTGACAAAGTCAGATATGTCAAGCAATTGGAGAATAATCTGCTTTCTGTATCACAGATCTGTGATAAAAACTACAAAGTTCTTTTCGATGACTCCAAATGCTACATTCTAAAGCAAGGTGTAGTTATCCCTGAAGAATGGATTTTGATGTCTGCCCCCAGAAAGCAAGACTTGTACGTACTCAATATGGCCGCAGCATCAACTACATCCTCCACAGCTTCATGTTTTATGTGAAAGGCAACAGAAAAAGATTCAATACTTTGGCATAAGAGGATGGGTCATTTGAGTTTACGCAAGATGAATCACCTGGTGCACAACAATCTGGTTGAAGGGGTTAGTCTGAAGAATTTCAAGCTGTCTGATGTCTGTGTTTCTTGCAAAAAGGGCAAGCAAGTCAAGCAATCTCACAAACCGAAGAAGTATCACTCAATCACTGTTCCACTTGAGCTGCTCCATATGGATCTTTTTAGTCCTGTTAACCAGAAGAGTATTGCTGGGGATCAGTACTGTCTTGTCATCACTGATGAATATTCCAGATACTCTTGGGTTTTCTTTCTAAAGGAGAAGTCTGAAACGTTTGACTGCATTCAAGTGTTGGTTACCAAACTTGAATCTCTCTATAAGCTCAAGATTCGCATACTCAGGACCGACAATGGGACAGAGTTCAAAAATCACAACATGGAGAACTTTTGTAATGAACGAGGTATTGTTCAACAATTTAGTGCTCCATATGTTCCCCAAATGAACGGTGTTGCTGAGCGAAAGAACATGACTTTGATTGAGGCTGCGAGGACTATGCTTGCAGATTCGTCTCTTCCAGTTCAATTCTGGAATGAAGCTGTAGCTAATGCTTGTTACACTCTAAATCGAGTGTTGATAGTGAAGAGACATGGGAAAACTTGCTTCAAATTGCCCCATAACAGAAAGCCAAATCTTAAGTATCTTGAACCATTTGGTGCACCATGCACTATGCTTAAGAAACATGAGCAAGGCAAGTTTAATAAAAAGGTGGAAGAAGGGTATTTTCTTGGGTACAGCACTCCAAATAAAAGATTTTATAACATATCAACTCAAAACATGGAGGAGTGGTACCATGTTGATGTTCAGAAGTATTCCATGCCCCCACCTGGGAAGGGTCCTGATTGGATGTTCAACTATTCTGATCTGTTTGACTCCTTCAACATGCCCCCCATGTACACTGATGAAGATGTTGTTGTTCAGATGCTATATGATGCACAAAATGCACCTGAAGAAACAATGCAACCCTCATTTGTTTCCACTCCTACAGCACAGACACATGATGACAGCTCAGACACAAACGACAACTCAGTTCCTCCAGCTGCCCCTGAACAAGCTGTTGACAATCTTGTGCCAGGACTTGAGGATCTGAATCTGAATAAACTTGATCCACATGTTGAAGTTCCCGCTCATCCTGTTGGCAGAATTAATCGGATTCATCCTCAAGAAAATATTATTGGAAGTCCTTTGGATGGGGTCAAGACAAGAAATCAGCTTTCTTCAGGAGGACTTGCAGACATTCTTGACTTTGCAGATGTAAACTTTTGTGCCCATTCATGTTTTATCTCCCAAGTTGAGCCACGTTCTGTTACTGAAGCTCTCAAAGAAGAATCGTGGGTAGATGCAATGCAAGAAGAACTTCTTCAGTTCAAAAAGTTAGGTGTCTGGCAATTGGTTGACAGACCAAAAGGTGTGAAAGTAATAGGCACCCGATGGGTTCTTCGTTGCAAGAAGGATGATCATGGTATCATTGTGCAAAACAAGGCACGCCTGGTTGTTCAAGGATTCAGACAAGTTGAAGGTTTGGACTATAATGAAGTATTTGCACCAGGTGCTCGACTTGAAGCCATTCGTATCTTCTTGGCTTATGCATCCTTCAAGAAGTTTAAAGTTTATCAGATGGATGTAAAGAGTGCATTTCTTCATGGTGTGATAAATGAAACATTGTATGTCAGTCAACCTCCCGGGTTTGAGGATCCATTGCATAGAGACCAAGTCTATAAGTTAGATAAGGCCTTATATGGATTTCATCAAGCACCGCGAGCATGGTATGAGACACTTTCTACTCACCTTCTGAACAATGGGTTCAGAAGAGGTGTTATTGACTGTACACTGTTCATTCGAGAAAAGGATGGTGACTTAATCTTGGTGCAAGTATATGTGGACGACATCATCTTTGGTTCAACAAATGATGATCTGTGCAGAGATTTTGAAAAGGTTATGAAAGAGAAGTTGGAGATGAGCTCAATGGGAGAGATGAAATTTTTTCTGGGATTACAAGTAGATCAGTCTAAGGAAGATTCTTCATCCATCAAACCAAATATGTTGGGGACATACTGAGCCGGTTCAGTA
The DNA here is from genome assembly GCA_009363875.1 of Mikania micrantha. NCBI lineage: Eukaryota > Viridiplantae > Streptophyta > Magnoliopsida > Asterales > Asteraceae > Mikania > Mikania micrantha. The sequence continues at coordinate 60,250,447 of CM018691.1, read as the reverse complement.
TGTCTGATGCAAAGCCTGCTTGTACCCCACTGGCTGTCAATCACAGGATTACACCAGATGAAAAGGGGGAGTTAATTGATGCTACTTTGTACCGAGGAATGATTGGGTCTCTTATGTATCTTACTGCTTCTCGGCCAGACATCATGTTCGCCACATGCTTGTGTGCACATTATCAATCAAAACCAAGAGTGTCTCATCTGATTGCTGTCAAAAGGATTATGCGTTATCTAAAGGGTACTCCTGATCTTGGTTTATGGTACCCTAATGATGATAATTTTGAACTTACTGCATACAGTGATTCCGATTATGGTGGCTGCAAAAGAGACTTCAAGTCAACATTTGCGGGATGTCAGTTCTTTGGAACCCGATTGGTTACCTGGCAATGCAAGAAGCAGACGTCGGTGTCTACTTCAACCTGTGAAGTTGAATATATTGCTGCTGCTAGTTGTTGTTCTCAGATCATCTGGATCCAACAGCAACTCAGGGACTTTGGGTTACATTATTCTAACACTCCTATATATGTTGATAATACTGCCGCCATAGCTGTCACTAAAAATCCGGTTCAGCACTCGAAAACAAAACACATCGACATTAAATATCACATCATAAGTGATTGTTTTGAAAAGAAATTAATCGATGTTGTTAAAATTCACACTGATCACCAGAAAGCCGATCTTTTCACAAAAGCTTTTGATAAACCCAGATTTTTATATCTGTTATCGGCTAATGGTGTTTTCCAAAAGGATGAAGTCCTACCTTCATCTGAATCTAACAAATGATCATCGTTTTTATTAGTTATTTCTGTTATTTCTTTTAATTCAGTATTTCTGTTATTTCTTTATTTTAAACAAAAACTCAAAAAGATTTTTCGTTTTAGGTTTTTAGGGGGAGATAGTTGTTAATTGAAAAACCAAAAACATTTGAAAATTGAAAAACCAAAAACATTTGAAAAATTCAAAAATACAAAAACAGCTGAAAAAGTTAGAATTGAGATGGTCTTTCTTTGAAAAAGTGACACATTAATCTATCATGATATAGAAGCTGAGTTGAATGTGTAAGCTGAACACACAAGAAAATTATGATGTGATGTACTGATAAACCAACTCTACAAATGAATAAACAGCTTGTGATAACTTAGAAAGTCCGATTTGTGGAATCTGTTTTATAACACCATTTATGTGAGAAATAGTTTTTGACTCAAATCAAGCATACACCGGTCATCATGGAATCAAATGAGGCTTCAATTAAAGAAAAACAAAAACAAGCTGGTATTATGCTTGATGAAAAATAAAAGCAAGCTGGTATTAAGCTTGATGAAAAATAAAAGCAAGCTGGTATTAAGCTTGATGAAAAATAAAAGCAAGCTGGTATTAAGCTTGAAGAAAAATAAATGCAAGTTGGTATTAAGCTTGAGAAATACTTGAACAAATTAAGTTCGATTCCATACACTGCTAGGACGAACCTAGCTGAAGCCGTCCATTTGGATAGAACAAGAAAAATCCAAAAAGATAATAAAATTGAAATCTTATTGAATTTATGATGACTGGTATTAAGATATGCAGAAATGAGTTATAAACTAATTTTGATCTTTAATGGTGAAATGAAATGGGAAACTCAATCAGAAAACATGAGTAATCACAAAGTTTGTTTAGTAGTTGTGTATTGTATAGTTTAAGATTGGACAATTATATCAGTAATCATATCATAAGATAAATGTGTCTAAGGTGAAACATTCAATGAAGCTGATGTGATGTGATTAGATGTATGTGTTATTTTATCAATAGACCTCTCACAAAAACATGTGTTTCTTTGTTTTTAGTTACTAGTTGTACAGTCGTATTTTGTTTCAGAAAAGTACAAAAAGATTTTCAATTTTCAATTTTCAATTTTCAATTTAATTTTAGATGATCATTTGTAGGTTCAGACGTCTGTCTCATCTGAATCCTGAACCAACTAGACATATCTTCATAATTGTCATCAACTTTTTTTCTGATTCAAACAGTAAAATCTTGAAATCAGTGTGTGTTTTGGGTGTTAAAATTCTCATTTGCCCGAATGAGATGTTAGACTCATTCATTCGGCCGAATGACTCCATTCGACGAATGACTCATTCGATCGAATCACTCATGACAGAATCAGTCTCATTCGGCGAATGACTTGTGACGAATGACCCATTTGTCATACTTATTTGGCGAATGACTCATATCGTATGACCCATTCGTCAGTCACATTCGGCGAATGAAAAAATGTCGAATGAAACTCATTCAACATTCACATTCGGCGAATGTGGGACCCTATATAAATAGTAATTCGGACGAACTACCTCATTCGCCAAAATTTTCTTTCGCCCCTACTGTGTGTTTTCATTCGCCCGAAAAACTTCTTTCTTCGGCCGTTCTTTTTGTCGTGATTCCTACTCACCCAGCCACTGATAATCTTCTTTATTGTCATATCAGGTACATTGGGATCGAATATCTTCAAGTTCTGACCGTGAAATCATCAAAAACAGAACAATTTTAGGGTTTTAGGGTTTTCCATTTCGCCCTTGTAATAAACTGACAATTTGGACTTGAAATCACATGATTCATGTTTTAAAGTTGTTAGTCGGTCGATTCTGAGCATAGATATCTGATTTTTATGGACTGATTTGATTTTTTGGAAAATGGTGTCTGAATTTCAAAAGACAGCCGAATGACGCCATTCGGCGAATGTCTCATTCGACGAATGACTAAGTCAGCATATAACTCATTCGGCGAATGAAGCCCATACGGCGAATGAAGCCCATTCGGCGAATGAAGCTCCTTCGACAAATGACTCATTCGACCAAAGTGTTCATTCGTCCAAATTCATTTCATTCGGCATATCAGTTTAAACTGATTCTGTTTTCTGTTTTTAATCTGATTTCAGTAGTTTAAGTTATTTCTGTTGTTCTGACATGTGTATTTCTCTGATTTCCAGAATGGCTGGATATAAATCAGTGACGAAGAACAACATATGCGCACATTTGGATCTTACCACTCCGAACGCCAAGCACTACACTGAGATTATTACTTTTCTCAGGCGTTCGGGGATCTTTTCTGCCATTTCCACTATACATGTGCCATATCAATCGCATCAATAGGATTTCTGGGCTTCGGCAGATATCGATTGTGAGGCTGAACCTCCAGTGATCAGAGGGAAGGTTCTTGGACATGATGTGGTTATTTCAGCCGAGCACATTAGGAGAATTTGTGGTTTTCAGGATTCTCCTGATCAGCCTTATTTGTTAGATCGCTATCTAGTTCGCGGCTGCTTTATGAGATGCAAGTATGAGGGAGATCTAGGAGCTGGGATTCTCAACAAAGCTTATATGTCTCCGTAGTTTAAGTATCTTGCTCACGTTCTGATTCACTGTCTTGGATCCAGGAGAGGAGGATTTGATGACATGCGAGAGACCATACAGTGTGCCTTTGTTGCACTTGTGCTGAACAGACCATTCAACTTCTCTGAGATGGTTTTCACTCACATGAAGGAGAATGTAGCTTTGAAGGGAGACAAGAAATTTTTGATGTACCCAAGGTTCCTACAGCAGTTGATAGATGCTCAGTTACTTGACTTGCCGAAGATCAATGCTGACATTATCAGGCTGGAGCATATGAATGATCTCACCCTCAACAGGGTGATGTCATACAGAGGCAAAGACAGAAAGCCTGCTTCTAGATCCTTATTTGGTCATCTCTTTAGGCCAGATTACATAGCTCCTGTTGGTCAGAGATGGAGACATGATGATTCTGACTCAGATATGGAGGACATAGTTGTGCCTGGTGATGATGGTGATGATGGTGATGCTGGTGCAGGTGCAGGTGGTGATGGTGCAGTAGTGTTATTGTGAACACTGTTGCTGGTGATGTTGTTACTGCTATGGATGTTAGCATGGTGGATGCTGGTGGTGTGAGTGCTGGTGTTAGCACTTCTGCTGCAGATGAAGTGGTTGACATTGATTCGTTGATGGAGTTGGATTTCTTGACGACTACAACCTCCACAGTGTCTATTCCTCTTGATACTACAGTCACTACATCTGCAGCAGATGAAGATGAATCAGAGGACTCAAGTGATGATGATGGTGAAGCCGGTGTTGATGAGGCTGGTAGTCCTGATTCTGAAGATACACCTGATGAAGAGTTCGAGACTGTTTGGCTTGGGGGGAGGATGACAAAGAGGAAAAGGAAGAGGAGTGAAGCAGTGATAGAAGAGATTTCTGATCCTTTATTCATTCCAGATTTTGACATTTCTCCACCTCCTCGGTCCTCTGCTCCTGCTACTGCAGCTATGTCTGCTGCTGCTATTCAGTCTTCATCTTCTCGGGCTAGGAGAGGAAAGAGATCAAGATTTTCTTTCCAGAGGAGGTCAGAACTGACGACAGTTGCTACAACTATTGTCACATCAGTAGCAGCTGTCTCAGTCTCTTCACTGACACGGTCAAGGGCTACTCATGTTCGTGCTACCACTGCCCCTCTGACCACCTCTATGTCTCAGGCTCCCATATTCTCTACTGCTTCTGCTGGTCCCTCCATCTCACGGGCTGACATGTCTATACCTACTGTTTCAGTTGTTGATCAGCTGAGTACACTGAACAGTATGGTACCGAGACTGATGGAGAGGAATATGGAGCAGGAAAGGAAGAGTAGAGAGCAGGATCTGGTTATCGCTCAACTTACTCAGAGGATAACAGATCAGGATGCACTGTTGCTTCAAGCTGCGGATCAGAGAGCAGACCTCAGAGCCAGATCAGCCCAGCAAGAAGAACAGTTGCTGAAATATATTGATGAGCATAATCAGTTGGCACTTACTGCCACTGGTTTTAGTGATCGTATTCTTGCTCTGGAAGCTGAGAGCGCCCGACTTGCTGAACTGATTGAAGGTTCCAATGAGGGCACACCCAGAATTGAAGGTTCTGCAGCAATTTCTGATGAATCAGACAAAGAAGAAGATGATGAAGAAGAAGAAGAAGAGTTTGAGGAGGAAAAGGTTGACTATGAGGATTCAGAGAAAGATGATGAATCTGATGATGATGACAAGGACGGATCAGGAAGTGGGTCTTCTGGTTCATCAAGTACTGATGATGATGACGATGATGATCAAGCCCCTTCTACATCAGAGATCCGATCCAAGAAAGCCAATGACAAGAAGAAACAGGCTCCTCCTCCACCTCCTCCTGCTCAGACAGAAGAATCCACAGCTGCCGAGGAAGTCGAAGCTGTGCCATTGAGACGTCAGTTAGATAAGACTTTGACGATGATTTTAGACGTTCAAGGCATCATACAACACTCGGTTAGCTATGACAAAGAGGAGGGAGAAATCATACATTGCCTATCTAAGGAACAGATTACAGAACTGTTCAGGCTTAACCCAGATGAGGTTATTGCTGATGATTCCTCTGTACCGGTGTTTGATGAACCATCTCCAGAACCTTTTGATGACATTGATGAGGTTATTCTGGAGGACATAACCGAGGAGGAGTATCCAAAGTACACATCAGCTGAGGAAGAGCTCCCAACATTTACTGATCAGTTTGATCAAGCAACCGAAGATCTACTGATCCGATACTTAGAAGAACAGATTGAGGTCAGCAAAGCCGAAGCTGATGATTAAAAGAAAAGGAAAGAGGAATGGCAGGCCTACTGGGAGGTCCTGAAAAGAGAAAGCACCATGAAGATGCTAGACTCACACAAGAAAGTCTACAAGACCAAAGGCTACAAGGCTAGAGGTCAAATTCTGAGCTGGGCATACTTTCATGATTTAGGGTGCTATGCGGTAAAGAGAGAGAGAGAGAGGGATTGATTATTTCAAGCATCCCCATGACTTCAAGACGTTGCCAGGCTTTGAAGTTAATCAGTTAGCACGTTTGAAGATGTTATACAGTGAAGATTCCGGGATGTCTGCTTGGTTCTCTCGACAAATTCAGTATGAGTACAGAAAGAAGTGGGTGAACTTCCAGCCTCAACAGCCTGAACGTTATTATCTGCCTGAGATTGATGGAGACACCAGAAAGCATAAAGTTATCCTGAAGTGGCTTCCTCCTAAAGTCTTGAAGAAGATTCCTTTGAGGAAGATGCGTCAAGATTTTTTGGAAGGCTTCCGATGGTGGTATTATGACGGACGTACTGGAGAAGCTGTGATAGTTCTATGTAAAGACAAGAAGTGGGAGACAGTACGTATTTTTGAGCCAATGTGGTTGACTAACTTGTCCCACAAAGATGTTATAGCATTGTATCGTCATCAGATTTTCTTCGATGTACAGGATATGGAACAGGCACTTCAGTTCATAAGAGTGATTAGAATCTGCATATGCTTAAAGGTTCATGCTGGAGCTGACTGGAAAGCTATTAATGAGAAGTACTTCAAGAAAGACACTTCCAAGAGCTGAACTAGGTCCAAGGGGGACTTTGTTGATGCATTTAATGTCCCTAGTTCAATTTTGTACTAATCATCATGTAAAGATTAAAGTTATATTAATGGAAGTTGTCTTTATATATTGTTCTTAATGTTGAATATTGATTATATGATTGTTTGATTTGATTTAATTAATATTTGAGTATGAGTATGACTCATTCGGGCGAATGACTCTATCGAATGAAGTCATTCGCTGAATGAGAATAGCGACTGACTATACTCAGCGAATGAGCCATTCGCCGAATGACTCATTCGAGTGACTTGTCTATTCGACATAGTCATTTGCCGAATGAGTTGTTTCGACCACTCATTCGGCCGAATGACTACAGTCTATAAATACATGTTAAAATCATTTCAAACCTAACTTTCCCAAGTCCTCATTCTTCCCAGTGCACTCTAGTGTCAAACCCTTGAAGTTTTGAGCGATTCTTCAAGTCCAACTTCGATTCTCAACCCCTGGTGATCAATTCTTACTCGCACGTTGATTCTACACACTCGATTCACCACGGTTGCTGTTGATTTCGATTGGAAAACCCAGGAATAGGATTCCGCACTATTCCAGAGGCTGTCAAGCAGATTTTCCTTGGAATCGAATTGTTTCCGAGCTCCTTGTTGGTCCTACAATTTTATTAGCGCTGGGATGCAAGGAGTACTTGGTCTTGTGTGCTTCATCAAAGATAAGCCTTCTCAATTCGTCCACTGCAGGAATCAACACACGATCCTTGTAGTAGATGACTCCATCAGGCTTTGTTTCAAATTACTTTTCTACTGCACAACCCAGTTCTCTCTTCACGTGTCCTCGTTCAACTGCCTCTTGTTGTGCTTGAATAATCTTATCGCGTAAGCTTGTCTGCACAGTCATTCCCATTGCTCTGACGCGCAAGGGTTTGACCCGTTCCTTCCGGCTCAAGGCGTCAGCTACAACGTTTGCCTTGCCTGGATGGTACTTGATTAAACAGTCATAATCATTTAAAAGTTCAACCCAACGTCGCTGTCGCATGTTGAGTTCCTTCTGATTAAATATATGCTGCAGACTCTTGTGATCAGTAAATATGTACACTTGGTGCCATATAAGTAATGTCTCCAAATCTACAATGCAAATACCACTGCTCCCAGTTCCAGATCATGAGTAGTGTAATTCTTCTCATGAATCTTTAGTTGTCTCGAGGCGTACGCAGTGACTTTGTCCCTTTGCATTAACACGCAACCAAGTCCCTGATGGGATGCATCACAGTACACAACAAAGTCATCACAACCTTCTGGGAGAGATAACATCGGCGCATCACATAACTTTTGCTTCAAAATCTGGAAGGCATCTTCTGGCTTCTGTTCCCAAACAAACGGCTCGCTTTTCTGTGTTAGTTTGGTAAGAGGCACGGCTATCTTAGAAAAGTTTAAGATAAACCTTCTATAATAGCCTGCTAATCCCAAAAAGGACCGAATCTCCATCGGTGTCTTCGGAGTATCCCAGTTCTTTATAGCTTCAATCTTGGCAGGGTCTACACTCGCTGTTGACTACGTGACCCAGAAATTGAACTTTTCTTAACCAAAATTCACATTTAGAGAATTTGGCATAAAGTTTCTCTTCCTTCAACAGCTCCAAGATTCTCCTGAGATGCTTTTCATGCTCAGCTTTGCTTTTGGAATAGATCAGTATGTCATCAATGAAAACAATGACAAACTGATCCAGATACGGCTTGCACACTTTGTTCATGAGATCCATGAAAACCGCTGGTGCATTCGTCAATCCAAAAGGCATCACCATAAACTCATAATGCCCATATCTGGTTCGAAACGCCGTCTTTGGTATATCTTCGTCTTGAACTCTAAGCTGATGATATCCGGACCGTAAATCAATCTTCGAAAAATACTAAGCTCCTTGGAGTTGGTTAAACAAATCATCAATCCTCGGCAATGGATACCGATTCTTGATGGTTAGCTTGTTCAGCTCACGCTAGTCTATACACATCCGAAAGGATCCGTCTTTCTTCTTAACGAACAGAACCAGAGCTCCCCAAGGTGAGTAGCTCGGTATGATGAATTCTTTGTCAAGTAACTCCTGCAGTTGGTTCGACAATTCCTGCATCTCTGAAGGTGCTAACCTATAAGGAGATTTATCAGTAGGATTTGCTCCAAGAATTATGTCGATGCGAAACTCTACCAGTCGTACAGGTAGCGAACCTGGTAAGTTTTCAGGAAACACTTCGGAGTATTCCTCTACTACCGGCACATCTTGAATCTTGATCTTGTCTTTCTCTTTCTCCTCCACATGAACCAAGAAACTATACACTGCTTCTGTGGACACCTACGCGCTTTTATGTAGGATATGATTTTGACACTATGCTTTGCTTGATCCCCTCGAACTTCCAACACACGATCATTCGTCAATGGAACCCAAAGTAGCTTTTCAGTACAGATGACTTCCACTCTATTGAGAGATAGCCAATCCATCCCAACAATGGTGTCGAAACCGCCTAACTCCATCGGTATCAAGTCGATGGTAAATGTATGATCAATAAGGGTAAGTGGGCAGTTCCTAAGTATAGTGCTAGCTGTGATTTGTTTCCCATTTGCTACTTCGATAATATAAGGGGAGTCTAAAGATTCCTCAATAAGATTAAGTTTGCGTGCAAAGTCAGATTAAATAAAACTCTAATCTGCACCAGTGTCAAACAAATTAGATGCATAAGAGTCATGTAAAAGAAATGTACCAGGGACCACGTTAGGGTCTTGGCGTGCTGCATTGGCTCCAATCACAAAAGCCATCCCACGAGGTGCTTGAGCTCCCTGTTGCATTCACTTCGGACAGTCTTTGGAGAAATAGCCTACTTCTTCACAGTTATAGCATCCCCTATTGTTTTTGTTGTGATTTCCAGGGTTTGGTGGTGGAGGTAATGCTCTAGCAGCATTGTTTGTAGCTTGTGTGGCTGGGGTACGACATTGCGGAGCCTAGTTGCCTAGTCAGCCACAACTGTTGCATTTTATACACTTCGCAGTAGCAGGATGATGATATTTGCATTGTGCACACTGAGGATGCATTCCAACATAGGGTTTGTGTGCAGCATTAGTAGGTGCTGCAATGACTTGTTGCAGAGGGGTGGCCATCATATAGTTTTTAACGATCTTCTGCTTCTTCTTCTAATGGAGTTCTGGCTTCTTTGACGGTTCTTCCTTAGCTTTGCCCGAGTCCTTCTTTAGAACTCCTGATTTCACATCACATCAGTGAGTTTAGCTGATAGAAAGATGGCTGACTCCAGAGTTGCAGGGTTTACAGCAAGTACAATGCCCTGAATACAGGATGGTAATCCTCCCACATAACGATCAATCAGCTTTTCCAGAGTTGGCACCATCTCTGGCACCAAAGCTACCAGTTCATGATAGCGAGTAGTGAAAGTCATGTGGTCAGCCCCTTTCATCACATGATTGGACAATTCAGTCTCTAGCTTCTGAAGTTCATTCTTTGGACATAATTCATTCCTTAAGAGGATTTTGAAGTCTGCCCAAGGCATAGCCTGTGCTCCATCTCTACCTCGAGCTCTTATCTGTGAGTTCCACCATGTTAAGGCCCGCTTGAATACTATAAGTCTTTATTATAGACGCAAATTAGGGTTTTGGTCTCGACGTGCAACTAAGTGTCCTATGTTACGAATGAGTTCCTATGATTCTCTCTATAAATTCTAATACACTACCCGTTTATAACCCCAATCCCTTAGTGTAATACCCCGACCGATGGCGGAAACGTCGGGATGCCACGAGGGATGTGTAGATTGTTCAGAAGCTCGTGGGCATCAAATTCAAATCATCATATATCATTCCATCAACCAAAATAATTACACAAAAATCATGTTCATCATGAAATAGTTACAACAATTACAAAATAGATTTAGCTATCTAACTACATTCTAATCGCCAGATATTTAGTTATTTCGCTAAGTCCAAGATCCTATATGATGATGTTCAAAATATGAGAGACCATCCTTCTCATCCTACTTGGCTTCATCACCTGAAACATGTAAGAAAATCAAGTGTCAACTACTAAGTAGTTGGTGAGTAATCATAAGTTTTTATACTTTAAAAGTGTTTTATAAAATGAGTATAAAAGTTTGTGTTTCGAAAAGATTTTATAAAAAGTTTAGATAAAATAAGTATAAGAACTTATGGTCTTTCTGAGGAAATCCACAAGAGTACCTGTGTGACAATCCAATACATATCCCAACACAATCAATCAAACACACAAACAAACACATAATCACATATCAATTCAGTCATAGACAATCAGAAATAATCATAGTCAATAATAGATAATCAACCACATAACCATTCAACCAAATCTCAACATCAATATTCTCAAATAATATCTGTGACTATACATGGATATTATGTAATTAACATAAGTTAAAAACATGATCCGTGGAGTGGAAGCTATCCACGTGGCAATACATGAAACCAATGCAATTAACCAAGGTCAAATGCAATGTTTGACGGAGTTGTGATATTCCAAGTGGCAATTCACGTAATCATTGTTATTAACCGGAGTCAATGACAATGTTACACGGATGTATAGTAATAAGTGATAATCCAATATAATGATAATCCATAATAATGACAATCCATAATATGAATATCATATTGATAAACAGGTATCATCCTTGTGTTATCAAAATAATATTTAAAATTTGGTATACATGTTTCACCTCCGAGTTTTAAAACAAAACAGTTTAAAAGAAAGGGAGGTTATGAGAACTCACCTGAATCCTTAGAATTTGTGTTTTCTTAGTATGCGCGCTCGCGTATGTGAACTCAACAACAACTCAATCAACCTGTAATTTAATAGTGTTTTCGTGTTTACAATCAAATGCATTTTAAATCATATTTAATGTCCCTTTAGGTTTACTTTAAACTCAGTAGGGTTTTACTAACTTAGTTTATTTTACCTAATTTAAATACACTGCTAAGGTTTTTATAACTTATCATTCTTAGCGAGCAATTTACTTTGTCGGCCTCGATCACCTAACAATGATAATTCTTTGTGTTATCTTATGTATGTCTCCTTTATTACATGTACATACTCTCCAATATGTGGGCCTTCGTTATACATATAATCAAGCCCATACATGCATGATCAATGAACCTTACCACCATTTTCTAACCAAATTTCCTTTCTTAAAGTTTAATGAACCCATTTTCAAGTTACTTACACCAATATTTCCTTTATATAAAAATCTCATAGTTTTTATTCATTCATTCAAACAAAAGGTGGTGGCTATTGTCTTTTTATGCATGCATGGTTATTGATAACTCTTAATAGTGTTTAATCCCTTCTTAACCCTAGTTTTTGTTTCACTTATTTATGATTAGTCTGGAGGGCAGCGAACCTAGATCCGGTTACCCTTAGGTTCGGCCCAACATAATAGGGTTCGACCAAGAAGAAAATACAGCCCAAGGATTCGCTGGCCACGAACCTGTGACCCGAAGGTTTGTGAAATAGGTTCGAGTCCCCCTTAAGGTTCGGCCACATAATAGTTCGGCTATCATAAATCTCGGCCCTAAGGTTCAGCTCATTACAAGAAAAGGTTCGGTCATGTTGATATGGTTCGGCTAGATCAAGTTGCATGGTTAGGGTTCGCCTGTGGTCATGAGGTTTCGGCCAAAGGGTTTGCTTAACATGCAAAGGTTCAGCCATTAAGAGGGTTCCAGCCAAGGTTCGTCGGTTCCCAGGTTTGTCCAAGAAAAGCTTCGGCTAGCCAAGGCTCAGTCAGCCCAGGTTCATGAATCGGCAGGTTCGCAGGCCTCATGCTATGGTTCGTCTAAGACCAGAAGGGTTCGGCCATGCAATGGGTGATCCAAGGTTCGCGGCTGACTAAAGAAGGTTCGCTGCTATGCCACAGGTTCAGCCACCCCAAGGGTTCGCCGGCCTGCAACTTCGGGAGTTGACCTGTTCATCATTCTTATTTTCGAATTTTGCAGGTTTTATGATCGTTTATGGGTTCCCATGGTTCAAAACAACTCGATTTAAGATCCCACATGTTCTGAGTTCGGTTATAACAATCAAAAGTTAAAGGTTTGATATTTGCAACAAAACCAAAAAGAAAACATCAGATTTACCTCGATTCATGGATCAAACGTGAGATTTTCTTGTACTTTCTTGTTCTCCTTGATTCCCCGGTCGTTTAGGCTCCGAGATCTCGCGATTTCGTCAAGAAACGAGCTCAAAAAGCTTGAGAGAAGTTGGAGGCTTTGTGTGTGACGAAAATGGACTTAGAGAGAGAAATAGGGTGGTGGAAATGAAAGAAGAAGAAGGGTTTTCCCCCTCTTTTATCGCGTGTAGACACCACGTGGTCGGTCTCGTCTTTATCGCGATAAAATAACTAAATGTTCGGCTATTCTAGTAATTCGTATTTAAATTATAACACGTTTAAAACAATCAAATTACATTTTAATGAAATGTTTTTAAATTAGATTATTTCGTAAAATGATTCCATTTAATACGCGTAAATCTTTAAACAATTACTCGGTTCTTATCGTGAACGCATTTAAACATCAACCTTTTAAATAAATATATTTTTGCTGTAATAAAATGGTTTTAAAGAAAATCGTTTACATAAAGTGTCTCCGTTTATTTTCATTAAAGCAGTTATTTAAATAAATTTATCTCTTTCGTTTTCGTTTAAGATTGTTATTCCCAATAAACGTTTTAAGTTTTCATTTATTAATTTAAAATCGTTTGATATTATTTTATTATATCGTCGAAACGCATTACTTGCGTACGTATTCGTAAAGATCGTCACCTTTGCGAATCCGACGCTCGTACCGTATTTCGACTCGATTTACAATTTATTGAAATATCATTTCAGAATATTATTCTCAATAATTATATTCGTGTGAATCATCACCCACGCGAATACATTTATTAAGTTAATATTTCTGAATTAATATTCGCGTTTTAAATTATGTTCGTAACCTCACCACCGCGTAATCATTTCCAATTGTACTTCCATTATTTATTAACTTGAATATTATCAAACCCAAGCCAAAACCCACTAAACCAAGTCACTGACACATCGATGATAAACCGAAATATGCATATGTATAGGGCATATGCAGTGGTAGATCGCAACCTCCCCTACACCATCCCACCGCTATTTCAATAAACCATGACCATGTGTCCTTGACTATGTTTAGCAATCCAAACCATAACGAACTCCTAATTCCTTCCATTCCATATCAAAACTATAATCATCAATAATATGACTGCGATAAACTCTCTGGTTCGGTTTAGCTGGGTTACAACTAAACTTTCCATGGTTTACGCGTATAATGTGTTCTAAACATGTATACCAGTAACAGTGATAATCATCAGATAATGTATCAATATTAATAATTACAAAATCTCAGGTCGTAACAGTACAATCGTACGGATGTACGGACAACCGGAAGTACCGTGATGTTACACTTAGATAATCATTTACATAATTTAAGAAAGTTTATCATGAATTTCATTTACTAAAACCATAATTTATTTTAAGAAAATCATAAGTTAGGTTGTTAGACTCAGGTTAATCTAATTTGATCAACTCTAAGCCTATGGTTAAGTCTTAGCTTTCCTTTGTTTCTTGGATCATCGTTGTGTATAACTTAGTCTAGAGAACTGAAAGGAACTATCTAACTTAGTTATATAGTTGCATAGAGGGTTCTAAGTGTTAGGTGTTGCAACCAATATCATTTAGAAGATCTTGGCATCAAACCCTAATTATGCTCACCCAATCATGTTTGCATTTTATTTTAGATTGAAAAGCATTAATGCTTGAACTTTGGCATAAGCGTTAGCAATTCATTATCCTCTTATTGATAAAACTAATGTTTGAGCACTAGATATTGTAAGTTAGTTTCATGTTAAAATCCCAAATCATGCACGCATTCACGTGGGATCCCCATGCACACACACACTCAATCCTAATGGATGCAAGTTTCATGCGTAAGTGGGAACACTTTCACCCATAAGCACCCCAATCCCGATTTGATCATGCGAAGGGCTGCTTGGCTGAAGAAGTGACCGGCGAAGGTGTTGGCCGAAAGGGGTGTGGCCGCATGAGGCCATGGGCGAATGAGTCTTGGCCGACTGAGGAGTGCCGAAGGAGAAGACCCCGACCGAAGAGGCTAGGCCAAACGAATTGGAGCTGGACCGAACTAGCCTGGCCGAAGGAGATTAAGCCGACCGAATGTGACCCAAAGCCATTCGGCTGAATGTGGCTAGGTGCTTCGGCTAAGAGTCATTCGGCCACCTGCAGCCCAACGCCATTCGGCCGTTCGACCTGCATCAAGACAGTCCCTCTTTTCGAGCTAAATGGCCATGATTTGAACCAACACTCGTTCCTTACACATTCTAACAGGTTAGTGAGTGATTTCCCTAAGTTGTTATGGCTTAGGACAGGGTTTCTTATGGGTTCAAGCTATGGGATTGAAAACCCTAAAATCACAACAAAAGACCTCATTTTTACCTCAGAATCGATGATTACAAGCTCATATCTTTTGTACTTTCGTGATTTACGTGTTGAGGTGGTCGTTTTGACACCAAAATCACTCGATTTGGTTGAGAAATGAGAGAGTTAGAGCTTGAAATTGTAGAGAGAGAGTGACGGTGAGATAAGATGAGTGGGTTGTTGGGGAAGAAGAAGAGAGTTTAATGCTCTCTTAAATGCTTCCCAATACCCGGGTGCGTTCGGGTTCGTTTGGTTTCGCTCGGTTTCGCGTAAAAGCTTCGGTATCGTTTTGTTTTCGTGACGAACGTCTCGGTTTTAAAATAGGATTTATAAAATCAAATTAGGTTGTGATTCCTAATAAGTTAACAAATTATCTTTTGTTTATTTTAAAATTTTGAAAACATTTAATTACAGTTTAAATCGAATCGTATAGTCATCGTGCGTATTCGTTAGAATCATCAACCGTACAAATACGACGATAACCGCACTTTTCAATATGGTTTTCTAATTACTGGACATCATTCAGAACGTTAAACATTCAGATACATTCGTACAGATCGTCACCTATACGAATGATCCGTCCATTTAGCGTTCCTGTAACAACGTCCGTTATTGTTTTGTTCTATTCAACCTCGCATACGTTTATAAAAATAGCATCTTAACAAGCATTTATGTGACAGTTCAGTGTTGTCTGATATATTTCTGACTGTTAAACCGTGAGATTTAATCAGATTACTGAAACAATTGCAGAATAGTTTGGAGTCAAGCATTACATGATAATAGCATACAAATAGTTCACATAGTTTGTACTTGAGTTACTGTGCAGATCAATGTTCCGGTAACGTTTCCGGCACTGATTTTACAATTATTCTTTTTTGTTGATGATTCATGAAGCTACATTATCATGTTACATCCTGGTTGTCTCAGTTATCTATATCATAGTATATTTGATATGTTGCACTAAAACTTTTAAGTAAATAAAAGATTTAGCATGTTTCTCAGCCCCGAGAGTTTAAAATCAATTAAGATTAGAAAAGTGGCGTATGAACTCACCTTGTAGTGGTTGTGGTTGACTAAGTTCTAAAAAGAAATGCACGCGCTCTTTGTTGTACTTGATGTTGTTTTCTCGATCCTGTATTTATTTCACGATGTTTGTAACTCATAAGCATAAGTTATAGAGATTTGTGTGCGCGTATGTGTTAGCCCCAAAGTTGGCTAACACTCGTAAGTCTCGGTCATCATCCGGCCTTGGTTCATTTGTTATAGATTACACAAACACTTAACCACTTTAGGTTAAGCTTAGTATATCTTATTATTTGATTTATGTTTAACTCGACCTTAAACCATCTTGTGTTATGAAAATTTGAAACCGATTGTAGTTTCTAGATATACACTTAGGTTTTTGTATAGAACTTTGCATATAACATTGGTAATTGCTTATACTAGTTATCAGGTCTTGAATTCCTTTAATGTGTGTTTTAGGTGGCAACACACAACCATGAAAACCCATGAAAGGGTCTCTAGGTGTTGTGTATAGGTTTTTTTATAATATTTTAGCCACCTTTGTAGTAATAAACCATAGTTTCCATGCATGTTATTAAGTGAGTTGGTTTAAGGTGTTTGTTTTAATTTAACCCATGTGGACCGAACCATTCACTTGGGCCGAACCAACTACATGGGCCGAATGAATGGGCCGAATCAAGTGTGGGCCGAACGAATATGTGTAGATCGGTTACATGTTGCTTGGCCGAATGTATATGCCCGATCTAATGTGATTGGCCGAAAGTGGCCTGCTAGACCGAAGGAAAACTCCAACTTCGGCCAAATGAGGCCTAGATGTGCGAATGGGTGGGTTGGCCGAATGAGGTCAGTCGGCCTGTTGGTTCGGTCGGCCGTGGCTCAGTTGGCTTATGTTGTTTCGGGCTCCCAGCTCCTATTCGGTCGGGAAGAGGCTCCTTCGGCCACCTACACCCTTCTCTCATTCGGCAGTTACAAAGCGAGCAGGTGCAACCCCTCCAACTCGACTTAGAACTAGGGAAACATGTTCTCCAAGTCCCCACCACATTATAGGCAGTTCTAGTGTTGGTTTCTAATGGTTTAAGTGGTAAGAAACCCGGTTAGGTTAGTGGGTCGAACAAAAAGGGAAAAACCATAATTTTCGCACACTTTGAGCTCATTTTACCTTCAAATCAGAGATTTTTAGAGCAGATCCTTTGTACTTTTGTGTAGAGGAGATCAAGAACTTCGTTTAGGCTCAAAGATGTAACGAGTTGGTTGAGAAATGGCCAAGTTATGAGGGTTTTAAGATTCAAAATTCTAGAGAGAGAGATCCGGGAATGAGTGTTTAGAGAGAGAAAGAGTGAGGGTGATAAATGAAGAAGATGGTTCAATTAGAGTATTTATACTCCGAGGGTGTTCGGGTTCGTTTCTTTTGCTCGGTTCTCGTATTCGTCGCGTTTCCGGAACGTAACGCGCGTATGATACGGTTTTGAATTAAAATAAGTTTTCTAATTCATTTTAAGGCTGTGATTCCTAATAAATACTTTATATTTATTTTCCTTATTTTATTACCGAATCGAGGTCATTAATTACTTTCGTTTCGTCAGATCGTGTCACCTTCGCGCGTATTCGTTCGAATCGTCACCCGATCGAACACGACGATGGTTTTGCCTTCTGACTTTTGTTTTCTACTTTTCAGTCATCATTTCAGAACGTTAAACTCACAGAAATGTTTGTGTGAATCGTCACCCACGCAAACACACTGTCAGTTCGTTATTCTGAAACGACACTACACTTATGTTTTGAATTGTGTTTCGTCATAGACGGACTCAACTATACTGTTCTGTTTTCACATTGTTCCCCTTGAATTCATCTTGTTTTCATACTGAGTTATCAACCATCTGATTCCTGTCATCTATGGATATCAGATCGCACCTGATATGTTCTTATCGTTTGTTTGTACACTGTTGTTTCTCTTGAATCGTTGTATTAATTGTACTTAAGTTTTCACTAAAATACATACAACTGTTGTTTATCATGAGTTGTTGTACTTACTGTATTTAAGTTTTCACTTAAACGCGTCAACTGTTGATTGTTATTTGAGTTTTGTTATCATGCACTCTGTTTACACATTGTATTTACACATAGTAAATCGTGAAAGTACACATACCGTACGGACTTGCCGAACGATCCGGTACTGGTTGTCACTGTCTCCCCTTGTTAAAGAAATTTTGTCCCAAAATTTAAGCATCATTGTCGGGCACTACTTCCTCAAACAGGAGGGGATACTATGTCTTCATGTGATCCTCACGCTCCCAAGTAAATTCTGGTCCGCGCTTGGAGTTCCAACGAACCTTTACAATAGGGATACAGCTTCGTTTAAGTCTCTTGACTTCACGATCCATAATATCTACAGGTTCTTCAATGAAATGTAATTGTTCATACACTTGTATCTCTTCCAGAGGTATGATCAATGATTCGTCAGCGAGACATCTCTTGAGATTTGATACACAAAATACATCGTGTACTCCACTGAGTTCATGAGGGAGTCTGAGTCTGTATGCCACTGGACCTATGCGTTGAGTTATCTCAAACGGTCCCACATACTTTGGTGCTAGTTTGCCTTTATCCCCAAAACGAACCACGCCTTTCCACGGGGACACTTTCAATGTGACTCGGTCACCCACTTGGAATTCCAAAGGCTTTCGCCATTTGTCTGCGTAACTCTTTTGGCGGCTACGTGTTGCTTGTAGTCTCTGTTGAATCTGGGCTTTCTTATCAGTAGTTTCCTGTATAAGTTCAGGCCCAGTGATTCTGTTGTCTCCTACTTTGGTGCAACAAATTGGAGACCGTCATTTTCTACCATACAGTGCTTCGAACGGAGCACATCCAGTACTGCTGTGATAGCTGTTGTTGTAGGAGAACTCTATGAGTGGTAAATGTTTATCCCAACTTTCGCCGAAGTCTAGGATGCATGTTCTCAACATATCCTCTAGAGTTTGAATTGTTCGCTTGCTTTGTCCATCCGTTTGTGGATGATAAGCGGTGCTTAAGTTGACATTTGTGCCTAAGGATTGTTGTAATGATTGCCAGAACCGCCATGTGAATCGACTGTCCTGGTATGAAATAATGGATAATGGCACACCATGCCGTACCACTATTTCATCAATGTAGAGTCTTGCTAGCTTTTCCATCTTGTAGTTTTCTCTGATCGGCAAGAAGTGAGCGGACTTGTTCAATCGATCAGTGATGACCCATATAGAATCGTGTCCGCTGGAAGTACGCTGTAGCTTGGTAATAAAATCCATAGCTATTTGTTCCCACTTCCATTGTGGTATCTTTGGTTGTTCCAGCAAACCTAACGGTTTCTGGTGTTCAGCTTTGACCTTGGCACATGTTAGGCATTTGCCAGCATATGTAGCAACATCCCTCTTCGTACCTGGATCCATACATGATCCTGAAAATAGATAACTCCATCTTATTTTGTCTCAAAGCGTTTCTCGGCTCCACAATCGAGCTCGTTCTTCAAGTTGTTTCTTGCCATAGCTTCTTGTTGTGCTTGTATGATTTGATCTCTCAGACTTGTTTGCACGGTCATTCACATTGCTCGAACGCGCAAGGGTTTGACTCTTTCCTTCCGGCTCAAAGCATCTGCAACAACATTAGCTTTGCCCGGATGGTATTTGATCACGCAACGTAATCGTTCAGGAGCTCGACCCAACATCTCTGTCACATGTTAAGCCCTTTCTGATCAAATACGTGTAGTAAACTGTTGTGATCTGTAAAGATAGTTCACTTTGTACCGCACAGGTAATGTCTCCAAATCTTTAAAGCAAAGACAACAGCTCCCAGTTCTAAGTCATGTGTTGTGTAGTTCTTCTCGTGTATCTTCAGCTGTCTTGATGCGTATGCAATAACATTGTCTCGTTGCATTAAAACGCAACCGAGTCCCTGATGGAAAGCATCACAATATACTACAAAGTCATCATTGCCCTCTGGGAGTGTTAAGATTGGAGCATTGCACAATCTTTGTTTCAACGTTTGGAATGCCTCTTCCTGTTTCTGTCTCCACACGAATGGTTCACTCTTCGGTGTCAGCTTTGTGAGAGGTAAGGCTATCTTAGAGAAATTCGAAATGAATCTCCTGTAATAACCCGCCAATCCCAGGAATGATCGGATCTCTGTCAGTGTTGTGGGCACATCTCAATTCTTGATTGCTTCAATCTTGGCAGGATCCACGTGAATACCATTATTGTTAATAACGTGACCCAAGAACTGAACTTCTCTTAACCAGAATTCACACTTGGAGAATTTGGCATAGAGTTGTTCATTTTTTAGTAGTTCCAAGATCGTCTTGAGATGTTGTTCATGTTCCTTCTTGCTTCTTGAGTAAATCAATATATCATCAATAAAGACGATAACGAATTGATCTAGATACGACTTGCACACCCGGTTCATTAAATCCATGAACACTGTCGGTGCGTTCGTCAGTCCGAATGGCATCACCATGAATTCGTAGTGACCGTATCGAGTACGAAAAGCAGTCTTGGGTATGTCTTCCTCTTGAATCCGGAGTTGGTGATAACCTGAATGTAGGTCTATCTTTGAGAAATACTGAGCTCCCTGTAACTGATCAAACAAATCATCGATCCTCGGTAACGGGTACCGATTCTTGATGGTGAGTTTGTTGAGTTCTTTGTAATTGATGCACATTCTGAAAGATCCATCCTTCTTCTTGATTAAGAGAACCGGGGCTCCCCACGGGGAGAAGCTCGGTCTAATAAATCCCTTATCGAGTAGCTCTTTTAACTGATTGGATAGTTCCTGCATTTCTGATGGTGCAAGTCTATAAGGAGACTTAGCTACAGGAACTACTCCCAGAATTAAATCAATTAAGAATTGCACAGATCTCTCCGGAGGCAATCCCAGTAAATCATCCGGAAACATGTCCGCGAAATCTTTCACAATTGGTACGTCTTGAATCTTGATCTCTTTCCTGTCTTTCTCCACAACGTGAGCTAGAAATGTGGTACACTGCTTCCTTAAAAGCTTGCGTGCCTTCATGCAGGATATTTTCTTGACACTACGATTTGCTTGATCTCCATGAATTTCCAAAACTTGATTGTTCTCTACCGGAATTCGTAGTAGCTTTTCGGAATAGACGAACTCAACTCTATTAAGAGATAGCCAATCCATTCGGACGATGATATCGAAACTGCTCAGTTCCGTCGGTATCAAATCGATGGAGAATGAGTGATCGCCAAGTGTTAATGGGCAATTCCTAAGTACCGTGTCAACTGTGATCTATTTGCCGTTTGCTATCTCAATAGTATAAGGGGTGTCTAAATATTCCACAACATGATAAAGATGGCATGCAAAGTCGGATGAGATAGAACTCTGATCCGCACCAGTGTCAAATAATATAGATGCATAAAAGTCAGATAGGAGAAATGTACCCGTGACAACATTCTGGTCCTGTCGAGCAGCTGCTCTAATCTGAAAGGCTCTACCTCTAGCTACTTGAGCCCTTGGTTGATTCTTCTTGGGACAATCCCGAGAAAAGTTTCCAGCTTCGCCACACTTGTAGCAAGTCCTGTTGTCATTGTTGTTTCTGTTCTGGGCTCCCGTGCCTCGACATTGATTTGCCCAATGACCAAACTTCCCCCAGTTAGTGCATTGTTTGCACTGGGTGTTTGGTGGATGGTGATATTGGCAGCTGTTGTGCAATGGTGTTGTGCCAGTGTAGGGCCTTTTGATCTGTAGCGGTGGTGGTTGGTTAGCCATCGGTGTTTGAGTGGTCGTTGCAAAGTTCTTGACCACCTTTTGTTTCTTAGCAGGGCACTTATCCAGCTTTCTTGAAATTCTAACATTTGCTGCCTCAGATTCTTTCTTCAGTGCCCCAAAGGCAACCATCACGTTTGTCAGTGTTGATGACAGAGTAACAACCATCTCTAGGGTTGTTGGATGAGTAGCGATGACATGCCCTTGAACACATGCCGATAGTCCACCAACATACCGCTTGATTCTTTTCGCTAGTGTTGGTACTATATCCAATGCCAATGTGATTAGCTCATGACATCTGGTGGTGTAGGCCAGAT
The DNA here is from genome assembly GCA_009363875.1 of Mikania micrantha. Classification (NCBI taxonomy): domain Eukaryota; kingdom Viridiplantae; phylum Streptophyta; class Magnoliopsida; order Asterales; family Asteraceae; genus Mikania; species Mikania micrantha. Next base: position 60,228,438 of record CM018691.1, on the reverse strand, counting down.
GCCCAGCACCAACCATGACAAGGTTGAGCAGTTCAGTTTCAACCTTTTTCAGTTCGTTCCTCGGGCAAAAATCTGCCCTCATCATGGTCTTGAAATCCTCCCAGGGCATAGACAGAGCCTCGTCTCTTCCTCTGACTTGGGCTGGAGCATTCCACCAAGTCAGTGCTCTTTTGTTGAATGATCCAGCAACATATTTCACCTTATATTGTTCAGGGCAGCCACTGATGTCAAGGGTTGTCTCCATTTTCTCGATCCATTGGATCAATCTGACGGCTCCCTCATTGCCACTGAAGCTCGGTGGCTTGCATCCTATAAAGTTCTTGTAGGAGTAGTCCTGTTGGTGTCTGGTGTTGCCACTTCCTTCACCAGATGAGTGGCCAATGTTGCCACTGTTAGAGTTGATCCGGTTCATCATATCGGGAATTACTTCCCTCAGTTTGCTAGTCAGTAGTGTAGCCTATGCGATTGTGGCAGGATCCAAATCGTGGTTGGGTGGTGGCAGAGGAGGAGGTGGAGATGGTGGTGGAGAGTCAGGTGGTTTCGGTGTTGAGGAGCGAGGTGAGTGCGGTGGTGGTGGAAACAATGGTGGAGGTCTTCTTGGCGGCATTCTGATCAAAACCGAAAGAAAATCGGTTATAGAATCCTAGGCTTTATGTTCTCTACATGAGGGTCCCTAGGTTATAGTCTAGGCCAAACCGTTTAAGCAATATGACTATATTTCTCCATAACCATGGCTCTGATACCAATCTGTCACACCCCGAGCCGACGGGCTGGATTGACTTTCCCGTCGGGCGGAAAGTTGTCGGGGCGCGATATCGTTTGATAATCAAAATGATCAGATTGTTTGCGCAGCACATGCTATATAAACGAGAAATGCTAACATGACAATGATATAGAATTACAAAGTTAAATTACAATGTTTCGTTCATAATTTAACCAAGTAAATCTATTCAAAAGAATCAATGAGTTTCTATCTTGTAACTATACAAGATATACAAAACATGATTCATTGTTTTGTCATTCAAAAGTATGCTCGACACAAAATGTAGCTAGGTCTTCTAAATGTCCACTAGCTAATCCCTGAATTCTGGTGACTAAACATGTTCGTCACCTGAGAAAAACATGCATTTAAACAAAGTCAACACTAGGTTGGCGAGTTTATAAGTTTAGTAATTGAAAACCTTGAGTTGTTCCCATACACATTCACAATGTCATACATGATTCTTGTTATTGTTTGATTCATCTGTTCACACAATGGCCCACCCATAGTTATATTTACAAATATTATCTCATCCTATTACTTATGCTTATATATAGGGCATACATAGGGGAACCAAGCCCCAGCCGACATCCCACCACCTACCTAATAGAACTGAACACTACTTGCAATACAACTATAGATACCCATTTTCATCTCACATGTTCAACCCATTTGATATTCACCCGTCTGTTTGTGTTCATCACCCAGTGTGTTATATGTAGAATAATATAGTAAGAGGGATTCAGTTATCAAACCGAAGTATTGATAAACCCTTAATGTGTTAAGGAAAGTAGATTAATTTAATCTTATCCTTGTTATTATTCTCTCACTTGTGGTGTTAACTGTTAGTCACTACTAATAATAGAAGTGTTGGTTAACCAATTGCTATTTGTTCTCTACTTGAAGTGCATAGAGCCTAAAAGGAATCCATTGCAAGCCTCACGTAATCAGATTACAATGCATCCGATTTACCTCTCCCACTTTGTGTTCCCATAGACTTCAACGAAACTATTACCAGTAATGTGACATGTGAGAAAATCAATTCTCCAGTCTACTAGTCAATAGGATCGAAGGATTAATTACAATTATAACTGTAGATTAATATCACCATGCGTCGCTTACCAGACCCTGACTGTTGTCGCCCTGTCACCGGTCATACGTTACTGGCCAAATGATAAATACGATCCACATACCAGCCCTACAAGCCGGAGGTTTGTCAAACCTGTGATACCACTATGCTATCGTCGGTTTAGTCATGTCAAACTAACTGGTAAATGATTTCTGTGAGGGACTTACATTGTTAAAATTGAATACATGGCACATGATTGTCGTGATATAATATAGACAGTTCAATAGTAATCAATTGTTGTTGTGTTCACCAATGTTATTTATTGTCAGTGTTGTTCTCATGTATGTATGTTTCTGTTGTCTCTAACAAAGTTATATAAGAACATGTCTTATTATACGATGTTTATAACTGTGTGAATGATGTTGTTATCATGAAGTTACATTATCATGATTATCATTCTTGTTGTTCCATAGAGTCACCCTGTTGCCACTACAGTGTTGTAAGAACTAGTCTCACTACACCTAGTCGGCTCAGGTGGTGGATGATGTCATGAAGTCTTGTGGACGTGATCATCACTCTTGTTCTTATTGATAATTGTTTTGTTTTATATCAGAATCCTCACCGAGTTGTAAGCATAGTATTATAAGAACATGTCTTATTACACTTAGCTAACTTCGGTGGTGAATGATATTAAGAAGATATGTTATCTTTGTATCATTCTTTGTTTGTTGTTGTTATTGTCATCATGCTCACCTGTGATAATCTCATTTTTCGTTCATGTAAGAATAATTTAGCGTTGTGAGATAAAATCTTACAACCACATTATTCTTTTGTGTTGATGATTCATGAAGCTACATTATCATGTTTCATCCTGGTTGTCTCAGTTATGTTATGATCAGACAAGCATGCATAAAATGATAAGCGATAATAAGTCAAACAATGTTATCTAAATCATAGTATATTTGATATGTTGCACTAAAACTTTTATGTAAATAAAAGATTTAGCATGTTTCTCAGCCCCGAGAGTTTAAAATCAATTAAGATTAGAAAAGGGGCTTATGAACTCACCTTGTAGTGGTTGTGTTGACTAAGTTCTAACAAGAAATGCACACGCTCTTTGTTGTACTTGATGTTATTTTCACGATCCTGTATTTATTTCACGATGTTTGTAACTCATAAGTATAAGTTATAGAGATTTGTGTGCGTGTATGTGTTAGCCCTAAAGTTGGCTAACACTCGTAAGTCTCGGTCATCATCCGGCCTTGGTTCATTTGTTATAGATTACACTAATGCTTAACCACTTTAGGTTAAGCTTAGTATATCTTATTATTTGATTTATGTTTAATTCGACCTTAAACCATCTTGTGTTATGAAAGTTGAAACCGATTGTAGTTTCTAGATATACACTTAGGTTTTAGTATTGAACATTGCATATAACTTTGGTAATTGCTTATACTAGTTATCAGGTCTTGAAATCCTTTAATGTGTGTTTTAGGTGGCAACACACAACCATGAAAACCCATGAAAGGGTCTCTAGGTGTTGTGTATAGGTTTTTTTTATAATATTTTCGCCACCTTTGTAGTAATAAACCATAGTTTCCATGCATGTTATTAAGTGAGTTGGTTTAAGGTGTTTGTTTCAATTTAACCCATGTGGACCGAACCATTCACTTGGGCCGAACAAAATGCATGTGCCGAATGAATGGGCCGAATTAAGTGCGGGCCGAACGAATACGTCTAGATCGGTTATATGTTGCTTGGCCGAATGTATATGCCCGATCGAATGAGATTGGCCGAAAGTGGCCTGCTAGACCGAAGGAACAACTCCAACTTCGGCCGAATGAGGCCTAGATGTGCGAATGGGTGGGTTGGCCGAATGAGGTCAGTCGGCCTGCTGGTTCGGTCGGCCGTTGCTCAGTCGGCTTATGCTGTTTTGGTCGCCCAGCTCCTCTTTGGTCGGGAAGAGGCTCCTTCGGCCACCTGCACCTTTCTCTCATTCGGCTGTTACAAACCGAGCAGGAGCAAGCCCTCAACTAGACTTAGAACTAGGGAAACATGTTCTCCAAGTCCCCACCACATTATAGGTTGTTCTAGTGTTGGTTTCTAATGGTTTAAGTGGTAAGAAACCCGATTAGGTTAGTGGGTCGAACAAAAAGGGAAAAACCCTAATTTTCACACACATTGAGCTCAGTTTACCTTCGAATCAGAGATTTTTAGAGCAGATCCTTGTACTTTTGTGTAGAGAAGATCAAGGACTTCGTTTAGGCTCAACGATGGAACGATTTGGTTGGGAAATGGCCAAGTTATGAGGGTTTGAAGATTCAAAATTGTAGAGAGAGATCCGAGAATCAGTGTTTAGAGAGAGAGAGAGTTAGGGTGGTAAATGAAGAAGATGGTTCATTTAGAATATTTATACTCTGAGGATGTTCGGGTTCGTTTCGTTTGCTCGGTTATCGCGTTTCCGGAACGTAACGCGCGTATGATACGGTTTTGAATTAAAATAGGTTTTCTAATTCATTTTAAGGTTGTAATTCCTAATAAATACTTTATATTTATTTTCCTTATTTTATTACCGTATCGAGGTCGTTAATTACTTTCGTTTCGTCAGATCGCGTCACCTTCGTGCGTATTTGTTCGAATCGTCACCCGATCAAACGAGACGATGGTTTTGCCTTCTGACTTTTGTTTTCTACTTTTCAATTATCATTTCAGAACGTTAAACTCACAGAAATGTTTGTGTGAATCGTCACCAACGCAAACACACTGTCAGTTCGTTATTCTGAAACGACACTGCACTTATGTTTTGAATTGTGTTTCCTCATAGGCGGACTCAACTAAACTATTCTGTTTTCACATTGTTCCCCTTGAGATCATGTTTTCATATTGAGTTATTGGCCATCTGATTCCTGTCATCTATAGATATCAGATCGTAACGATATGTTCTTGTCGTTTGTTTGTACACTGTTGTTTCTCTTGAATCGTTGTATTAACTGTACTTAAGTTTTCACTAAAATACATACAACTGTTGTTTATCAAGAGTTGTTGTACTTACTGTATTTAAGTTTCACTTGAACACGTACACCTGTTGATTGTTATTTGAGTTTTGTTATCATGCACTCTGTTTACACATTGTATTTACACACAGTAAATCGTGAAAGTACTCATACGGTACGGACTTGCCGGACGATCAGGTACTAGATGTCACATTAAACCATTCAAAACTTAGATACATATTTTTGGACTTCTATAATATGCCATATAGTCTAGAATGCCAAACTCAAACTCTAAGTATAGACTAAGAATTATATTGCCTTTTGGTTAAGGTATGCAAGCACAACTTCATAAATCCTAGACAACGATCTATTGGACAAAGCTAGGACATCAAGTGAGTAATTCAATACTACCTCTTTTACATTTAGTACTTCTAGGATGTTACACAAGCCATTATTCAAAATCCAAGTTATTTTAGATTCAAATTCTATAGATGCAATGCCTTTAGTCTATTTTGGTTTGATTCTTTGCTATGTGATACTACTTGCTATATGATTATGTGTTATTATATGTTATTCGATACTGAGTAGCCTAAGGTGTGTTAGATACCACATTCGCTTTGACTTAGATCAAATGTAAATTGCGAATGTCTCAATCCCGCATCATCTCAACTCTTTCAAAATCGCGCCTCGACTTGTTCCGCCGTCGGTCGGGGTATGAAAAAATTGGTGAGAAGATACATGTACGACTGAGGGGGGAGGTTAGTGCTGGTAGTGGTTCCCTAACCTCATTCGCAGCTCGGTGCGTGTGGAACGAGTGCCTCCACCACTTACTATTGATACTGCTACTAGTAGCTGGACTTTACCTGCTTTGAGATATCCACTAGAGCAAGAATTTGTTGCCTTTGTTGCGCGCATGGATCGAGACATTCACAACATGCGGGAGGCAGCGGGGGAAATCACATGCTTGCTAGAGAGTAACAATTGGGTGAAGCAGAAGTGGAGAAGCCTCACTAAGGAGATGGTTAAGACTGATGAGGTACGTGACAACTTGGTTGAAAGAGTTGAGATGATGCGAGAGGCTGTAGCTGAACTCACTGCACGACTGTAGAGTACTGAGCTAAGGGCAGTTGTAGCTAAGGCAAGGGCTGAGGAGGCCATTGCACGAGCCGAACCAATATAGTTTGAGACTTAGCGGAGGAGGCTTTGGCACTCATTAATGGGCATATACAGTATGAGCATCGTGCACGGGGTTGTCTAGCAGAGCAGGGAGATTCATCATCCACTGTTACGCCACCAAACGGTGGGATATAGTTATTTCTATTTTAGTTTCTTTTCATTTAAACTTATATGAGTGGGTTGTACTCATAGAAACAGAAATTCATGTTTGGTTGTTTTCCATATCTTTGACGAACATTTGTGGAACTAGTTTTTTTATCATATTAATTGAGAATTATTATCTTAATAGCTATAGTTGTGTGTTATGTTTACTTTATGCATGAATAGTGATTATGTGATGGATGTTGTCTCATTATGTATATTTGTAAATATGAAGATTATGGTTGGGAAAACATTAACGTGACCGAAGAAGAATTTGGTTCACTTATCAACAATAGGATCGCTGAGGCAATTGCAAACTATGCTCAGACATATCAAATAGGACCACATGGTCCATTAGGGGGACCGTTGAACCCACATGTGTGCATGTTCAAGACACTCTTGAACTGCAAACCACATAACTTTAAAGGATCAGAAGGAGCTGTCGGATTTCTTAGCTGGGTTGAGAAATCTGAGACAGTATTTGCAATGTGCATTTGTCCAGAGGAGAGAAAAGTGAAGTATGCTACTGGTACATTGGAGGGACTATCATTGACATGGTGGAAATCTAATGTACAGACATTAGGCCTGGGTGTGGCCAATGGCCTTACTTGGGATGGATTCAAGACATTATTGCAAGAGGAGTATTGCCTCCACAATGAGGTGCAAAAGCTTGAGGACAAATACCGGCACCTCAAGATAGAGGGTTCTTACATCAAGGAATTCACTAATCGATCTGAAATGGCAAGACTGTTACCTCACATGGCAGCCTCGCCTAGCAAATGGATTGAAAGGTACATTGGAGGGTTGGTACCTCAGATACAAGGACTAGTTACATATTCTAATCCCACTACCATCCAACAAATTGTTCGATTGGCGCACCAACTGACATACCAGGTGGTGCTACAGGGGACTCTACCCAAATGTATAGCAGCAGCTAAGGTGGGAAACCACAAGAGGAAGTGGGAAAGCAAATTTTCCAAAACTCCACTCAACATTCATTCAAACAGAACCACAAGCATTAATCAAACAAGACCCATCACAACTCAAAAAATAACCAACAGTCATCAGGGTGTATAGTGGTAATTGCCCAAAATGCAACAAATGTGGATTTCATCATTTCGGTAATCAATGTGATAAGTACCGATGCCAATGGTGCAGGAAGATGGGTCATGCAACCAAAGTCTGACGAAGGGAACTACAAACAAACCCTGACAACCAGAACAACACATAGAAAGGATGCTTTGAGTGTGGAAAACTTAGTCATTTCAAGAAGGATTGCCCACAACTTAATAAAGGAGGGCTAATGATGCAACCACAAATGGCAACGGCACCACCACCACCACAAACAACAACACAAATGGTGCTAAGGGCAGGGCTTTTATGATTGGTGGACATAAGAACGACATGATCCTAACATTGTTACGGGTACGTTCCTCTTGAAATTCATTCTGCCTATATGTTTTTTGACACCGGTGCGGATCAAAGTTTTGTATCTAGTAAATTCTGTGAACTGTTGAATGTTAGTCCCATTGCCTTAGAAAACCCATACACTGTAGAACTAGCTAATGGTAAGTTAATAGTAGTAGAGCATATTCTCAAAGAATGTATCCCTGACTTGATGGGTTAGACACTTGACATTGACCTTATGCATATTGCCTTAGGCAGTTTTGATGTAGTCATTGGCATGGACTGCTTGTCGAAACACCAGGCTGAAATAATATGTCATGACAAGATTGTCAGTATTCCTCTTTCACATGGAGAGACACTGTATGTACAAGGAGAGAAGAGCAGTACGCCACTGCGATTGATATCTTGTATGAAGGCACAAGAATGTCTGTGTAAAAGTCATACAGAAGTTATAGCACTAATAACTGAAAAGCCGGTACCTGAGAAGAAGATCGAAGACATTCCAGTGGTACGTGACTTTCCTAAAGTATTTCCAGAAGAGCTACCGGATTACCTCCTACCAGACAGGTGGAATTCTGAATTGACCTTACACTAGATACAACACCGATTGCTAGAGTGCCTAACTGACTTGCACCATCTGAAATGCAAGAAATACCCACACACCTCCAAGAGCTGTTGGATAAAGGTTTCATACAACCTAGCTTTTTACCGTGGGGAGCGCCAGTCTTATTTGTTAAGAAAAAGGACGGGACTTTCCGCATGTGCATTGATTACTGTGCACTTAACAAAGTTACTGTTAAGAATATGTATCCATCACCTAGAATTGACGATTTGTTCGATCAGTTACAAAGTTCGAGTTACTACTTGAAGATTGATCTCAGATCTGGTTATCACCAACTTAGAGTCCAAGAGGCAGATATTCCAAAGACATCATTCCAAACGCGTTACGGTCATTATAAATTCTAGGTCATGCCATTTAGTTTGACAAATGCTACAGTAGTATTCATGGATCTAATGAATCGGGTATGTAAACCCATCTTGATAAGTTTGTCATTGTTTTTATTGATGACATCCTCATCTATTCCCAAACTGAAGAGGATGAAGCTGAACATCATCGTCTGATGTTAGAGCTACTTCAACAATAGCAACTATTCGCAAAGTTCTTGAAATGTGATTTTTAGATACGAGAAGTTCAATTCTTGGGTCATGTAGTCAATGAAAGGGGCACACGTGTTGATCTAGCAAAAATTGAGGCGATTAAGAATTGGGAAGCACCAAAGACTCCTACCGAGGTACGACAATTCTTAAGTTTGGCGGGTTATTATCGACGATTTATTGAAGGATTCTCAAAAATAGCCCAACCACTTACAACTTTTACTCACAAAGGAACGAAATATGACTGGACGGTTAAACAGGAAACTGCATTCCAATTACTGAAACAAAAACTCCACAGTGCAACAATTATGTCATTACAGGAAGGAACATAAAATTTTGTGGTGTATTGTGATGCATCTGCCCATGGTTTGGGATGTGTGCTGATACAGCGTGATAAAGTGATTGCTTTCGCCTCACGAAAATTGAGACCTCACAAAAAGAGTTATACTACTCATGACCTGGAGTTAGGAGCAGTAACATTTGACTTAAAATTTGGAGGCTATACTCATATGGAACCAAGTGTACAATTTACACTGATCAAAAGAGTGTGCAACATATCTTTGATTAGAAGGAGTTCAATATGAGTCAGCGACAATGCGTCGAATTGCTAAATGATTATGAATGCGTAATCAAATATCATCCAGGCAAGGCTAACGTGGTAGTTGATGCTCTAAGCAGAAAAGATTCGGCACAAACAAGACGAGTTCGCACATTTCAAGTAACGATACATACTGATTTAGCTGATAAGGTACGTAGTGCTCAACTCGAAGCCTTAAATAAGGAAAACCTGGGACAGGAATCCTTGCGAGGCATGGAAAAACAGTTGGAAGTCATGATGGATGGAATTCGTTGTTTCATGAACCAACTTTTTTTTTTTAAATTGAACCGACTTTGGTTACCTTTGCATGGTGTCTGAGGGAACTCGTGATGGATGAAACGCACAAATCTAGATATTTAGTACATCCGGGGTCAAACAAAATGTATCATGAGTTAAAGGCACTTTATTGGTGGCCTTACATGAAAGCCGACATTGATAAGTACGTTGGCAAATGTTTCACTTCCAAAGTGAAAGTCGAATATCAAAAACCATCTGGTTTACTGCAACAACCAGAAATACCTATGTGGAAATGAGAGCAGATTTCAATAGATTTCATTACAAAGTTACAACGTACACCAAGTGGTTGTGATACGATATGGGTAATTGTAGATCGATTAACGAAATTTGCACATTTCCTAGCTATTAAGGAAACTGAAAAAATGGAGAAGATGACTCGTATTTATATATTGGAAGTGGTATTGCGACATGTGTACCAATTTCCATCATATCAGATCGAGATGCTCAATTTACTTCAAACTTTTGGAAATCTCTCCATAAGTCGTTAGGAACTCGATTAGACATGAGTACCACGTACCATCCACAAACCGACAGTCAAAGTGAATGTACGATTCAAAAACTTGAGGATATGTTAAGAGCTTGTGTAATTGATTTTGGTGATAGCTGGGAAACCCATTTACCGTTAGTGGAATTCTTTTACAATAACAGTTATCACATAAGCATTCAAGCGGCATCATTTGAAGCTTTGTACGGTCTCAAATGTCATTCACCGGTTTGCTGCGCTGAAATTGGTAACAGTCAGATAACAAGACCTAAACTAGTACATGAAACGACTGACACGATTGTACAAATCCGGAATCGTATGGCAGCAGCTAGGGATCGACAGAAGAGTTACCCCGAAAAGCATTGCAAATCATTAGAATTTCAAGTAGGAGACCGATTTCTTCTAAAAGTATCACCTTGGAAAGGTGTGATACGATTTGGTAGGCATGGGAAGCTTTTAGCCAACATTACGTAGGACCTTTTGAAATTTAGAAAAGAATCGACCCGTTAGCGTACCAATTTTGGATCCTAAAGGTTCGGTTTAGGTTTACAATTTGGATCCTAAATGATGGGTGTGCTGTGAGGGGGATGTTGTGGGTTCAAAACCATGCCACACCGGTTTTGAACCAAAATGCCGTATTTGGATTTTTGACCCGAACTCTCTCATTACAACTCCGTTTCGACTCGTTCAAATTTCATTGGAACCGAAATGAAATCCTGAACAAAATAAAACAATAAAATTTATATTTTGACCAAAAGCACAAGCTATGATTTTTCTCTGTTATCATCTCCATGAATACTTGAAAAGAGAATACCTCACTGTTGAGGACCCTCGCATTATCGAAAAATATTCAAGATAGATTTGACCACCAGAAGTTGGTGTAACACCCCGATCCCAGGGGCGTCACATCGTATCATCCTTAGCCTAATAAATACAGCGGAAGACTTATTTTTGACCGCAAAATTTCGAATAAATTTGAACTTTTTAAAACAGTGTAATAGTTGCACCATTAATGCGCTTAAGTGAAGTAGTTACAAAATATTCATAAATTCTTAAATCAATGTTTAAACAAAATCCCTAGCCTTATCATGTAGGCGGGGTCCAAAAGTTAGTCTTTAAGTTCTTGTCAGCATCCTTGTTAAATCTCTTCACTTTCCTGTTCCTGTATTACCTGTATCGCGAGCTAAAACAAGTCAACTACATACATAGTTGGTGAGTCATGGCCAGTAACATTTAAAATAATAATCAAATCATGTTTGTGTGTGCAAGTAAACTGGTTGTCAAATCAAGTCTCACAACGTTAAGTATTCGTCCGTCAACGATCCTAACGCGGTGTTTGATAACATATACACTACTCTAAAAGCCACTGGTGCAGATACAGTGTTGAATGACACACATGGGGTCCACTGTAGTGCTACACCAAATCCCTTATCTTTGACGTCAACCGCAACAACTCCACCGTAGTGACAGTCGTCCGGCAATCCCTTATCCCCGTAGGGATTGGCCCGTAGGCCGGAGTCGAATATTCAACTCCATCCTTAATCCTTATCTTTATCCTTATCCTTAGCTTCTAGAGCAAGGTACCTCCAATTCGCACGGATCCGTTTGAACGCGTATATGCCCCGAGGTAGTTGTAAGTAGGTCTTACGGTTAAACCGGCCCACCCCTTCCCCCTACCTTGATGATTTGCCTCTGACCAACATCCATAACCGGACGTACCTAAGTCTATGCAATGTTAGCTAAGAGGTACAGTTTATCTTACAGCAACACACATAAAAATCCTTTCAATAAAATTCTTTAAATAAAATCCTTTAAGTAAAATCCCTTTTAAAAGAGCTCGGATACATCCCCAAAACAATTAAGTAAAAAGGGGAGGTCAAGACTCACCTGAGTTATTTGACCGGTTCGTAAATCTGAAATAGTAGGTTCACCAAGTCCTGGTGAGTAAAGCTAATCACGCACGTGCAAATCTAGTTTATAATAAACATTTTGAGTTAACACGTGAGTTTAGAAAGTGGTCTCACAACCTAATCTTGAACCCTTAATCTTTGACTCTTAAGACGTATTACTAAAATTAGTAATTTAGTATTACTCGTAATTATAACGACGATGCTTATATTCGTTTTTGAATACGTTCTTTTAAAATATAATTTCATTGTTTAAAATCTCTCTTAATAGTCCCTTCGATTATTTATAAAGCCTCTTACTTTTTCTTAAACATAAACATACATACATATATATATGTTTATTGCTCATACTAGACCGATGGGGTCTCGACTAGTGAAACATGGTTAATCAAACCAATAATCATTTTATGATCATTAACCAAGTAATGGTTTAAAGCAAAAATCTAAATTTTTGGCAGTTTGACTTTTAAAAGTCAAACCTACATTAAAACTTTATTTACATAATTTAGATACCATCTTTGGCTCAATGACTAAATTCCAACATTTTATGTTCAATTGAACTTGTATAACCATCTTTGAACATAATCCACCTATACTCGTGTTTAAAGTCAAAAATGACCCGTTTTGATCTCAAATGCCTTAATGGTCATCTATAACCATACTTTGAGTCAATTGAGCAACTAAATCAATATATATATATATATATATAATACCTTTCAAGTGTATCACAATAATCAAGTTCAATCCTTTGCAATTGTGGTCATTACCTACAAACCCAAGTCAAACTTCAATTTCTTTTGACTTTGTAAGTAACTTTTAATTTAGAACATAACCAAAGGAAATAAACCTTACTTGAAATCTTTAATTTCTTCACAATCAACACTCAACATAAATCATCTTTCTTGAGATTACCTACAACAACCATCATCCACTTAAAACCCTAAAAACATTACTTGGGTACGTTCACTAACAAAACATGTATAGTAGTACTTTGAACCACTAACCTTGATGCTCATTTCTTCCAATTTCGTCCTTAAATATCTTGATTATGTGATTTCAAGCATCAATTTGGTCTCCTAAACGACCCTATAAAAAAAGGGTATAAATGGGTTATTATTATTATTATTTTTTTTTACTCAAACAAAAGATCAATACACGTTTGAAATTAGGCTTACCTTAACAACACAGATCTTCAGCTCTTACTACACCAGTGAAGATGAGCACCGTTTTTTTTTTTCTTCGATTCCTAAACGAAGCTCAGCTTTCCCCCGTTTTTTTTTCTCTGGTGCGTCGAAAGCAGCAAGGAGCTGCTGCATATTGTTTCTTTTAACCCCCAACTTGGGCCATGTACGTAATGTTGTTTTTGTTTTGTTGACACTTTGTTGGGCCTTCAAGCCCATATCATCTAACGAATTTGCTGTTGCTTTACTTTCTTTTTTTTTTTTGAACTATGTATATATATATGTTTTCTTTTAATATACATATATATTACATATATATCTATTAACTTCAATTCATCTCGTTTGTGTTTGGGTCCGGTTTAAACTGAATGCAGACGGGTCATCTTTTAAATTCAACCGACCATCTTTTCACTTGAATTTATTTAACCCGTTCGAACCCTATTTGACCAGTCAACAATAATTTCTCTTTCTTTATTTATTATATATAATAGTCTTTAGATACGAGATGTTACATCCTCCCCCCCTTATTAGAATTTCGTCTCGAAATTCGGTTTAACTGGTAAACAAGTTCGGGTATTTCTTTTTCATATCTGCCTCAGGTTCCCAAGTGAATTCGGGACCCCTCTTGGCATTCCATTTCACCTTCACGATCGGTATTTTCTTTCGCCTTAATTTCTTAACTTGTCTCTCCAAGATCTCTATTGGTTCCTCCTTGAAATTTAATCTTTCATCTACTTGAATCTCTTCCAATGGAGTACTGAGGGTCTCGTCTGCCAGACATTTCTTTAGATTGGAAACGTGAAACACGTCATGTATTCCACTTAATTCAGACGGTAGTTCCAACCTGTAACCTACTGGTCCAATCCTTTCTGTGATTTTGAATGGACCAATATAACGAGGGCTCAGTTTGCCTCGCTTACCAAACCGAATTGTACCCTTCCAAGGCGACACCTTTAGCATCACTTTATCATTTACTTCAAACTCCAATGGTTTACGCCGTTTGTCTGCGTAACTTTTCTGTCGATCTTGTGCTGCCTTTAATCTTTCCCTGATTTGATTGACCTTGTCTGTTGTGTCCAGTATTAGTTCGGGTCCTGTGAGTTGTCCTTCGCCAACCTCAAACCAACAAATTGGCGTTCGACATTTTCGTCCGTATAATGCCTCAAACGGTGCAGATTTCAAACTTGCATGATAGCTATTATTGTAAGAAAATTCCATGAGAGGAAGATGTGTGTCCCAGCTACCACCAAATTCTATCACACAAGCACGGAGCATATCCTCTAACGTTTGTATTGTTCTTTCACTTTGACCGTCAGTTTGGGGATGGTAAGCCGTGCTCATGTCAAGTCTAGTTCCCATTGCATTTTGAAAGCTCTGCCAAAACCGTGAAGTAAACCGGCTGTCTCGATCTGAAACAATCGAAAGTGGCACACCGTGCTTTGTTACAATTTCATCCACGTAGATTTGTGCCAATCTCTCTAACTCAAATGATTCCTTAATAGCTAAGAAGTGAGCAGATTTAGTTAATCTGTCCACAATTACCCAAATGGCATCATTTCCTTTCTTGGTCCTCGGTAACTTCATAACAAAATCCATTGTAATCTTCTCCCATTTCCAAACTGGGATTTCTAGAGGTTGTAACTTACCTGATGGCTTTTGGTGTTCAGCCTTCACCTGTAAGCAGGTTAAACATCTTTCAACGTATCCCGCTATATCCTTTTTCATCCCTGGCCACCAGTAGTGGTCCTTCAAGGTATAATACATTTTATCTGAACCTGGATGCATTAGATATTTTGATTTGTGTGCTTCTTCCAGAATAAGACCCCTTAAACCTCCATACTTTGGTACCCAGATCCTAGTTTTCAATCTTAGCAACCCATCATTTCCTTTCGTCATTTGTTGAACTGTTTTTATCATTTCTTCAAATTTGACATTATCATCTTCAAGTGCACGTTCCTGAGCCTTCTTCAATTGATCCATTATATCCACTCGCACATCTAATCTTAAAGATCGCACTCGAATCGGTTTAACCCTTTCCTTTCGGCTTAGTGCATCGGCAACTACATTTGCCTTACCTGGATGGTATTGAAGCTCAAAATCATAATCAGTGAGAACTTCCATCCATCTGCGCTGGCGCATATTTAAATCCTTTTGATCAAATATATGCTTTAGACTCTTATGATCCGAATAGACCACGAATCTTGTGCCATACAGATAATGACGCCAGATTTTTAACGCGAACACCACTGCGCCTAGTTCAAGGTCATGAGTTGCATAATTGACCTCATGCCTTTTTAATTGCCTTGAAGCATAAGCAATCACGTTGTTCCTCTGCATGAGAACACAACCCAATCCATTGGCCGAAGCATCACAATATACAACAAATTCATTGCTACCATCCGGCAATGCCAAGATCGGTGCGCTGCTAAGTTTCTGTTTTAGAATCTGGAATGCTTCTTCTTGTTTTTGACCCCAAATAAACTTGATATTCTTTTGAGTGAGTGAGGTAAGTGGGGAAGCTATCTTGGAGAAATCTTGTATGAATCTCCTGTAGTAACCTGCCAAACCCAAGAATCGTCGGATCTCTGTTGGTGATTTAGGTGTTTCCCACCTCATTACCGCTTCAACCTTTGTAGGGTCAACTTGAATACCTTTGTCATTTATTACATGCCCTAGAAATTGTACTTCTCGAAGCCAGAATTCGCACTTCGAGAACTTTGCATATAGCTTCTCCTTTCTTAGAAGCTCTAAAAGCTTCCTAAGATGTCCTTCGTGTTCATGTTTGGTGCGAGAATACACCAATATGTCATCAATGAAGACAATAATGAACTTGTCCAGATAAGGTTTACACACTCGGTTCATCAAGTCCATGAATACCGCAGGTGCATTGGTTAATCCAAACGGCATCACAAGGAATTCATAGTGTCCGTATCTGGTTCGAAAAGCTGTTTTTGGAACATCCTCTTCATTTACCCTCACCTGATGATACCCTGAACGTAGATCAATCTTTGAGAAGTAACTTGAACCCTGTAGTTGATCAAATAAGTCATCGATCCTGGGCAACGGATATCTATTCTTTACAGTCACCTTATTCAAACCTCGATAATCAATACACATCCGCATTGAACCGTCCTTTTTCTTTACAAATAAGACCGGGGCTCCCCATGGTGAAGAACTCGGCCTAATCAACCCTTTTTCCAACAGCTCCTGGAGTTGTTTCATCAATTCTTGCATTTCAGATGGAGCTAGGCGGTATGGCGCCCTTGCTATAGGTGCAGTCCCTGGTAGCAAGTCAATCCTGAACTCGACCTGTCGTGCTGGAGGTAATCTTGGCAATTCCTCCGGAAATACATCGGGATACTCGTTGACTATCGGCACGTTCTCGATTCTCCTTTCTTCCTCGATAGAGGCCATATATAACAGAAAGCTTTCGTAACCCTTTCGCAAGCATTTCTCTGCCTTCATTAATGAAATGATGTTATTGGACTTTCGGGGCAAGTCTCCTTTGATTTCAATCCTTGATTCATCAGGAAGTTGTACATCCAGTGTCTTTTGTTCACAGTTGATACGCGATTTATTGGCTGTTAGCCAATCCATTCCTAGAACAATGTCAAATCCTACTATGTGCATGGGAAGTAGTTCTAAAGGAATATCCTGATCATTGATTCTAATAACACAGTTCTTAAGCACTGTCTCTACTTTCTCTTCATGCCCATTGGCCATTTCTACCACGTAAGGATTTTCTAACTTTTCAGGAGATCCCTTTAAACATGACATAAATTTTGTGCACACAAAACTTTTATTTGCTCCTGAATCAAACAACACATAAGCATAATTATTATTAATTAGGAACATACCAGTGATCACGTCCTCCATCCTGCGAGTTTCCTCAGCACTCATAATGAACACCCTTGTGTTGCCTTTTGCAATATTCGTTCCTTTTCCTTTGTCGTTTTGGTTCGGGGGATTGTTTTTGTTAAAATTTGGGCAATCAATTTTGATGTGACCCTCCTTGCCGCACAGATAACAAACTGGAGGTTTCCCACACTCGTGGGTCAAGTGCCCCTTTTTCCCACATTTACCGCAAGGCTTTAGTCTACATTCCCCTAGATGTGATTTGTTACATATTTTGCAAACTGACTTTCCATCTCCCCCCCTTGAATCCACCTTCCGAAACTTGTTGTTTTCCGCATTATAGTTTTTCCCGCTACGATCAAATTTTCCGCCATGTCTCCCGAACTTGCCATCATCACGTTTTCGTTTATGACTGTTGTCAAACACACGGCTTCCTTTTGTTCGAATAAGTTCTTCAGTAAGTTCAGCAAGTAGTTCCGTAGCTTTTTGCATTGAGCGGGGTTTGGTCGTCCTCATGTCTGCCCGAACGTCAGGATGGGCACCCCAAATCAGCCTTCCTATTCTTTTTGATTCTGAACCAACAAAGTCGGGAATCAAACCCGTGATTTCCAAGAAGCGAGAAATGTATTTTCGATAATCAGTGCCCTCCATTTTCATGTGTAAGTATTCATCCTCTAACTTTTCTACTTCATGATGAGGCACATACTTTTTCAAGAAGATCTTGCGAAATTTCTTCCAACCCATTGCATATGCTTTTTCTCGACCCCAAGTGGAAAGAATGGTTTTCCACCAAATGTGAGCCTCATTCTTAAAAGATTGAGCAGCAAACTTCACTTTGTCTTCTTCCTTGCAACCACTCACATCCACTGTGGTTTCAATCTCCTCAATCCATCTTAAAGCTTCAGTAGCCGACTTATCTCCTTTAAACACTTCAGGCTTGCATGCCATGTAGTTGCGATAAGAGCACCCTTTTGAACTTGAGTCCTTAGACTTGGTTCTTCCTTCTTTCTTTTTCTTTTTGGGTTTATCAACCGAGTCATAAGAACTGTGACTACTGTCATGGAAATCACTGCTATCAGAAACGTTGTAAGTGGATTCCGATTCAGAAGGAATCTTTTCTTTAGTCTTTGATTTTTCTTCTTTCTCCTGTTTTGACTTAGAACTTTTGCTGTCAACCTTTTCTGCATTTCTCTCTTTCCTAACCGCTTTTGCAACCCCATTAATAATCTTAGGCATGGCCTTTTCGATGCCAGCTGCTATTAGGTCCTGAAGTCTAGTTTCCATTTCATTTTCTCTTTGTTTCTCATAGCTGATAGGAGGTGTATCATTCTTTGTAACTTCAATAGAATGGGATCTCTCGGTCGTTTCTACAATCTTCTTACTGCGAGTCCCTTGTGATGGACCTGCTCTTTTGTTAGCCTTATTAATGTTGTCGTTCTCCATTCTATACAAAATATCCAAATCAAGGTATACACGTTAGAAATCATATGCCCTAACATTTATGAGTGCCTTACAAATTTTTTTTTTTTTTTTTTTACTAAAGAAGAACAATTTCAATACATCATGCATGCAATTTAAAATAAAGATTATCATAATTTACATCATAATTAGAATCCCAAAGTTAGATAATACATCATAGTCTGGTGTCATAATTGTTTGTTATGACAAAATGCACAAATCTTGAAATACAATTCAAAAATACAATACTGAAATAAATATGCTACCGATCATCCCTATAAACGCCTCCTTATATCATCATCTCCCCTGAATCGAGTATCCCTGCGACGGTAACTACCCTCGCCTCGATCATCCAAGCGAGTGCCGGTCGATCGACGAGACGGCTCACGTACATGTGGTCGGCTCGAAGGTCCAGCTTCAAATGATTCTCTGTGTGGCTCCGGATATGGCGGGTAATGTGGATATGGCGTCGCTTGTTGATAATGCGGGTAGGGAGGTGCGTATGCTGGCGGAGATGAGTACATAGGGTAAGCTGGTGTCGGATATCCAAAAGGTGAAGGTGGGTATCCAACGAGAGGAGGTGACTGATACATTGGTGGTTGTGGATAGGTAGGCGCTGGAACATAGGTAGGCATAGGCTGATAAACAGGCATCTGTGGATAAACAGGTGGTACCTGATACATGATCGGTGGTGTTGGCTGATATACAGGAGGAGGCGGTTGATACATCGCATGTTGTCTTCTATGTTCCTCCTCAAAACTCTGCCATAGTGCATCCGTCTGTGCTAGGACATCACGGCTTTGTCCAAAACGCTCACCCGATCGTCTGTGCGAGTCTGCCATGTCATGTTCCTCATGTCGTCTGTGTGTGCGACGAGATGATGGCTCTGGGTTTCTAGTTCTACGTGGTTCGTCGTTCATTAGGAACTCCATCGGCACAGACTCATCCGGACTGTCCTGCTCGTACTCCTCTGACATGTGAGTACTCTCCTTCTGGGCACTCGTGTGTTCTACAACCTCAGTCTGATCATCGGACAATACCGGGAGTGGCAAACTGTCGGCAGCAACACCCTGTGTGTCATCGTCTGAAATCACAATGTGGGTTGGAGCCTCAGACTCCTCATAAGGTTCCTCATCCTCAGAAGGTGTTGGGGGAGTATGAGTGAACTCACTGAGGTTTCTCGGAGCCTCAAACCACTCTATCACCGGCATCTGGGTGGTCATCCTTGCGCCAACAGACCGCCTTCCACGTGTTGCCTGTGGAACACTAACCGCAGGAGTAGGTGATTGTCTCTGTCGGGATCTAGATGGTATAGCCGTGCAGTAGCCAGATGCATCTGGTTCTTGTGATAGTCTAGGCCTACTCGGACCCTCTTCACTGCCACGGCTTCTCGAATGAGACTTTGACGAAGTCTTCTTTCGTCCAAATATTCCAAAGATGCCCTTACCTTTACCGTTTCCTTCAGACATCCTGAAATTAAAAATAAGTATCATCAGTAACTAATCATGTATACGCATATATGTATAATTAAACACCAGCAGTCATTTGTCAGTCGTCAGTTGTCAGTTGTTAGTCGTCAGATGTCAGTTGCCAGTTGTCGGTTCCCATCATCCTCGTGACGAGGTTTCTAAGTTAGTCCGCATTATAGATAACCATTAGTATATTCGTATCAAGATAACCTTGACAACTATGTTGATCAGGCACACTTGTCAAGTTGTCTTGCACGTGTACACTAACTATTAACTACCATGCTTCATAACTATCCTAGGTAAGGTCCTAACATTTTCGCGGTCAAGAGCACTAAAGGTTAGAGCTTAAGGATCTACGTGACCCTTACTTCGCTGAAACCTATGTCTCTGATACCAACCTGTAACACCCCGATCCCAGGGGCGTCACATCGTATCATCCTTAGCCTAATAAATACAGCGGAAGACTTATTTTTGACCGCAAAATTTCGAATAAATTTGAACTTTTTAAAACAGTGTAATAGTTGCACCATTAATGCGCTTAAGTGAAGTAGTTACAAAATATTCATAAATTCTTAAATCAATGTTTAAACAAAATCCCTAGCCTTATCATGTAGGCGGGGTCCAAAAGTTAGTCTTTAAGTTCTTGTCAGCATCCTTGTTAAATCTCTTCACTTTCCTGTTCCTGTATTACCTGTATCGCGAGCTAAAACAAGTCAACTACATACATAGTTGGTGAGTCATGGCCAGTAACATTTAAAATAATAATCAAATCATGTTTGTGTGTGCAAGTAAACTGGTTGTCAAATCAAGTCTCACAACGTTAAGTATTCGTCCGTCAACGATCCTAACGCGGTGTTTGATAACATATACACTACTCTAAAAGCCACTGGTGCAGATACAGTGTTGAATGACACACATGGGGTCCACTGTAGTGCTACACCAAATCCCTTATCTTTGACGTCAACCGCAACAACTCCACCGTAGTGACAGTCGTCCGGCAATCCCTTATCCCCGTAGGGATTGGCCCGTAGGCCGGAGTCGAATATTCAACTCCATCCTTAATCCTTATCTTTATCCTTATCCTTAGCTTCTAGAGCAAGGTACCTCCAATTCGCACGGATCCGTTTGAACGCGTATATGCCCCGAGGTAGTTGTAAGTAGGTCTTACGGTTAAACCGGCCCACCCCTTCCCCCTACCTTGATGATTTGCCTCTGACCAACATCCATAACCGGACGTACCTAAGTCTATGCAATGTTAGCTAAGAGGTACAGTTTATCTTACAGCAACACACATAAAAATCCTTTAAATAAAATTCTTTAAATAAAATCCTTTAAGTAAAATCCCTTTTAAAAGAGCTCGGATACATCCCCAAAACAATTAAGTAAAAAGGGGAGGTCAAGACTCACCTGAGTTATTTGACCGGTTCGTAAATCTGAAATAGTAGGTTCACCAAGTCCTGGTGAGTAAAGCTAATCACGCACGTGCAAATCTAGTTTATAATAAACATTTTGAGTTAACACGTGAGTTTAGAAAGTGGTCTCACAACCTAATCTTGAACCCTTAATCTTTGACTCTTAAGACGTATTACTAAAATTAGTAATTTAGTATTAGTCGTAATTATAACGAGGATGCTTATATTCGTTTTTGAATACGTTCTTTTAAAATATAATTTCATTGTTTAAAATCTCTCTTAATAGTCCCTTCGATTATTTATAAAGCCTCTTACTTTTTCTTAAACATAAACATACATACATATATATATATATGTTTATTGCTCATACTAGACCGATGGGGTCTCGACTAGTGAAACATGGTTAATCAAACCAATAATCATTTTATGATCATTAACCAAGTAATGGTTTAAAGCAAAAATCTAAATTTTTGGCAGTTTGACTTTTAAAAGTCAAACCTACATTAAAACTTTATTTTAATAATTTAGATACCATCTTTGGCTCAATGACTAAATTCCAACATTTTATGTTCAATTGAACTTGTATAACCATCTTTGAACATAATCCACCTATACTCGTGTTTAAAGTCAAAAATGACCCGTTTTGATCTCAAATGCCTTAATGGTCATCTATAACCATACTTTGAGTCAATTGAGCAACTAAATCAATATATATATATATAATACCTTTCAAGTGTATCACAATAATCAAGTTCAATCCTTTGCAATTGTGGTCATTACCTACAAACCCAAGTCAAACTTCAATTTCTTTTGACTTTGTAAGTAACTTTTAACTTAGAACATAACCAAAGGAAATAAACCTTACTTGAAATCTTTAATTTCTTCACAATCAACACTCAACATAAATCATCTTTCTTGAGATTACCTACAACAACCATCATCCACTTAAAACCCTAAAAACATTACTTGGGTACGTTCACTAACAAAACATGTATAGTAGTACTTTGAACCACTAACCTTGATGCTCATTTCTTCCAATTTCGTCCTTAAATATCTTGATTATGTGATTTCAAGCATCAATTTGGTCTCCTAAACGACCCTATACAAAAAGGGTATAAATGGGTTATTATTATTATTTTTTTTTTACTCAAACAAAAGATCAATACACGTTTGAAATTAGGCTTACCTTAACAACACAGATCTTCAGCTCTTACTACACCAGTGAAGATGAGCACCGTTTTTTTTTTCTTCGATTCCTAAACGAAGCTCAGCTTTCCCCTTTTTTTTTCTCTGGTGCGTCGAAAGCAGCAAGGAGCTGCTGCATATTGTTTCTTTTAACCCCCAACTTGGGCCATGTACGTAATGTTGTTTTTGTTTTATTGACACTTTGTTGGGCCTTCAAGCCCATATCATCTAACGAATTTGCTGTTGCTTTACTTTCTTTTTTATTTTTTGAACTATGTATATATATATGTTTTCTTTTAATATACATATATATACATACATATATATCTATTAACTTCAATTCATCTCGTTTGTGTTTGGGTCCGGTTTAAACTGAATGCAGACGGGTCATCTTTTAAATTCAACCGACCATCTTTTCACTTGAATTTATTTAACCCGTTCGAACCCTATTTGACCAGTCAACAATAATTTCTCTTTCTTTATTTATTATATATAATAGTCTTTAGATACGAGATGTTACAGTTGGTCTTACTTCCAAAGGCTTGCTACGAATGGCTTCATATGCAATTACAGGATTACAAATCCGTTAGTGAGAACCTATAACTGATGCAGACATGCTTGAAAAGACTTTTTCAACGTTCCATGCCTCAAATATGCTAATATCGCAGCAATACAGGGAACATCAATTTACTAAATATTTTAACTAATATCTTGCTTGTTGGTCGCGGAGCAAAACAACAAGATCCTATTACAAAGTCATCAATCTCAACCTGTTGGTTCCTGCCCATTCCTAGAAGCGAATGTGGCATCTTTGTTGAAAGAACAAAAACTCGAGGAGAAACTGTTTTTTACCAGGAACAAAGGCTTTAGACACTTAGTCAAAGCTTTGGTATTAGCTCCCTCTAAAGTTCTGCACAAGGTTATTTTCGTTGTTTAGTTTCTTGCTTAGAAAAAGAGAAAAGAACCGATAGAAAGCGCAAGGAATTTTGGGGGAAGTAATTCAATTTGCTCAAAGAATGTTGGGACTTAAAAACCCAACATTCTGAGATACAAGACAAGAAATAATAAGACAAATAGCTAACATTGTTACAGACACTGAATCAACAGACTAGTACAAATACAAAGTCAACAACGGAAAGAAGAGTCTTCAGGAGTCTTCAGGTCTTCCGAGGTTGAAGTAGTTGTACTGATGTTCAGTGGTTGTTTTTTCAGAAGATGATTATCGGAAGCTGATTAAACTATCAGTTATTTCGGAATAGGAGATTGTCTTCCGAGTCATTTAATGTCTTCCGATGCAATGGTTGTCTTTCGGAGATTTCATGGTCAACTAGTGCCTTCTGAGGTAGATAAGTTCAGTACTTGTTCTTTTGGGTGAATCATCCACTGTTGATCTTCCGATGCTGAAGCAGTTCTTCAATCGGAAGAAAAGCATCCGCGGCTGGTCAATCCGAGGTTTATTAATTTGTCTGGCTTCAGTGGTTTTGCTCATCAGTCCTTATTTTCAAACAATCTCCCTTTGGACTGATGAAGCCAAAACCATTCATTTTTGTTTTAAAACCAGACCAATTTTGTTTCTAAGAGTTGGAACATAGTTCAGAACATTATACTCTGTATCAACATTATCCAGAGTCTTGTGCTATAGCTTCTTCAGATCATCTATTGGTAGGGTAAGAATCTCATCCCAATTTGAGAAGAAGGTTCTTGAACCATTATATCTTTCAATGGCCATGCTCTTGGAGACAAAGTCGTAGAACCATCTTTTTATTCTGGTTCTGGAGTTTTTGATCTGAGGAGGCTGGGATTTAGAAGGTAGACCCAAAGGAAGAGGAGCTCTAGCCGGCCAATGTTTTATTTCTATTCTTATTACTTGATCATTTGAATCAAGTACCTTCTTTACTACAGCATGCTGATGACGCTCATAGTTTATCAGAAGATCAGGAAGGATTTCCTTATTAACATCAACCCAGGGTCTGAATTTGACAGCAGATGGAGATTCTGCAGACCCAGCACCTAAGCTTCCCATAGGTGCATTTACCAAATAATCAAGCATTGTGCTTGGGTTGGCATCATTGAGTTGAGCCACTATAGAGGGAGACGGGGAAGTGAATTCATTCCAAAGCTCAGGATGATCACTGTTTTCTCTTTTAAACTTTGACCATTCATCAAACAGAACATCATCTCTCCATCTTGTTATTGTATTCTTTGGTCCCATTGATTTTGGATGAGGATGTGTTTTATTCTTTTCCTCTGCTCAATGGTCTTTTTCTTCTTGACTCCTGCATTTATTCTTATGGTTACGACTTCAGCTTCATTTCTGAGGCTAGTAATATACCAGTTACTGAAGTTTTCAACTTTGCACTTCCCTTCATCCAACAAAAACTTCATCAGCTTCTCCCTCTCAGCCTGATAGGCTTTATCTTGCTGCTGATCCAACAGGGCAATTTGTTCCTGATAGGTCTTTACCAGTTCATCTCTTGAGAGACCAGTGGCTTCTAGACCAGCTAGGATCGTATTTTCCTTCTCCGTTTCTTTATTCTTTATCTTTCGAAGGTCTTCATCGGAAGGGAAAGTCCTAACAGGTGAATAGGTTTCCTTTATTGGAGAAGTTTGAGGTTTCTTAGCATCTGCTGACCTTATTGGTGAAGGAGTTGTGGTGGTTTTGGGAAGGTCAGACTCATCATCATCAGCCAATATGAGCCTTCTCTTTCTTGAAATAAGATATGCAATGGGTTGATCATCATTTAAGTCTAAGCTAGGCTCTTGAGCAGGGGTTAGAAGTTTTTGAGATTGTTATTGTGTGTTTTGGTTTTTCTGACCGCTCTCTTTTTTTGTTCTTGAGAAAGACTAAGTGATTATTGGTGCTGGTTTTTTTGCCAATTTTGGGGGCGTTGAGAGTAGTAGGAAGGGAGGTTTGTGAGGATAGTTCTAGGAGGTTTTGAGAGGCAGAATTTGGAGAAAGTGTAGGTGAGCTTTATTTATTTGTGTGTATGGGTGAAGAGGGCATAGATATGGTGGGAGAGATATGTTTAGGAAAGATGGGGTTGTGCTCAGATTGGAGAGAACCAGTTGGAATTGGTATGTCCTGAGTAGTTGAGACAAAAGAAGATGGGGCAGCGGTTGTGGGCTTTATTTGCTCAGCTTCCTTTTGCTTCTGTTCGCTAGCCTTAGCAGCTTCAGTCTGGAACTGTTGATCCGGTGCTGCTTTGAGGAGTGCCTCTTGATTTTGCAGTCTTATTTGCTTCATCCTCCTTTGCTCAGTCTTGTCTTCTGCCCTCTTGGCAACTTGGGCAGCAGACAAGAGCCTTTCATTCTCCCTCTTTTTGGCTTCATCAGCCTGTTCCTTGAACCAGGGAGAAAGAGGAGCAATCTCAGTAAAAGACTCAAGAAAGAGAGTATGGTTAGAAATTTCATGTTGTAAGAAGGAGACTTTGGTATCTACTGAAATTTTCAGTAGATCTAGTTAGCTCTTTTGAGTGGTGAGAAATTGTTGGGTAAAGGTTTGAAGCAGGGTAGTTAGATAGGCAGTAAAAAGTGGGTTTAACACTTCTTGAAAAGCACATGTTGAGAAGGTGGGGGCAGTGGAAGTAGGTGGAGTGTTTGGAGTACCTTCAAGTGAAGGTGCCTGCATGGGGATGGATTTGGGTTGCAGGACTTGATTATTCAAGACTGTTGTGACTAACTCAGTGAGCTTGGTCATATCAGCCTGAATATGAGCAAAAGAATCCATCAATTCCTTTATTTTAAGATTTGATTCGTCCATCCTTTTACAGATGTCATCCGAATCCCTGACTAGTGAGTCAATTTTATCATGACCTGAGTCCATCTTAGGAATGTCATGGACACCTTTTTCTTGTTTCCGGGGATTTCCAGCGTCAGTTGCAAGAACTTTATTGGTTGTTGCCATATCAGGAGTCTTATTGCCTGATCTAGTCAAATGAGAGCCCATTGGATTCACATATGAGATGGACGCTCCAGAAATATGATCAAGAGCTCTAGATGGACTGGACATCCTTATCTCATCCTCTTCTCGATGGGTAGGAAATTGATGAGTTTGAGCAGAGGTTTGAAGGGGCAGTTCCTCTATTGGTGAAGGTGGAGGAGAACCAAGTTGCTCAAAAACAGAATTAATATCATGGAGAACATGGGTAGGAGAGTGAGGGTCTGTTTGTGGAGAAGAAACAGAGATGTCCTTGGGATATTGGACAGCCATCTGAGTGTCAAGTGACAGTTTAGTGGTTCTAGAGGTTCCTTTGGGAATATAACATCATTCTGTTGAGAGGATTGATGAGGAGCTAGATGGGGTAGAGATGCTTGATTCATCTATGAGGATGGAACAGATGGATCCAATTTCCCAGTGGGGGTAGAGACATGTTCAGGGATCTCATCTTCCTGAATAGTCTTTTTGGGCTTTTTAGGTTAAAAGGCTTTGGTAGAAGTTTTCCTTTAGGCCGGTGCCTGTATAGGTGTGGAAGAAGAGGTGGATGTGGGTTCACCAAGGGTGGGAGTTTCCTTAGTGTCATTCATGTGTCTTGCATCAGTGTTTAATCTAGCAAACACCTGTTTGTCAATGCACTTGATAGTGGAAAGAGGAGCAATATGACAAACATTATTAAGATCAGCAAAGAGACAAGCCATCACAAACCTAGGATACAGTAGAAACTTGGGGCTTTTCTGGTGATGTACCAGATGATCGAAAATTATTTGTGACAAGTTGACCTTTTCATTGGACGGAATAGCATACATGGCATATTGTATGTCATATGGCATTTCTCCCCAACTTGTCGACTTCTAAAAAAGACACTGTAAAATCGTGTGATACAAGAACTTGTACTTAGGGTAGAAGAAAGCTTTGTACAAGGTCCTATTTTTCAGGTCACCTTGATAATCACACTGAACAAAGGCATTATGGAGATGTTTTAAAGAAACAGTTGTGGGAGCCTCGATGTCGTTCAAATTTAGGGCAAGGAGGAGTTTGCCCAAAACTGGTTTAGAGCAACTTACTAGATAGGAGTATTTAGGATGAGAGCAGTATGAACGAAAAAGCTTACTAGAATGTCGATTGCTTGGTTGTAGTGAGGGTGCTCAGAAGATTCAACAAGGTAAGCTCCGAGGTTGTGGATCGGCTTGATTTTCAAAGCTTCAGATGCCATTTTTGTGATGATGAACACCAAGCAGTTATGAGAGCATAATATGAGTACAAATCTTTGCTTTAAATTTAGAGAGAAAGAGATAAGGAAGTTTAACCGTTCGCACACAAGGACGGTTTCAAAAATAAAAACTTCCACTACTTGTAACTTACCAAAAGTTTTACCTTAGGGTTTTTAGCCATTAGACAAACCTGTAAGCAAGAGAGAGAATCAGTGTAAGTGCGTCATGCTAGGTGACACGCCATGAGCAACATTCAGAAGATTTGAATTTAAACGAAGGGTTTTCTTGATCAAAATAAGATCAAGAGACTTCTTTAAGTTATTGTGAAAGAACTTAAGAGGGTAACACTGGTATAAATAAGATCAATGGTCATTAGAGAGGAGAAGGGTAGAAAGGTAAATTGCGAAGATATTATCGAGCCTTGAGAACAATTAATGAGGATCAATTCAATTAATTGTAGGGGGTCTAATCTTGCAGACCGATTAGTGGCGGTCAAATCAAACATAAATCTCAAGAATTAGTTAACTATAGAGAAAAGAAGTTAACCACGGAAGAGATTTTTTTAACATCGGAAGAACCTTATCCTCGGACGAAAAGTAACTATGAATAAGTGATGAGGATAAAAGTCTTGGAAGCAATAGAGACATCGGAAGGGAAAGAAACCACGAAAGCTTTAAAATATAACAACGGAAGGTTTTAACTGCGGATAGATATGAAGCAGTGGCTAGGATAATTATTGAGGATTATCCTTTTATATATTTATTTAAAGGTTTAAGGAACATATTCTCAACCATGTTTATTAGCTCATATTTATCATTCCCAATTTGGCCTCAAACATAGAAAAGGTTGAGGAGTCCAAGGGTATGGTAAATATGTCCGCTATTTGGTCCCTTGTAGAGCATATTCTGGAACAATTAGTCCCTTTTCAAAACAGTCCCTAAAGAAGTGATGCCTTATTTCTATGTGTTTCGTTTTAGAATGGTAGACATGACTCTTTATTATGTTTTTGGCAGCTTCACTGTCTATTAAGAGAGGTGTTTTTAGTTCAGTTATTCCAAAATCCAACAGATGGTATTGTAACCATAGGATTTGGGCATTGCAATGAGCTGCTGCAATGTACTCAGCTTCAGCAGTTGAATTTGACACCGACGTTTGTTTTTTGCTTTGCCATGACACTAAGCAATTTGTAAAGAACTGACATCCTCCCGAAGTAGACTTTCTGGTGAGCGAGCATCCAACATAATCACTATCTGAAAAACCAACAAGCTTACAAGTTTGATTAGCAGGAGACCAGATAACTAGCACAAGAGTTCCTTTAAGATATCTCAGTATCCTCTTCACAAATGACAAATGGGATTGTTTGGGGGAGGACAGGTATCTTGCACAGACACATGTTGCATACATGATGTCTGGTCTTGATGCAATAAGATACATCAAAGATCCAATCACGCACCTGTAGAGGGTTTGATCTACAGGTTCACCATTTTCATCTGGACTTATTCCTGGACTTGTTGCCATATGGGTAGAGATTATTTTCCAATCATTCATATAAAATTTATTTAGAAGATCCTTTACAAATTTAGATTGATAAATGAAAGTCCCATTGGGGGTTTGTTTGACTTGGAGTCCTAAAAATGTTTTTAGTTCACTTAAAGCACTCATGTCAAACTTAGAAGACATTAATTTAGAAATTGTTCACACAAGGAAGGTTTTGTTAATCCAAAAATGATACTATCCACATAAATTTTGTCCAACAAAAGTTCCTTGTCTACCCTCTTGATGAACAAAGTCTTATCAATGGTTCCCCAAAAAAATTTATTAGAAAGAAGAAATTGAAAAAGAATGTCATACCATGCTCCGGGTGCCTGTTTCAGACCATAAAGTGCTTTGTCAAGTCTGTACACCCAATCAGGATGATGAACATTATCAAACCCTAGAGGTTGACAAACATAGACTTCCTCCTTTATAGTCCCATACAGGGATGCACTTTTTATGTCCATTTGATATACCTTTATATTATGGGATATAACAAATCCTAGGAAGAGTCTGACGGCTTCCAGTCTGGCCACAGGAGCAAAGGTTTCATCATAATCAATGCCTTCCTCTTGGCAGTACCCTTGCACTGCCAATCTGGCTTTATTCTTGATCACGATGCCTCTGTCATCTGTTTTATTTCTGAATACCCATCTAGTACCAATAGGGTATTTTCTTGCTGGCAAAGGGAAGAGAGTCCAAACATTTTGCCTTTTGAACTGTAATAGTTCATCTTACATAACCTCTACCGAATTATTATCTTTACGAGCTTACTGATATTTGGGAGGCTCAATTTGGGACAAGAAGGCGGCATGAAGGCGGAAGTTTAAAATTTGGTTCCTAGTTTTAACACCTTTATTTAAATCACCTAAGATCTACTCTAGAGGATGATTTCTATTGAAGGGAATGATGTCCAAACAGTTATTTGTAGAGGCAACATCGGAAGAAGATGAGTTTTCAGTGGGGCCACGAGAGTTTGCTGGTGGGGAAGTATGAACATGTTCAGGAATATCTACAGGTACATTATCTAAAGCTGGGGATAAAGGAGTAGATATTTTATCATCTTGGTCTTGAGGATTTATTTGATAAGAGGGCATAGAGGTAAAGAATTTAGAAACAGAACATTCCTCCAGAGAGGATAGATCTTCAGAGGTTTGACACGATTCTGAAGAAAGGGAAGAAGAAGAAGAAGGAGTAGAAGAAATGTAGGTGAAGCTTTCAAGAACAAAGAGGTCATCAGGAGCATATGGGAAAGAGGAAGCTGATGTGGATTCATTGAATTTAACATCAATAGTTTCTTCAACAATTTTGGTCCTGAGATTGAAAGCTCGGTAAGCCTTAGAGGTCGGAGAGTATCCAACAAAATATCCAGAGTCAACTTTAGCAGCAAACTTGGACAAAGAGTCATTTGTGTTCAAAATGAAACACGGACACCCAAAAACTTCAAAGAAGGAAATGAGAGGCTTTATGTTATGAAGAACTTCATAGGCAGTCTTGTTATGTCTCTTCACAATGTGAACTCTGTTTAAGACATAGCAAGCAGTGTTTACTGCCTCAGCCCAGAAGGATAAAGGTAATCCTGACTCTGCAAGCATAGTTCTTGAAGCTTCAATAAGTGTCCTATTCTTTCTTTCCACAACTCCATTTTAACCAGGAGTTGTAGGAACACTATATTTTCTAAGGATTCCTTTAGAGAAGCAGAATTTATCAAGAACCTGATTCTTTAATTCAGTGCCTTTATCACCCCTTATTGTCTTGACAGGAAGACCAAATTGTCTTTCAAGTTGAGTGATAAAGGCAATTATTTTATCAGAAGTCTTATCTTTGCTGAAAAGGAAGAAGGTCCAGCAAAATCCTGAGTAGTCATCCACAATAACTAAACAATATCTCTTTATGCCAAACTAGCTACCTTCAGTGGACCAAACAGATCCATATGAAGCAGATTGAGACAGTTAGTTGTTTTAGTTTCCTCGATAGACTTATGTGATGTTTTATGTTGCTTTCCCTTTAAGCAAGATTCACATTGACCTTCAAAGTGAAATTCTTTGGAAGAGAATCCTCTTACTAAAGAAAGGGTAGAAAGCTTATGAAGAGTTTAGTGGTTAAGATGACTGAATCTTCTGTACCAAAGAGCAGTTTCAGAAGATGATGCTTTAACTATCAAACAAGTAGGAGAAGATGTTTGAGAACCAGTGGTCATGTCTACAACATAAACATTTCCACTTCTTTTCGCCGTTAGCAAGGTGTGTTGATCAATTAAGATCTTTATATTTAAGTTTATTTTAAGAGAAATAATTTTGCAGCTGTCCTTGGTGAAAACTGAACTAAAGTTCTTGTCAGCTAGTTGAGAAACACTCAAAAGATTAAACTTAAGGTTTTCAACTACGCTTACATCTTTGAAGTGCAGTTTTCCACTCAGAATGGAACCAGACCCTACTATCCAACCCTTTGCATTATTTC
Source organism: Mikania micrantha (assembly GCA_009363875.1). Taxonomy (NCBI): domain Eukaryota; kingdom Viridiplantae; phylum Streptophyta; class Magnoliopsida; order Asterales; family Asteraceae; genus Mikania; species Mikania micrantha. Next base: position 60,196,750 of record CM018691.1, on the reverse strand, counting down.
CAGTGGAAATAGATCCTCCATTCTTTGGAAAGAAGTTATTTAAGACGGATCTGCATCCTGTCATGTGCCTAGAACCTCCACTGTCTGCATACCATTGATGATTTTGGTTTGAAGAAGGTCTCTGCACATGAGGATCAAATGCAATTGGTTAGATATGTTTCATAACTTATTTTAGATCTTATTGAACTGTTAGCTGAAGATCTATTTGCCTTCTTTGATTTTTTCATCTTATTGGGAAGATTGCCTTTTGGTGAAGAAGCCTGATCAGATTTTAATTTTTCGGCATTCAGTTTATCTCTAGCTTTCTCCAAAGGAGTTTTTGTCCAGCAGTTTTCAGTGGTGTGATTGTACTTGAAACACTTTAGACAAGCAGGAGATAGAGAAGAATAGTTGGGATGAAAGGCTTATTTGCCTTCATTATTGGATAACGTGGACGAGGATGAGAAGGAGGGAATCTGATATCAACCATGGGCCTCTTTCCTTTGTCAAGTCGTGTTACATGATTATCAGGGGTTTCACGAAGAATTGTACCTTCTGAATTTCGAGTAGAGCTCATAGTTGGAGCAATCTCAGTTTGTTAATAAGAATTATTGTTCGAATCACCTTCCAAGTGTGTTTCTTCCAGTTTTTCCACGTTCCTTTTGGGATAAACAAACGTAGGAAACTGTCTAGGTTGGTACACTCTTGGAGGTGTGATTTTTATGGCTGGAATTTCATCAGGAAGAAAGGTAGGGGAGATAGGTTCAAGATCAGTCTCACTTATTTCATTGTCAATCAGGGCATAGAACTTTAGAGGACTAGTGTGATTGTACCCGATTCCAAACATGGACTTACTGTGAACTTGCTTACTCAGAAGAATTTTAAATCCTCTCTAGGATTCAACCCACTTGTCACAGCTGACTTTGTTTTGAGACAGTTCGTCTTTACAGGCTGCATATTTTTTATTTTGCAAATCAAATAGAGCTTGTAGGTTGGATTTTTCAGTCTTTAAGATAGAAATTTGACTGTCTTTATTTTTTATTAATTTTTTTACTATAAAATTTATAATATCTAACAGTTGCTCCAATTCCTGATTTTGTTATTGAAGCAACATGCTGGCTTTCTTTATTTTTGCAAAAGCCTCAATGCACGCATCGGTGCATAGTTTTTCCAGAGTAGAAGAAGATACCTGCGCATCAAGAGTGTCTGCTACAGGTTGATCAGAAGGAGTAGGATCATCACCAACATGTAACATCCCGAAAATTTTCTAAATACAAGTTATTTGGATTTACGAATGCGAAACAAATACTAAACTTGTAGGGGAATATATAGAAAATAAACTAAGTTAAATTCCTGAAATTCGTGTACTCGAAGAACAGTACTCGAAGTTCAGTACTCAAAACCGATTTCGAGTACACCCAATTTCGAGTACCAATCACTGCCTATATATATGAGTGCCTTGGGAAACGTGCATACCTTTGGCTGGAAGCACATTCTCTCTCGAGTACACGAAGTAGGGTTCAAGAACTTAAAAGATCGGCTGTGAATCGCTGAGGAAGAAGAAGGAACACCTAGGAAGCTACCAGGAGGATCATCTACCAACAAGTAAGTGTTCTATGCGAGAAACTTAGGATTTTTATGAAAAAGTGAACTTATGCATAAAGCTTCCACCTTTATGCAGAAAGTTCGAAACTTGGTGGTTCCAGGATGATGGTAACCACATAAGAAACCTATAACTAGCTCCCCATGATCTTAGATGAATTTATAAGATGGTTTACGGTAAAAAGATGAGTACTCGAAAATATGCCTAGGGGAATACTCGAAATCATGATTGGCTCATAAAGACCATTTCGAGTATACCAGTTTCGAGTACACTAGCTCGAGTATAACGGTTTCGAATACACATGTTTCGAGTACACTACTTCGTGTTGTCTATGGGTTTCGAATACTCAAATAATTCGTGAACTCCAGGAGTTTCGGGTACATGAGTACTTCGTAAACAACAAGTGTTTCGAATACCAACAGTTTCGAGAACTTGGATTATTAGGGGGAACTAGTTGGCTATGAGGACTTAGAATAATTTCTAAGTCTAAGAATGTAATGTGAAGAGACGATGTAATTAATGTAGGTTCTTAAGCCCTAGCTAAGGAGTTCGGCTAAGGAAACAAGAAGCTACTATCAGGTGATTTCTAGACGGCCTATGATGATGAATGAATGATGTTATGTAATGATGTTATGTGTTTACGTATGATGATGAATGAATGATTGTATGCTATTATCATGTATGCATGTATATGTGTTATGTATGATGAATAGGCATGAAAGTATGCTCGGTATGATGAATGCATGGCAAGGGGTTATGATGATGAACTGTATGATAACATGCTATGATGATAGTTATCCTATGATAAGATCCTAGGCTGCTAGGACAAAGGAATGATTTATGATATGATGATTGCTAATATTCCATGTTTACGAGGCCATGATGTGTGATATGATGAATAGATGCTAGCATGACATGTGTATGACGAAAGGGTACGATGTGATGATATGATGTTAGCAAGGCATGTATATGATACTTATATGCCATACACGTGATTATAGAATGTTATGATAAATTCCTAAACAGTTAGGAAAATATGAGAGGGTGAAATACTAGCAGGACGTGTTACAATGCTACGATGACTATGATGAATGGTGCTACAGTGCTAGTTACCCTATATGATGAATGAACAATGCTCCTATATGTGATATAGGCAATGTATGAATGATGATGCCCCAGTACTAGTATTGGATAAGTATGAATGATGACCTGATTACATCAGGATATGAACAGCCGATCGGGCTAAAAACATGGAGTCGACCGGACTATAAACATGATAGTCTATCGGACTATAAACATGGAGCCGACCGGGCTATAAACATAGAGTCGATCGGACTATACACATGGAGCCGACCGGGCTATAAACATGGAGTCGACCGGATTATAAACATGAGAGTCGATCTGACTATAAACATGGAGCCGATCGGGCTATAAACATGGAGTCGACCGGACAATAAACATGAGACTTGATCGGAGTGTAAACATGGAGCCGATCGGGCTATAAACATGGAGTCGACCGGACTATAAACATGGGAGCCGATCGGGCTATAAACACGGAGCCGATTGGGCTATAAACATGGTAAGAGTCGATCGAACTATAAACATGGAGCCTTGTGCAGGCATAAGCCCACTGCTCATGTTGAAGATAGTGGTTTTGATAATGACGATGGTTATATGGTTACGATGATGAAATGGTTATGTGCTATTGTCTATGTGTATGAAATGATGTATTATGTTAAAAATGTTTAACTCACTACAAGATTATGATGTTTTATGAAAACTATAACTCACCAGCGTAAGCTTACTTGATTTACCATGTATGTCAGGTTGATGAGAATACAAGAGAACACGATGCAGCTGTGGCATAAGGTTAAACGATCTGGTGGTTTTGGCAATTCGATATGTTTTTGATACAGACATTTTGTATTCTGTTTATCAAACTATGTTTACATTTCCGCTGCGTGATTATGAAAGTTTTTAGTTTAAGAGCTATGTGTTACGATGAAAACCAACCTTTGTGAGGTCGCCCGGTTTCGGGGCTTCACACAACAGCCATGAGAGCAAATTCTGTTTGTTTAGAGGTGATGAGGGCATAGCCTACATCTTCATGCAGGCTGCTCTAGTCTACGTATTCTTGGGTAAAAAGTGTCGGTTTACTAGAATAAGAGTACTGGACAGCAGGGCCTGGTGCATTTATTTGTGAAGGGGATGGTGCAACAATTTGATGAGGGGCAGGAGTGAGCTGATACATGCTACCATTGGCAGCTTGTACATATTTTACGTTGGTAGAAGTAAAAATATGTACAATGTGTGCTGACTCCTGAGAATTGTTATGCCTTCTGAAAGTGGAGGAAGAAGAAGAAGAACAAGAAGAAATAGGTGCTAAAGAAGTAAGTGAGTGTGTGTTTGGGAAAGTCACATAGGTGAAGAGTTAGAGTTGGGAGCATTTTTGCATTCCCAGGCTGTAACAGCCGGCGGTATTGGATATTGTCCGCTCTGCCCCACCGGGCTCACGGATTTGGTTTTGGTTACCCGGGTGAAAACTTCCCAGGGAGGTCACCCATTCCTGGAATGCTGCCACCTGAGCACGCTTAACTGTGGAGTTTTCATGTGCTCCACAGCCAACTAAGCCCAAAACGCGTCCAATAGAGAAGGTCTCCACTCCCTCTTATAAGGAAGTTTCGTTCCCCTTACTCAACCCATGTGGGATTAGCCAGCCGCGCTGGAGTGGAATTCCTCCCCCACTGGGGAATCAGCGTCCCCGCTGATCACATGGATTCGGCCCCTGTCTCTGATACCATCTGTAACAGCCGGCCGTATTGGATATTGTCCGCTCTGCCCCACCGGGCTCACGGATTTGCTTTTGGTTACCCGGGTGAAAACTTCCCAGGGAGGTCACCTATTCCTGGATTGCTGCCACCTGAGCACGCTTAACTGTGGAGTTTTCATGTGCTCCACAGCCAACTAAGCCCAAAACGCGTCCAATAGAGAAGGTCTCCACTCCCTCTTATAAGGAAGTTTCGTTCCCCTTACTCAACCCATGTGGGATTAGCCAGCCGCGCTGGAGTGGAATTCATCTGTCACACCCCGAGCCGGCGGGGTAGGATCGGGTTTCCCTGACGGGCAGAAGGTTCCCGGGGCGCGATATCGAAATGATAATCGGAATGATCAGATTGTTCGCATTGCACATGATATATAAATGAGAAACTTTGCTAAAATAAAATAGGATTACAGAGTTAAATTATATCGGTTAAGTTCACAATTTAACAATGTAAACCCACAATCACATCATAAGTCTTCAATCTTGTAGCTGCACAAGATATACTAAACAAACTGTATAATGATGCTTCAAAATATGCAGGTCCAAGAAGCTAGGTCCTCTATCAGACAACCTATTCCAAAGAAATAACTCTTCAGTTGACCTGTTCGTCACCTGAGAAGTCATGCAAAAATAAAGTCAACACATGGTTGGTGAGTACATATAATTTTAGTAATTGAAAATGATTTGAAAACCTCCTTTGGTAAAGACCCTAACCTCATTAACACCACATGTATCATCCAGATCGGTATGCTTATATATAGGGCATACCCCTGAGTTGAGGCTACAACCCCGCCCAGATGCCATCCCACCACATACTAATCCGCATAGGACATTGTTGTTAATGATAATTAGGCATTTTTACCTTACCATTTACCCATGATTCCTCTGTTTGTCGTCCCTGTAATTACAATCATTTGAAATCCATGTTGATTCCATAAGTTCATCACACAATATGATCAACCATAGTAATTGTATAAACAGTTATAAATGCTTAATTTAATAAATAAATAAACATTTAATAAAATCTAAGTCCTAATGATTGGGGCCTGTGGTCTTACTCGAGTAGACTAGTCTGTCAATCTAGGTACTTAGTAGTTAGGGAATCTGTAAATATCCTCAAACATATGACCTACAAGTCAAACGGTCTAGCTAGGACTTCTTGAAATGCAGGATTTTATGTTTCGTCTGTTTTTGGCGTATGTTATCTCTGATATTTCCCAGGCTTTCCCTTGAAAATGATTTATTGATTCGTCTGATTCTGTTACAAGATGTACTTGATTCGTTGATCATAGAATACTAGATTCATTGATCAAATGTACACTTGATTGATAGTTCAACAAACACTTGATTTGTAGAACATTGAATTTTGTCTTTGCAAAGATTGTTTTGTTTGATTTGTTGAAGTCCCACACTTGTTTCACCAAAATGTTTCATTTGATTCATTGAATTCACCCATTTGATTTGTCAAAATGTTTAAGTTTGATTCCTTGAACTCCCACACTTGTTTTGTCAAAATGTTTGATGTGATTCTTTTGAAATGTTTTGACCTGTTGAAATCTTTTAGTTTAAATCAGATTATTCACTTAATTTATAAGTAAATCAGTTAGTAAACCTGCATAAAATCTTCCTAGACATGGTCTAGGATAACATTTATATATATGTAAAACATATCAATTTAAAAGCATTTAAGTAAACAATTTAAATAAACAGTTTACGCATGCTTCTCAGCCCCGCGTTTCAAAACAAAAATGTTAGAAAAGGGGCAATGAACTCACCTATGTTGCCGTGCAATAAACCACAAAAGATATGCGCACTCTTTGATTGTTGCCTAAGTATCTTTAGCACTTGGGTTATTTTAAAGAATTCGAATACGATAGGTACATACGGGAATTGTCGCAACTATGGTTTGGTCTCGGTGTGCAACTACGTGTCCTAGATTACTAATGTGTTTCTAAATTTCCTTCTATCTAGGTTAAACTATTACCCATTAATAACCCAGATTCCCCATTAATCGTTTAAAGTAATTAAGTAAAACATTTTCAATTTATTACATTTTAAGTTAATCATTTATTTAGGAAAATCATTTAATTATATTGATAAGGTTTATAATTTATTTTCTTTTCATGAGAAACATGATTAATTTAAGAAAAGTGAAATAAAACATGATGGGCTTATATTAAACCCAATTGGGCTGTTCTTGGGCCCATTAATAAACTTTTAGTTTCATGCGATCTCTTGTTTGCTTATTGAGGCACTAACCTTGATGGTTTATATAAACCATTTAGGTTGGTCATATATATTTGAAATTTCCCCATGGTTTAGGTGTTAACATTTAAGTCAAACCATAACCTTTAGGTTCTTGTTTTCCATTCCTAGTGTAATTCTCCCATGATATTGATATCTTAGTTTAAAGAGATTCAATTGTGTTTTGACTAAAAGAATGATTTCATACAATTATTGTGCTAGAACATCCTAAGTTAGATCGACAGTTAACCCCAACATAGTTTTTATTGAAGTTTAGATCTTGTGGGCCTTATGTTAGGCCTAGCTTGTCATTGTGACCCAATTGATTAATATTAAACATAATCAAACGTATAACGGGTTAACCTTAGTTATTGGGCCAAATTAAGTGGTATTGGGCCTAATCATAGGGTTATTGGGCCTTAGGAGTTATGTGGCCAACTTAATTTAAACTGGCTACACGTAAGTCAAGTCTAGGGCAAGTTCCATTCCTAATGATTTAAATTTGAACTTGTTGGGCCCTTACACAAGTGGGCCGATTAACACACCCATATATGGGCCGAATGGATTAAACAGTTGGGTTGGGCCGGTAGAAAATTGGGCCGACTAGTAACCATGGCCAAAGGTCATTGGACCGAGAAAATCTTGGGCCAAGTAAAATAAGTGAGCCGAATATTAAGTTCTGGGCCAAACTCAAAGGAAATATTTGGGCCGAAATACCCCTGCTGGGCTTCGAATTGGTTTGGCCGAGAAAAGCTTGAGCGGTTATATTGGGCAGCGAACCTTTGGAAAAGGAGGGCTAGGTTCGGCCAATAGTTTAGGACTGGTAGGGTTCGGTTCTAGTCCTAGGTTCGTTCACAGCAGGTTCCTAAGGTTCGTGGGCATAGTAAGATTCTAGGTTCGGCTAACACAACCCGATTAGGGTTCGGCTGAGGTGGGTTATGCATGGTTCGTGAGGGTTCGCCAACTAGGTGTAGGGTTCGTGGCGGCTTGAGGGTTCGTGTCTCAACCTAAGGGTTCGCCAGGGTTTGTAGGTGGTTAGGTTCGTCAGTCTACATACAAGGTTCGCAGCTGGTTCGCTCTTGGGAGGGTTCGGTTAATCCAAAACCCAGAAAAGGTTCCGCCGACGTGGTTCCAACAGGTCCCGAACCTGTTAGGTCTTCATCATCATTAGTCCCTTCGATCTAGCTGCTTCTAAACGTGTTACACGTTAATGTCTTGCACCATGTGATGCTCGAACAGGTTGATGGTCACTATCGGGTTTAAGGCCGACGAATTGTGTGTGTGTATCAAAACCATGTAAAACCCTATTTTCACGAAAGTTTCAAGCTACATACCTTAAATTTCAGTGGCCAAAGCTTCCGATCTGTTGTACTTTCTTCTAGGGCTCGTTCCTAGCTACGCGTGGACACCAAGAACGCCGGATTTCGCCTTCGAACGAGTGAGATCTTGAAGATTGAAGGTGATATTTTAGAGAGAGAGAGAGAGAACGGGAATGAGAGCTAGAGAGAGAATAAAATGTGTAAAAATGAAAGAAATGTGTTCTTTCAACGTTTATATACCCCGAGGGTATTCGGGTTCGTTTCGGTTGCACGGTTTTTGTCTCCGACGCGTTTCCGGATCGTAACGCGTGTAATTACGTAATTTAAATAAAAGACTTTATTTTATGTGTTTGGAAAGTGGTTATTTCTAGTAATGACATTAAATGTTATTTTCCTAATTTATTTATCGAAACTCATAAATATTACGCGTTTTATTATTTATTCGCGTATCATGGTTTGCGCGCCTAAATTAAAATAGTTTTGCTTTAATTTATTTATGATGAGTTTCAAAATTGTAAAACAGGAAATATTTTATTTCCTTATGTTTATTATCGTTCGAATCGTCTTCGTTTTCGTTTCATCAGAAAACGTCACTTACGCGCGTTTTCGTACAGAGCGCTAACTGTACGAACACGATCGTACGTTTCACTTTCTGATTTTTGTTGTCTACTTTACAATCATCGTTTCAGATCGTTAAACTATCAGATCTATTCGTACAGATCGTCACCTATACGAATATTTCGTCAGTTTAGCATTCTGTAACAACAACTGTTATTGTTTTATTTTGTTTATCCTCACATACGTGCTATCCTAATAGATCCTAACAAATAAACTTATGATGGTTCAGTGTTGCCAGATAATTACCTGGCTCAAGAACCATTGTTCTGAACTCTGTTTCTGCTAAATGTTCATGAACCTGTTGTTTGATAATCTGAAATGACTTTGACTATCAATATGAACATGAAATAGAATGGAATGTGTATAGTTGGTGTCTGTTTACTGTTCGTGCTACTGTTGCGATCACTGTTCCGGCACCGGTTTCGGCACTGTTGTTACAGTCTCCCCTTGTTAAAGAAATTTTGTCCCGAAATTTAAGAGTAGTTATTAGTTACAACTTTCTCCGTAAGCACTTGGGGATTTCCGGAACATCATGTGATCTTCGCATTTCCCAAGTAAACTTGAGTTTGCGCCTTGAATTTCTAATAAACTTAGAAATGGAAATACAACTTTTCTTAGTTGTTTAATCTAACGAGCCATATCTCTGAAGATCATTACATAACGTATAAATGTTCATCCAATTGAATTCCTTCAATTGATATGATGAACGACTCTTTAGTACGACATTTATTCAAGTTCGAGACGTGAAACACATAACACATCCAACTAAGGTCATTTGGTGACCTCAATCTATGTGTCATAGTTCGAATGCATTTGATGCTCTCGAACTATTTTACTTGTCGTGATGCTTGTTCGTCCTTTCATTCTAGAATGGACTACACCTTTAATCCGTCAGTCGGCGACTGAGATTGCCGACCTTAAGGAGCCTCGAATGGTGTGCATTCGATGCTACTATATTGACGGTTGTTGTAGGAAGATTTAATCGATGGCATTTGGGTGTCAAAATTTCCACCGAAGTTTGACCTACAGGTTCTCAACACATCCTCCAAGATCCGTGTCGTACTTTCGCTTCGACCGTCCGTTGATGAACGGTGAGCTATGCTCAGTTTTAGGTACATTCCTAGAGGTCTCTGCGATGTTTGTTAGAACCTTGCTGTGAATTTTCCGTCTCTATCCAGAAGGTTGAACAATGGTACCACATATCGTACCACCATCCCATTGCTGTATAATCCATCAGTTTACCTATCGCCAGAGCCCACCCACTATTTTGGTAGTAAGTATTACATCCGGTTTATCTTAAACTGTCTTTCGGCTCTAAAATCTGACACACTCTTTAAAGTCTTCGTAGGTGACTCTCACTACATCTAGGTCTTGATCTTCAGATCGAGATCCTTAAGTCACCCATGGTGAATACTTAGGTTGTTTGACATAACCGTACACATACTTCACCATTTGTTTAATCTATCCTCAGCTCGAAGGTTTACATTATACAGCGGGGAGGTCTACCTAAAATACGGCAGAGTTATTAGGATAAAGGTAAGGATTTACCTTCTCAGTACACCTATACACATCTGTGTGATGGTGTATATCTATCTTACTCTTACCCTAAAGTCATGAGACTTATGAAACCTATTGTAAATTTTGTTCCAACTATTACTTATTCTCATCCGATTTCAAATTGGGAGGATTTAAGATGAAGTTGTTCTTTCCTTGGCAGTTCCAAAATATCCCTGAGATGTCGTTCGTGTTCTGTCGTGCTACTAAAATAAACCAGTATGTCATCCTTAATAGTAATGACAAACTAACCGGCTATGGTTTGCACGCTCGATTCATGAAGTCCACGAAAATATAGGTGCATTCTTCTATCCGAAAAGCATCACCATAACTTGGAATGCTCATACTTCATTCGGAATATTTTCTCGGGCGTAGCTTCATCTCACATTCACAAATGATTTCCCTTGATCTACTTATTTATCCTAAATAAGAACCTAACACAGTTCTCATGTTTACTTTTCCTAACATCCTAGAATCGGAGTTCTCAATTTAAGTAACTTAAATTCTAGGAGATCTAGATAGGAAATGAAAGTCAACACACTAGCTTTGACATTTTTAATTCCTAGTGCTATTAGTGTTCTAATTAGATAAAGTCCTATTCTAAACTACAGTAATTAAGCCGGCATTAATGATTACTCTATCCTTATTTAATCATCTAACCCTTATTTAACCTAAAGGTTCCTTCAATTATTATTCTGATTATCTTTTCGGCACTGACTTTGCTTTTGACTAACTTAAATTTATGGTTCCTAAAATTACAACAGACTATGCAGTTCTAATTAATATCCCAACAGATAATTTAAGGTATTAAACTGAAATTTGCATACCTATGGAGTCATCGGACTCTGAATGTTTCCCAGGAGCTGGTAAAGCGAGTAGTTCCACAATGTCTGCTGGGTCTGCTGGAGGCATTTTCCTAGAGCAGTCCCTTGCGAAATGTCCATGCATTCCGCACATGAAGCAATTGTTGTTATGTTGAGGGGAAGTAGAGGTGCTCGCTTTTTGTTCCCATTTCCTAGTGGAAATAAACCGACACTGTTGAATCCAGTGTCCGTATTTACCACAATTCAGACAGTGTTTACAAGGTTTCTCCTCACCATGATGAAAACCACATCTGACACATTTAAGAAATGCACCAAAATATTGACGAGGAGTAGAGGCTATTGGTTACCGACACTGTTGTATCCAGTGTCCCGTCTTTCCACAACGCGTGCATTGTAGGCACGAAAGTTCAGCCAGGTCATGGTAGTGACAAGCCAAATAGAGGGAAGCTTTTCCTTTAGAAAGTGCAGGATTTGTAAAAGATATCCTCACAGGGCAGTCTCGGGCAATGTGTTCGGACAGTCCGCACACATAACAATCTTTGCTGTGTAGAGGAAGGGGGTATGTAGTGTTTCCAGGATTCTGGTTATGAGTCGGGGGATCATTACAATCACGACTCCAGTGTCCCTTTCCTCCGCAGTTCAGACAATGTTTGCACAGTTTATTCTTAGCATGGTGGAGACCGCACGTGGCACATAAAGGAAATTTGCTAGCCTCCGGTTTGCATACTAATTCCATTGATGATCTGCATTGGTGATCCCAATGGTTCGTCTTACCACAATGGATGCATTGCTTGCATGAGATTTCAGCGCGGTGGTGATAGTGACAGTTAGTGCAAAGGGGTGATTTTCCAGCGTAACACCTATGATTCTCTGACTCCGGAGCAACGGCCATCCGACGAAGGGGAATGGCCTCAGTGTAGATTTCAGGATTTCCTGATTTCTTGGAACGACTCCGTTTTCGCTTCCTGCTTGTTTCTCCTCCTTCCGGTTCCTTCTTCTCTGCATTAAGTAATGGGAAGTTCCTGGTAAATTCCTCACTGTTCCTGATCCGGGTGATGATTCCAGGGAGAATCGCCACCAACTGTTCAGTGATCAGTGTTGCAAGTACCCCAATGGCTGGGTCTGTCTCTTGTGGAGGTGGAGGCGGTGATGGCTGTCTTCTTGGTGACATTCTGATCATAACCAATAGAACATTGGTTAGTGCAATGATCGAATGCAGAAGACACAATGCAAGTAAATTCCTAATTCCTATGTTCTCTACATGCAGGGTCCCTAGGTTATAGTCTAGGCCAAACAGCTTACATAAATGACCTATATTTCTCTATAACCATGGCTCTGATACCAATATGTCACACCCCGAGCCGGCGGGGTAGGATCGGGTTTCCCCGACGGGCGGAAGGTTCCCGGGGCGCGATATCGAAATGATAATCGGAATGATCAGATTGTTCGCATTGCACATGATATATAAATCAGAAACTTTGCTAAAATAAAATAGGATTACAGAGTTAAATTATATCGGTTAAGTTCATAATTTAACAATGTAAACACTCTATCACATCATAAGTCTTCAATCTTGTAGCTGCACAAGATATACTAAACAAACTGTATAATGATGCTTCAAAATATGCAGGTCCAAAAAGCTAGGTCCTCTATCAGACAACCTATTCCAAAGAAATAACTCTTCAGTTGACCTGTTCGTCACCTGAGAAGTCATGCAAAAATAAAGTCAACACATGGTTGGTGAGTTCATATAATTTTAGTAATTGAAAATGATTTGAAAACCTCCTTTGGTAAAGACCCTAACCTCATTAACACCACATGTATCATCCAGATCGGTATGCTTATATATAGGGCATACCCTTGAGTCGACGCTACAACCCCGCCCAGACGCCGTCCCACCACATACTAATCCGCATAGGACATTGTTGTTAATGATAATTAGGCATTTTTACCTTACCATTTACCCATGATTCCTCTGTTTGTCGTCCCTGTAATTACAATCATTTGAAATCCATGTTGATTCCATAAGTTCATCACACAATATGATCAACCATAGTAATTGTATAAACAGTTATAAATGCTTAATTTAATAAATAAATAAACATTTAATAAAATCTAAGTCCTAATGATTGGGGCCTGTGGTCATACTCGAGTAGACTAGTCTGTCAATCTAGGTACTTAGTAGTTAGGGAATCTGTAAATATCCTCAAACATACGACCTACAAGTCAAACGGTCTAGCTAGGACTTCTTGAAATGCAGGATTTTATGTTTCGTCTGTTTTTGGCGTATGTTATCTCTGATATTTCCCAGGCTTTCCCTTGAAAATGATTTATTGATTCGTCTGATTCTGTTACAAGATGTACTTGATTCGTTGATCATAGAATACTAGATTCATTGATCAAATGTACACTTGATTCATAGTTCAACAAACACTTGATTTGTAGAACATTGAATTTTGTCTTTGCAAAGATTGTTTTGTTTGATTTGTTGAAGTCCCACACTTGTTTCACCAAAATGTTTCATTTGATTCATTGAATTCACCCATTTGATTTGTCAAAATGTTTTAGTTTGATTCCTGGAACTCCCACACTTGTTTTGTCAAAATGTTTGATGTGATTCTTTTGAAATGTTTTGACCTGTTGAAATCTTTTAGTTTAAATATGATTATTCACTTAATTTATAAGTAAATCAGTTAGTAAACCTGCATAAAATCTTCCTAGTAGGATAACATTTATATATATGTAAAACATATCAATTTAAAAGCATTTAAGTAAACAATTTAAATAAACAGTTTACGCATGCTTCTCAGCCCCGCGTTTCAAAACAAAAATGTTAGAAAAGGGGCAATGAACTCACCTGTGTTGCCGTGCAATAAACCACAAAAGATATGCGCACTCTTTGATTGTTGCCTAAGTATCTTTAGCACCTGGGTTATTTTAAAGAATTCGAATACGATAGGTACATACGGGAATTGTCGCAACTATGGTTTGGTCTCGGTGTGCAACTACGTGTCCTAGATTACTAATGTGTTTCTAAATTTCCTTCTATCTAAGTTAAACTATTACCCATTAATAACCCAGATTCCACATTAATCGTTTAAAGTAATTAAGTAAAACATTTTCAATTTATTACATTTTAAGTTAATCATTTATTGAGGAAAATCATTTAATTATATTGATAAGGTTTATAATTTATTTTCTTTCCATGAGAAACATGATTAATTTAAGAAAAGTGAAATTAAACATGATGGGCTTATATTAAACCCAATTGGGCTGTTCTTGGGCCCATTAATAAACTTTTAGTTTCATGCGATCTCTTGTTTGCTTATTGAGGCACTAACCTTGATGGTTTATATAAACCATTTAGGTTGGTCATATATATTTGAAATTTCCCCATGGTTTAGGTGTTAACATTTAAGTCAAACCATAACCTTTATGTTCTTGTTTTCCATTCCTAGTGTAATTCTCCCATGATATTGATATCTTAGTTTAAAGAGATTCAATTGTGTTTGACTAAAAGAATGATTTCATACAATTATTGTGCTAGAACATCCTAAGTTAGATCGACAGTTAACCCCAACATAGTTTTTATTGAAGTTTAGATCTTGTGGGCCTTATGTTAGGCCTAGCTTGTCATTGTGACCCAATTGATTAATATTAAACATAATCAAACGTATAACGGGTTAACCTTAGTTGGGCCAAATTAAGTGGTATTGGGCCTAATCATAGGGTTATTGGGCCTTAGGAGTTATGTGGCCAACTTAATTTAAACTGGCTACACGTAAGTCAAGTCTAGGGCAAGTTTCATTCCTAATGATTTAAATTTGAACTTGTTGGGCCCTTACACAAGTGGGCCGATTAACACACCCATATATGGGCCGAATGGATTAAACAGTTGGGTTGGGCCGGTAGAAAATTGGGCCGACTAGTAACCATGGCCAAAGGTCATTGGACCGAGAAAATCTTGGGCCAAGTAAAATAAGTGAGCCGAATATTAAGTTCTGGGCCAAACTCAAAGGAAATCTTTGGGCCGAAATACCCCTGCTGGGCTTCGAATTGGTTTGGCCGAGAAAAGCTTGAGCGGTTATATTGGGCAGCGAACCTTTGGAAAAGGAGGGCTAGGTTCGGCCAATAGTTTAGGACTGGTAGGGTTCGGTTCTAGTCCTAGGTTCGTTCACAGCAGGTTCCTAAGGTTCGTGGGCATAGTAAGATTCTAGGTTCGGCTAACACAACCCTATTAGGGTTCGGCTGAGGTGGGTTATGCATGGTTCGTGAGGGTTCGCCAACTAGGTGTAGGGTTCGTGGCGTCTTGAGGGTTCGTGTCTCAACCTAAGGGTTCGCCAGGGTTTGTAGGTGGTTAGGTTCGTCAGTCTACATACAAGGTTCACAGCTGGTTCGCTCTTGGGAGGGTTCGGTTAATCCAAAACCCAGAAAAGGTTCGGCCGACGTGGTTCCAACAGGTCCCGAACCTGTTAGGTCTTCATCATCATTAGTCCCTTCGATCTAGCTGCTTCTAAACGTGTTACACATTAATGTCTTGCACCATGTGATGCTCGAACAGGTTGATGGTCACTATCGGGTTTAAGGCCGACGAATTGTGTGTGTGTATCAAAACCATGTAAAACCCTATTTTCACGAAAGTTTCAAGCTACATACCTTAAATTTCAGTGGCCAAAGCTTCCGATCTGTAGTACTTTCTTGTAGAGCTCGTTCCTAGCTACGCGTGGACACCAAGAACGCCGGATTTCGCCTTCAAACGAGTGAGATCTTGAAGATTGAAGGTGATATTTTAGAGAGAGAGAGAGAGAGAGAACGAGAATGAGAGCTAGAGAGAGAATGAAATGTGTAAAAATGAAAGAAATGTGTTCTTTCAACGTTTATATACCCCGAGGGTATTCGGGTTCGTTTCGGTTGCACGGTTTTTGTCTCCGACGCGTTTCCGGATCGTAACGCGTGTAATTACGTAATTTAAATAAAAGACTTTATTTTATGTGTTTGGAAAGTGGTTATTTCTAGTAATGACATTAAATGTTATTTTCCTAATTTATTCATCGAAACTCATAAATATTACGCGTTTTATTATTTATTCGCGTATCATGGTTTGCGCGCCTAAATTAAAATAGTTTTGCTTTAATTTATTTATGATGAGTTTCAAAATTGTAAAACAGGAAATATTTTGTTTCCTTATGTTTATTATCGTTCGAATCTTCTTCGTTTTCGTTTCATCAGAAAACGTCACTTACGCGCGTTTTCGTACAGAGCGCTAACTGTACGAACACGATCGTACGTTTCACTTTCTAATTTTTGTTGTCTACTTTACAATCATCGTTTCAGATCGTTAAACTATCAGATCTATTCATACAGATCGTCACCTATACGAATAGTTCGTCAGTTTAGCATTCTGTAACAACAACTGTTATTGTTTTATTTTGTTTATCCTCACATACGTGCTATCCTAATAGATCCTAACAAATAAACTTATGATGGTTCAGTGTTGCCAGATAATTACCTGGCTCAAGAACCATTGTTCTGAACTCTGTTTCTGCTAAATGTTCATGAACCTGTTGTTTGATAATCTGAAATGACTTTGACTATCAATATGAACATGAAATAGAATGGAATGTGTATAGTTGGTTTCTGTTTACTGTTCGTGCTACTGTTGCGATCACTGTTCCGGCACCGGCTTCGGCACTGTTGTTACACAGGCAAAGTGTCCAGTGCCATGACACCTAAAGCATTGGACCTAAGCTTTATTTAGGCCAATCCTGGTTTTCCTATGAATACCAGGAAATTTTCTAGATGTCCTCTTGTAGAACTTATTCGTTCTTATGCTCAAGAGGGTCAGTTGATGAAGAATGCCCATCTCTTCCAATTCATCACTTGGAACTTGATGGAGATCATCCATGATAAAGCACAGATGATCAGAAATAGGAGAATGGTCATCACAAGAAGAAGAAGTGGTGATGCTAGTAGTTATGTCTATGTATTCGTCATAACCCTGATCATTTGTCTCAGAGGTGAGCAACTTACCATGGAGTTGGGTTAGTGAGAGTTTGCTGAAGTCTGGAGAAGATCTCATGACAATGGAATAACTTTCCCATTTACCCAGAAGAGATCTCAAGAAACGATTAAGAATAGAGATAGGGGGTACACTTGACCAGCTAATTTTAGTTCACTTAAAAGAGAAGTGAACCATTCAAACTGCTGAGTCAGTGACTCATTATTTAGTTGACAGAATGTCTCATATTGCTGACCTAATATCTCCCTGGTATTATCCACAATATCGTCGGTACCACCGAATTGCTCTTTTAGAGCATCTCACAAGTCTTTAGCAGACTCATGGAGAAGAACACTAGAGTATATTTCATTAGGGAGGGCCATAGCCAGTTGAGCATGTGCCTTGGCATCAAGCTCTAACTTTTTGTAGTCTTCTTCGGTGTAATTCCAAGGATCCTTAGGGACATGGTCTCCAGTCTCCGTGTCCAGGACCATTGGTTTATGAGGTCCGAACGTGACAGACTTCCAACATCCTGTATGATTATTGGACATGAAATGTAACGTCCTTCTCTGCCATATGTTATATTGATCCCTAACCAAGATTGGTGGCTTTGTGGCATAACCGGTGTTATGGGGATGAGTTCTCAAAGTATTTTGTTAGAATGATTTTTGAACACGTTTTAGTTCAAAAACCAAACTCCTGCAGATTTAGAAAAAAATAGAAATACAGAAGAGACAAAACATAGAAAACTAAACAACAAGATATCAATGAGAGCTTTGAGTTTTAGTATTGACGGTTAAATCAAGACTAAGGACAAGGCTCTGATACCAATTTTTGAAAGAACAGAAACCCGAGAAGAAATTGTTTTACCAGGAACAAAGGCTTTAGACACTTAGTCAAAGCTTTGGTATTAGCTCCCTCTAAAGTTTTGCACAAGTTTATTATCGTTGTTTAGTTTCTTGCTTAGAAAGAGAAGAAAAAAAAATATAAAGCACAAGGAATTTTGGGGGAAGTAATTTAATTTACTTAGAGAATATTGGGACTTAAATACCAACATTCTGAGATACAAGACAAGAAATAATAAGACAAATAGCTTACATTGTTACAGACACTGAATCAACAGACTAGTACAAATACAAAGTCAACAACGAAAACAAGAGTCTTCAGGAGTCTTCAGGTCTTTCGAGGTTGAAGTAGTTAAACTAATGTTTAGTGGTTATTCTTTCAGAAGCTGAGTAAACAATTAGTTATTTCAGAATAGCAGATTGTCTTCCGAGTCATTTGATGTCTTCCGATGCAATGGTTGTCTTCTGGAGATGTCATGGTCAGCTAGTGTCTTCTGAGGTAGATAAGTTCTGCAGTAGTTCTTTTTGGCGAATCTTCCGCTGTTGATCTTCCGATGCTAAAGCAGTTCTTCAATTGGAAGAGAAGCATCCGCGGCTGTTCAATCCGCGGTTTATTCATTTGTTTAGCTTCAGTGGTTTTTCTCATCTATTCTTATTTTCCAACAATCTTATCGTAGCAGTCGTGGAAGAGGAAGAGGCTGTGGCCCCAGCAGACGTTGTGGCCATGAACATAGTTAGTCATGGTAAAGAGAGTCTTATAATTCTAAACATGATGGTGGCGAATCAAGTCGACTTAATTTAGGGAGACCGTCTAGGTGGAGAGCTAGTAGGACGCAAAATAACATATGTTTTAAATGTGGAATTTCAAATCATTGGTCTCGCAAATGTCGCACCTCCAAACACCTTGTTGAAGCTTATCAGAGAATGATTGAAGAAAAAGAAAAAAATATTGAGACAAATCTTCTTAAGAATGAACCTAATTTCTCATCTTCTAAACCACTATTCGATACACATCTCGATGTGTGTCATTTCATCGAGAATGTTCGTGACGTTTAAGTATTATGTTTTTTATGTATGTATATGTTTAGGCTATGACTTGTGTTTTAGTTTTTAAACTTGTGTTATGTTTTTTATTATTATGTGATGGTTTAGTTTGCACATTTTTACTAATTTCTTTTGTATTACTTTTTCTTGAAGAAAATATGTTTCCTAGTTCCAGCAGAACTATTATTGGTGATGAATGTTTGGTAGATAGTGGTAGTACTAATACTATTCTTAAACATAAGAAATTTTTCATTACGTTGTGTTGATGTACGTAATGTCACTAGCTCTATGTATTGTCTTATTTTAATTTTATAAAGTTTATATCAGTATTGAAATCAAGTATTCTGTATTGATAGTTTATGTTTGTTCAAGTTTAATGTGTTCTACTATGTTTGACTTTGACTTTACTTATCATACACACCCATTCGTGTGAATGATACCTACGAATGAGTTCATTTGCACGAATGAACGACTAGCAAATGTCTGAGGCGAACGAATGAGTCACTCGCATGACTCATTCGGTTGACTATCTCATTCAACTGAGCCATTCGCCCGAATGATTGTTTCGCACAACTCATTCGGCCGAATGAGTACATCCTATATATAGACCTGCAAACATATTGTTTTTATAACTTTTTCTGACCCCTGAACATTCCCTGTCACATCCCTAGGGTTTTGAGCCGCCACCCCTTCTCCAAGTTCGTTTCTCATCCCCGTGGTGTTCGATTTTGGTTAAAACATTGACTCCGCATCATCAGATTGCCACGGGGCATGGTGATTTCCATTGGAAAACCCTCGAATAGGATTCCGCACAATTCGAGGGCCTGCCGAGCAGAATCATCAAGGAACCGAGTGGTTTCCAAGGTCCTACAAAGTGGTATCAGAGCTTTGGCTCTTGATTCTGCTCGTTTTTCGATCCAAATCATCATATTACACATTGTTGATTCGAATTATTTCAAAACCCTGAGTTTCTTAGGCTCCAAGTTACTATTTCATTGGTAACCAGTGGGTTTTCAGGTTGTTTTGGTCAATAGTGCATTCCTAAAGCTTAGAGATATTGTCTTCAGGTTGTGTACCAAATTTGGTGGTCATATTCTATCAAAATCCAAAGTTATCAGAATTTTCATTGCTGAAAACCCCAGTTTATGTGAATGACTCGATTAGGAGAATAGCTCTCCTTCGTACAGTGCGAATAAGTTCATTCAGCTGAATAGCTCTTATTCGGTCCATGGGTTAATGCGAATAGCCTGTCATTCGGCTGGTTGAGATTCATTCGGTTGTCACGTCATTCAATCATCTACTCATTCGCATCAGACAAGCCATTCAGTCAACTCAGTTCATCCGATCCAATCTTATTCATTCGGTCCCTGTCATTCGGCAGGTTCATCTCCATTCGGTCATTAGTTCTGAAAATTTTTCTAAGTGTTGGATCCGTTTATTCTTGACAAGATGGAGGAACTTGCATTGATGGCTAATCAGAACCACATATTTCAGAACCTATTGCTTACTGAGACAAAGATGGGAAACTCAAACAAAGCTCCAAAGTTACTTTCCTTAGATGATTATCCAAACTAGAAATATAGATTTGAGATTCACATTAATGGAGTGGATACCAGTCTTTGGATGATGAATGAGGTTGGATATTTGAGACCACTTACTGAGGATGGATCACCTATGCTTGTTACTCGGATGACTAAGCTTCAAAGAAAGTTGTATGATTTTGAGAAGAAGGCTTATGCAACATTGTCCCAGTCTATTGCTACGGATATATTTCATCAATTCAGACAATTCACTTCTTCCAAATTATTGATGATTTGCAACAAAGATATGAGGGAAATGATGCACTAAAAAGCATCAAGTCTAAAGCTTTGAAGAAAGAGTTCAATAGATTTATGTGTGTGGGAAATGAGTCTTTGGATGATTTGATTGCTAGGTTTCATTTTCTTCTTAGCGAGCTTTACAACCATCAAGTTAAGACAACTACCCAGGAGAAGATCCAATGTCTGGCTGATGTATTACCTCGCCTGTGGAAATCTTTTCTAATGGTCCTGAAACAGAGTGATATGATTGCTTTCATGGACATTAATGATTTTATTCAAAAGCTGAAGGAACAAGAGATAGAGAACAAGTGGAAAGCAAAGAGAGTTGCACAAGTTCAAGATCCATCACTATATTTCTCTACTCCTATTGTAGAAAGATCTCCTTCACATGCTCCTCTGAAAACAGAGTTTGTCTCACAGATCAAAGAAGCTCCTGTTTCAAATCAGACACATTTCAGTCAGTCTGCTACAACTTCTACATCTCAGAAAGAGGATAATCATTATGTCACCAATTTGAAGACAAATAATTTTGGCAAAGTAACCATGGAGGTTGCTAAAGAGCATAGGGGCCATTTGTCTACACTTGTGAGTTCTTATGATGGGTTGTTAGTTGGGAAAATTGGTAATCCACACTTGACATATGAAGATTACTCTCAGATTGATCCAGATGATATGGAAAGATTTGACATCATGTGGGCTCTTGCAGGTGCTGTTAGAAGAGCAAAAGACTTTGTTGGAAGAACTGGGAAGGACATCAATCTGAACAAGGATTCAAAGTTTAGTTTTGACATGTCCTCTGTTACTTGCTCAAACTGTGGTGATAAAGGACATTTTGCAAGACAATGCAACAAGCCAAAGAAGAAGGGTAACCACAATCCATTTCAGAACCAAAAATTTGATACTCCTGCTCAAGCTAGCTCATCAAATGCAAACAAGGCTCTAATGGTTCAGAATGATGAAGGAGAAAACTAGGATTTCAGATTCAATTCTGAAAAGGGGGAAAAGATAACGTTTCTGTTGCAGAAATCAAGGAAGTTGCTGAATCTATTGATGAAAGTAATTTAGAAGAAACAAAGACCAGTCTGGATGAATCAATAGGATCAGAATCAGAAAGCACATCAGATTCAGAAACTCAAGAAGAGTCAGATGCTGAGTCTGAAGAACAATCTGCAACACAATTTTCTTTGATGGTGAATACTTCTGCTTCATCTCAGTCTAATCAGATATATAAGGACTGTTCTTCATCTCATTCTAGTTGTTTTAATTGTGTTGACCTTGAAAGTAAGGTATTGGCTTATCAGCAACATAATGCAGACCTGATCAGCGATCTCAACCAATGCATTGAGGCAAACTGGATTTTAAAATCAAATGAAAACGATTTTAAAGCAAAAAGTGAGTTATTAAACAGGCAATTGCATGAGGCTGAGATCGCTGTGCTGAATAAGCAAGATACTATCACCTCTTATCTCAATACCATTAATGAGACAAAGAAGAAATTAGCCATAGTCGAATGTGACTATGAAACTTTGAGTCAGAAGCTCAAGAGCTATGAAAGATCTTCATACATCATTGAGCACATGATCGGTAATGGGACTGATCTGAAGGGTAAGGGAAAAGAAACAAAGTATAACCATTGTCCTCTACCAGTCTTAAATTGTTTTTTCAATTCACCTAATGACAAAGAAATTAAAGATTTTCAAGTTAAAACCCCATTAGTAATTGATCCTATTGTAGTCATTTTAGATAAGGGTTCCTCATTGTCTGAGGAATATTTTGTGGAAGGAGTGGTTGAGGATTGGGTCTCTGATTCTGAGGGTGATTTCTACGTTTCTCCTCAAGTGTCCATTGGTAAGAATTAGACATCTGGTGTCAAAAAGGTTGACCCAATCTCATCAAAGACAAACATGTCTTCAAAATTCTCTAAAGCCATATGCTTTGTGAAGTCTTCACAGTATTGTGAAGCAAGTGAGTCCAACAAGACTGACAATCTTGTCTTTAATGGGACAAAGGGTTTGGGTTTCAAGCAAGACAAAACAAAAATAAATGCTTTTCATCAAAACAAACAGTCTTATTCTAAAACCAAACAGTTTTATCACAAAGATAAGCGAGCTTGTTTTGAGTGTGGCGCACCTGGACATTTTTCTAGATTTTGTCCTCATTTGATTAGACCACAAGTTGCACCACATCGAAAACAAAATCAACATTTTGTTAAAGAGGTCAAACCTGTTTGTCACTTACCCCAGGTTAAACCTAAACATCCTTCACCCATCAAATCTCAAGATAAGGGTACACCGGTTATGGTTAATCATTATACACACAAAATTGTTTGTGACAAGAAGTACAAGGTTCTGTTTGATGATTCTAGCTGCTACATTCTTAAGCAAGGTATCACCATTCCTGAAGACTGGATTTTGATGTCTGCTCCAAGAAAGCAAGATTTGTATGTTCTCAATAAGGCCACAGCTTCAACTACATCTTCTTGAGCTTCATGTTTTATGTCTAAGGCAACAGAAAAAGATTTTATCCTTTGGCATGCGAAGATGGGTCATTTGAGATTAAGAAAGATGAATCATTTGGTTCAAAACAATCTGGTTGAGGGAGTAAGTTTGAAGAACTTCAAGCTGTCTGATGTTAGTGTTTCATGCAAAAAGGGAAAGCAAACCAAGCAGTTTCATAAATCCAAAAAGTTTCATTCAACTACTGTTCCACCTGAGCTTCTCCACATGGATATTTTTGGTCCTGTCAATCACAAGAGCATTTCTAGAGATCAATACTGCTTAGTCATTACTAATGAGTATTCCAGATACTCTTGGGTGTTCTTTATGAAGGAGAAATCTGAAACGTTCGAATGTGTTCATGTTTTGGTAACTAAGCTTGAATCACTGTATAAGCTGAAGGTTCAAACGCTTATAACATATAATGGGACTGAATTCAAGAATCACAATATGGAGACTTTCTGCAATGAATGTGGTATTATCCAGCAATTTAGTGCTTTGTATGTCCCACAGATGAATGGTGTTGCTGAGCGAAAGAACAACTATTATTTGAGGCTGCTCAGACTATGCTTGTTGATTCATCCCTACCGGATCAATTCTGGAATGAAGCTGTTGCAAATGCCTGCAATACTTTGAACAGGGTGTTGATTGTGAAGATACATGGGAATACTTGCTTTGAATTGCTCCATAACAGAAAGCCAAATCTTAAGTATATCGAACCATTTGGTGCTCCATGCACAATGCTTAAGAAACATGAGCAAAGCAAGTTCAATGAAGAGGTGGAAGAAGGCTATTTTCTTGGGTACAACATTCCAAATAAGCGAGTTTACAACGGATTGACTCACAATGTGGAAGAGTGGTACCATGTAGATGTTCAAAAACATTCTATGCCACCACCTGGAAAGGGTCCTGACTGGATGTTCAACTATTCTGATCTTTTTGACTCTTTAAACATGCCTCCCATGTAAACTGATAAAGATGTTGTTCAAATGATGTATGATGCACAAAATGCACCTGATGAACTAGTGCAACCTTCTTCAGTTCAAGTTCTAGTGCAGGATCATGATGACAGTTCAGACTCTGATGATAATCACTCTCATCCAGATGTTCCAGTACCAGATGTTGATAATATTGTACCTGCT
Organism: Mikania micrantha; assembly: GCA_009363875.1. Lineage (NCBI taxonomy): Eukaryota > Viridiplantae > Streptophyta > Magnoliopsida > Asterales > Asteraceae > Mikania > Mikania micrantha. The sequence continues at coordinate 60,172,444 of CM018691.1, read as the reverse complement.
CTTGAGGATATCAATCTAAACAATCTTGATCCACAGGTTGATGATCCTGCTCACCCTGTTGGCAGAATAAATAGAATTAATCCTCAAGACAATATTATTGGAAATCCAACTGATGGAGTGAAGACCAGAAATAAGTTATCTTCAGGTGGTCTTGCTGACGTACTTGACTTACATATGTAAACTTTTGTTCCCATTCTTGTTTTATCTCCCAAGTTGAAAACAGAACCAATACTAAAGCTTTGAAAGACAAATCTTGGGTAGATGCTATGCAGGAAGAGTTGCTGCAATTTAAGAAGCTTGGAGTTTGGCAGCTTGCTGATAGACCCAATGGGTGCAAAAGTTTTTGGCACAAGATGGGTTTTACGCTGCAAACGTGATGATCATGGCATTGTGGTACGAAACAAAGCAAGTCTGGTGGTGCAAGGTTTTAGACAGATTGAAGGGATTGACTACAAAGAAGTATTTGCACTCGTTGCTCGTCTTGAAGCAATCCGAATGTTCCTGGCTTAAGCATCCTACAAAAGGTTAAAAGTTTATCAAATGGATGTTAAGAGTGCATTTCTTTATGATGTAATTAATGAAGTTGTGTATGTCAATCAACCTCCCAGGTTTGAAGATCCAGTACATCGTGACAAAGTCTATAAGCTAGACAAGGCCTTGTATGGACTGCACCAAGCTCCGGGAGCGTGGTACGAGAAACTTTCTACTCACCTTCTAAACAACGGGTTCAGAAGAGGTGTCATTGACTAAACATTGTTCATTAGACAGATGGATGGGGATTTGCTCTTTGGTGCAAGTATATGTGGACAATATCATCTTTGGATCTACAAATGATGTTCTGTGCAAAGATTTTGAGAAAGTTATGAAAGACAAGTTCTAGATGAGTTCCATGGGAGAGATGAAATTCTTTCTGGGATTACAGGTGGATCAGTCTGAGGCAGGTATTTTTATTCATCAGACCAAATATGTTGGTGACATTCTGAACATGTTCAGTATGTTGGATGCAAAACCTGCTGGTACCCCACTAGCTGTTAATCATGGGATTACTCCAGACAAAAAGGGGGATTTAATCGATGCCACTCTGTACCGAGGGATGATCGGATCTCTTATGTATCTCACAGCTTCTCGCCCAGACATCATGTTTGCTACTTGCTTGTGTGCTCGTTATCAATAAAAGCCAAGAGTTTCTCATCTTATTGCTGTGAAGAGGATTTTGCGTTATATGAAGGGTACTCCAAATCTAGGCTTATGGTATCCTCATGATGATAAATTTGATCTGACTGCTTATAGTGATTCAGACTATGGTGGATGCAAAATAGACTTAAAGTCAACATCTGCGGTGTGTCAGTTCTTCGAGAAACGCCTAGTTACCTGGCAGTGCAAGAAGCAGACGTCGGTGTCTACTTCCACATGTGAAGCATAATACATTCCAGCTGCTACTTGTTGCTATCAAATCATCTGGATTCAGCAACAACTCAGGGACTATGGGTTACAGTTTTCTAACACCCCTATATTTGTTGATAACACTGCTGCCATTACTATTACTAAAAATCATGTCCAGCACTCAAAAACAAAACACATCGAGAATAAAAATCACTTCCTACGTGATTGTTTTGTAAAGAAATTAATCGATGTTGTTAAAATTCACATTGATAACTAAAAAGCTGATATTTACACTAAAGCATTTGACAAACCCAGATTTCTATATCTGTTATCAGCTAATGGTGTTTTTCAAAAAGATGAAGTCATTCCTTCATCTGAATCAAACAAATGATCATTATTTAGTTAGTTAGTTTCTTTTGTTTTATTTTTACTTTTTAGTACTTCTGTTGTTTTTCATGCACTTATTCAAAAAACTCAAAAAGATTTTCAGTTTTAGGTTTTTAAGGTGAGAAAAGGTAGTTTAATTGAAAAAACAAAAACATTTAGAAAATTGTAAAAATGAGAAAGTCTTGCTTGAGAAAGTGATATGTTAACTAGTCATGTCTTAATTGCAAAATTGAATGCATAAACTGAAAGCACATGGGTTTTATGATTTGATGCACTGATAGGCCGATTTTACAAAGTTTATAGACTATTGGTGATTGCTAAGAATTTCTGATTTGTGGGATCCAGTTTAGAAAACTAGTTAAGGGATAAACAGTTTTTAACTCAAATCAGGAATATACCTGTTGTCATAGGATCTTATGAGGTTTCCAATGATTCATGAATTCAAGTATGTACACGTGCAATATTGTTTTGTAAAGACCTAGCTGAAGCCATCCATTCAGATAAGAATGATTGAATCACATGAAAATAAAAGTGAATCCAACTCTGTACACATGCCAGAAAATAAGTTGTTTTCAAAAAGATTTTCAATTTTAAATTGTTTTAAATGATCATTTGTTTGTTCAGATATTCAATCTCATCTTAACCAATCACCAAACCAGATTGAACTTCATAATGTTACTCTTTTCTTTGGTCAAAATGTGAAATCTGAAAATAAGTTGTGTTTTGGGTGCTGAACCTCATTCGCCCGAATGAGTCATGCGAAGGACTTAACCAAGCGAATGAATCCACTCATGCGAATGAGTCATTTGGTTGATCACTTCATGCGAATAAGTTCTTTCGGGTGAACTCTTGCCCGAATGGGCAATATATTGAGTGTCATTCGACCGAATCTCTCATTCACATCATTTCGCTCTTTCGCCCATACTGTGTGAACCCCCTTTCGCCCGAAGCACTTAATTGGTCTTCTTCTTCATTTTTCACCTTCTAGTTGAACTATACTGATCATATATCACCTTGTGTTTGTTTCAGGCACAGTTGGGATCAAGATCCTTAAATTTTGACCGCATTTTGAATCAGAACAGTTCGATTTTTAGGGTTTTTAGGGCTCGAACCTTTGTTAACCAAATAACCAGTCAAAATCAGCTTTAATACTCTTAAAACCGGTTCTAAAACATGAATCGGAACTTTCTGAACAAAGTCTCATCATTTTTATGGTTTAATCTGTGATTTTGGGATTTTAAGGATCGTCGGTCGACCGAATGAAGTTCATTCGCATCACAGGATCGACCAAATGAGGGATTTCGACAGAATCAGAGTCTTTTGGTCAAAGGGTGGACAAAATGGGGTCATTCGGTCCATCTGTGCATCCGAATGAATGGGTTCAACCAAATGACTTTATTCGTGTGTCATTCGGATGGCACCACTCATTCGGGCATCTATCTCATTCATTTGAATCTCATTCGGATGGTTTTAGCTCATTCGCATCATTTGAACACTTGTGTCAAAATTCTGATTTTGTTAAATTGTTTACTGAACTGAACTGACATGTTGTGTCTCTTGTGTTTCAGAATGGAAAGTTACAAAGCCTTTCCGAAGAACAACATCTGTGCACACCTGGATGCCACTACGAAGAAAGCTGTGCATTTTACTGAGATTATTGCATTTATTAGACGATCCAGGATATTCACAGCCATTTCTACTGTTCATGATCCTTATATATCACATCAGAGAGATTTCTGGAGTTCAGCTGATATTGATTTTGAGGTAGAGTCTCCAGTTATCCGAGGGAAGATTGAAGGACAAGATATTGTTGTCTCTGCTGAGCATATAAGACGGGTGTGTGGATTTCAGGACTCACCATATCATCCTGTCACTCTTGATAGATATCTTGTTTGTGTATATTTCATGAGGTGCAAGTATGATGGGGATCTGGAAGCTGGCGTGCTGAACAAGGCCTTTCTCTGCCCGCAGTTCAAGTATCTGAGTCATGTTCTTATTCATTGCCTGGGATCAAGGCGTGGAGGATTTGATAATCTTTGAGAGACCCTACATAGTGCTCTTGTTGCTTTAGTGTTGAACATCCCGTTCAAATTCTCAGAGATGGTGTTTACTCACATGAAGGAGAACGTGTATCTGAAGGGCGACAAGAAGTTTCAGATGTATCCGAGATTCTTACAGATGATCTTTGATGCTCAAGTGCCTAATCTCCTAAAGGCCAATTCAGATATCATCAGATTGTAGCATATGAATGATATCACCCTCAACAGAGTTCTTTCATATCGAGGAAAGGAAAGGAAGCCTCCTACTCGTCGTCTTTTTGGTCACCTCCTCAATCCTGACTATGTTGCACCTATTGGGAGGAAGTGGAGACACTAGGACTCAAATTCAGATCAAGAAGACATTAGTTTTCTAGGAGGTGATGATGGTGATGATTATGATGTTGGTTATGCTGGTGTTGGTGCTGGTGGTGCTGGAGATGTTGGTGCAGGTGATGTTGTTGTTGGAGATGTTGGTATTAGTGTTGGTGTGAGTGTTGATGCTGATATTGGTGAGGGTGAACATGCTGTTGATGCTGGTGCTGTTATTCATGACCCCGAGGCTTCTATTGTCTTTATGACCACCATCTCTACTACATTGGAGATGGGGGGGTACTACTTCTGCAGATGAGGGCGAGGATTCTGAGGAGTCAGATGATGAGAATGAGGATGTTTGCGATGAAGAGGGTTCTGAGGATTTAGATACATATAAGACTAATGATGATTTTGAGAATGTTATGGTTAGATCAAGGCTTGTGAAGAAAAGGAAGAGGCCATGAGAGCAAGAGCAACATAGGGAAGAGATTCAGGATCCTTCTTTTGTTATAGAGTTTGATATCTCTCCACCTCCTCATACATCCACTACTACTACAGTTGCTATTACTCAGACTTCCTCCCCTCCAGCTAAGAGGCAAAAGAGGGCCATATTTGTTTTACAAAGACGAACAGAGTCTATTTCAGTTGCAGCAACCACTGCTTCATATGCTGCAACAGTCATGATTTCCTCACTGTCCAGGTCGAGGGTTATTCCTGCACATGTTTCTACTTTTGCTCTAACCTCATCTGCTGCAACTACAGTTGTTTTCACTATGGCTTCCTCTGGTCCTTCTACCACATGTTCAGATCCATATACTATAACTGCTTCAGTTGCTGATCAGCTTAGCACACTGAACAGTCTAGTTCTTCGATTGATTGAGAAGAATCATGGGCAGGATCAGACTATTTCTTAGCTTACTCAGAGAGTCAATGAGCAGGATGCTCTATTGATACAAGCTACTGATCAAAGGGCAGATTTGAGAACCCGATCTGCTGATCTGGAGGAACGTCTGCTCAAGTCTATGGATGAGCATAATCATCTAGCCTTGACTGCTTATGGATTCAATGACAGGATTCTAGCTGTTGAGGCTGAAAACTTGCGTCTTGCTAAGCAAGTTGAAAGCCTAAAGGATTCTACTCCGAGGATTGAGGCTGCTGAACCTGTCTTCGATGATTCAGACAAGGAAGATGAAGAAGAGAAGGAAGAGTCTGAGGAGGAGAAGGTTGAATATGACAGTACAGATGATGATGATGATGATGATGATTCAGGTGATGATGATGGAGCAGGGAGTGCCTCTGCAATTTACTCTAGTTTTGCAGAGTCGTCCCCTCCTACAGAGATTGGAACCAACACAAGGCATGATAAAGCTCCAAAGCTGCCTCATAATCAAGCTGAAGAACCCAAGGCTACTGAAGAGGTTGATGTTATGTCTGTGAGACGTCTTCTGGACGAAAAGTTGACTTTGATTCTAGATGCTCAAGTCATCATTCAGCATTCTATTAGCTACGATAAAGAAGAAGGTGAGATCATCCGCTACCTCACCAAAGAACAGATTGCACAGTTATTCCGGTTGAATCCTGCTGAGGTGGTCTTGGATGATGCTACGGTTCTTATTTCTGATCATCCTACTACAGAAGCATTTCATGAAATTGATGAAGTTATTCTGGAAGACATTACTGAGGAGGAAAGCATAAAGTATACTTCAGCTGAAGAGGAGCTGCCTACATTTGCTAATCTTTTCGGTCTATATTTGAGGAGGAATTGGGCATAAAGATAGACGAGAAGGTTAGTGGCAATGAGTCTTCAGCATAGACATTCAAAAGAGAAAGGAGGAATGGGCAGCATACTGGGAAGTGCTGAAGAATGATATTGTTCCACTTATGCCAACTCCTCAAACTAAAGTCTACAGGACCAAAGGATATACATCTGGCGGTCAGATTCTGAGTTCGACATATTTTCATGATTTGCACTGTTATGCAGTGAAGAGAGAAAGAGGGATCTAGTACTTTCGATTTCCTCATGACTTCAAGATGCTGCCTGGATTCGAGGTCAATCAGCTTGCACGTCTGAATATGTTATACAGTGAGGATTCGGGGATGTCATCCTGGTTTGCTAGGCAAATCCAGTTTGAGTACAGGAAAAGATGGGTGAATTTCAAGCCACAGCAACCAGAACATTATTATCAATCGAAGATCGTTGCAAACACCCGAAGACACAAAGTCATCCTGAAATGGCTACCTCTAGATGCCATGAAGAAGATTCCATTACGGAAGATGCCTCACGACTTTTCGGACAGTTTCAGATGGTGGTACTATGGTGGGAGAATACAGAAGTTGTGATTGTGCTATGCATAGAAGACAAATGGGATATCAGGCGTATTTTTGATCCCATGTGGCTGACCAATATGTCGTTAGAAGATGTAAAGACCTTGTACAGATATCGGATTTTTTTTGAGATTGGAGTTATGGAGCAGGCTCTATAGTTTATAAGAGTCATCCGGCTATGCTTCGCATTTGATATTCATGCCGGATCTTACTGGAAAGTTCTTTCAGAGAAATTCTTGAAGACAAGTGCTGACAAATAGAGAACTAGGTCCAAGGGGGAGTTTGTTAATGCATGTAATGTCCTTAGTTCTATGTATTGTCTTATTTTGATTGTATAATGTTTATATCAGTAATGAAATCAAGTATTTAGTATTGATAGTTTATGTTTATTCAAGTTTAATGTGTTTAAATATGTTTGACTTTGACTTTACTTATCATACAGACTCATTCGTGCGAATGATACCTACGAATGAGTTCATTCTAACGAATGAACGACTAGCGAATGGCTGAGGCGAACGAATGAGTCACTCGCATGATTCATTCGGTTGACTAGCTCATTCGGCTGAGCCATTCGCCAGAATGAGTATTTCGCACAACTTACTCGGCCGAAGGAGTACAACCTATATATAGACCTGCAAACAGACTGTTTTAATAACTTTTTCTGACCCCTGAACATTCCCTATCACATACCTAGGGTTTTGAGCTGCCACCCCTTTTCCAAGTTCGTTTCTCATCCCCATGGTGTTCTATTTTGATCAAAACGTTGACTCCGCATCATCGGATTGGCACGGGGCTTGGTGATTTCAATTGGAAAACCCTCGAATAGGATTCCTCACTATTCGAGGGACTACCGAGCACGAGTGGTTTCCAAGGTCCTACACGTTGTCTCCCGTAAAAACACCTGTTGGTACTATCTTAGGTGTTAGTTAGATTATTGAAGGCTCTGGAAGAGCAAACAAAACATTATCTTCGGGTACTAAACTAATTATTAAGGATGCATTATATTCTAGTAAATCAAGACGGAATTTACTAAGTTTTAAGTACATTCAAAAAAATGGTTATCATTTAAAAACAATATCCTACAATAACATTGAATATCTTCAAATTATTGTTAACAAAAATGGCCATGAAACTTTAATTGAATATCTTCAAGTTTATCCTCTCGATTATATTGTACAAATATAAATCCTATTGAATCATATCTGATAGATAATCAGAAATCACTAAACAAAGACATATTCACTATATGGCATGATCGCTTAGGTCATCTAGGTAGCATAATGATGAGGCGAATAATGAAAAGTTCAAATGGACATCTCCTTAAAAACATGAAACTTTTGTTACCATAAGAAATATCAAGTGCAACATGTTCATTTGGCAAACTCATTATTAAACCCACTAAAACAAAAGTAACACAAGAAAATCTTTCATTTTTTCGGAAGAAACCAATATGATATATGTCGGCCTATACATCCTCGATGTGGACTATTTAAATATTTCTTAGTCTTAATTGATGCATCCTCGTGAATGGATAATTCTGGAGAATTCACATCCCAAGCTTTTAATGACTATCGTATGTCGATTGGGATAAATGTTGAGCATCCAGTGCCTCATGTTCACACACAAAACGGTTGAGCTGAATCATTAATTAAACGATTACAATTAATCGCTAGACCACTTTTGATGAGATGCAAATTACCATCTTCTGTGTGGGGGCATGCTATTCAAAATGCAAGCAAATTAATTAGATTATGGCCAACTGCTAATCATGAATACTCTCCATTACAATTGGTTTCTGGATGACAAACAAGTCTTTCCCATCTTAAATTTTTTGGTTGTACAGTATATGTTCCTATACCGACATCGTAACGTTCGAAAATGGGACCACAAAGAAGACTGTGTAACACCCCGACCGATGGCGGAAATATCAGGGTGACATGAAGTGTAGATTGTTCATAGCTTAAGGTATAAAGTTGTAAGTAATCAAAAGATAGTCTTTCCATGCAAATATTAATTCAAACATTCATTACATAGTCAAATAAATCCAAACCTAACTATTACATCACTTCAAATTCAAATTCAAGTACATAATTCAAAACAAAATAAAACTAAGTCCAAGCTCAAAAGAATGCTAGTTTTCATTTCCACCTGAAACATGTTAAAATCAAGTATCCACTATAAAGAGTTAGTGAGTTTCATAGGTTTGAACACTCACACCAAAAGGTTTATAAAAATGTTATAGATAATGTCTTATGTGAACAATAAGCATAATGAACATAGTCAAAATGAACTAGCAAGTAAAGCAGATCAACTAATGTTAACAAATGATGTTTGACCTATGTTTAGCATAACAATTCTTAAGTAGTAAACAATCATCGCGGGTCTCCTCCGAATGGTAAATCAAACAACGGTGGGATGGTCGGTCCAATAGATCTATCATAGTCACTAAAATGGAGGTGATCAATTCCTATGCTTAGCTAAAGTTCACTAACTATAAGGCCATTAGCTAAGTTCACATGTAAATGTAAAAAATAAGTTGCATGTTTCACCCCTAAATCAAAAAATAGTAAAATAGGGGCTATGAAGACTCACCTTAGTTGTTTGAATAGTGAACCTTGTGTTTGAACTTGTACATGAAGTGAACCTCTCAAGGATGCCCTAGATAACATATATATTTTATTAGTTATTGTTTATGTATATACTTGATTAATTGGAATGACTCGATGATAGAGTTGGAGTTGGAATGGATGAATGTATATAAGAACGTTTTTAGCATGAAGGTAGGGTATCTAACAGAGGTTCCCATGATAAGAGGTGGGTCCAATTGGAATCGCATAAACACCCAGTACTTCCTAGACGGAACCATTTGTATTCGTGTACATACCAACCATACTTACTAACAAACGAGTTCCTTGGAAAGAGGGGGAGTCACAATAGGCAACTTAAGTACCCAATCTTTCCTAGCTAGAACCACAAGTGAGGGTATGTGCTTATTCATTCTTGAATACACGAAAATGGAATTTTTAAAAGGCTAGAGTAGTTGAAATGGGTTGGGTATTCATTATCGATTTGGTTTAGATTCCTGAAACCAAATTTTTTTGTAGTTTGGAGGCTCGAACTTTGGAATTTAGTATTAATTCTTAAGTTATAAGTTGGGCTTTGAATTTTTAATATGTCTTAATTAAAATATAGTATTAAATTTATTTATTTTATTGAGTTATGTTTAACACATTAAGTGTCCTTAATGGATTGTTGAATTTGGATTTTTTACCGCAAGTGGGCTACTTGCACACCTGTTTTGTTTTGGTCTTTAGGTGGTCAAATTCTTTGAATTAGGGTTTAAATATTATATTTCTGGAAAGCTTATTCTCAGAACTTAATTTAAAAAAAATAATTGCTTTAATTTAGTACATTATGAATAAGTTATGAGGTTTTGAAGTTAGGGTTTTATTGTTGGTAATGTCCAGTTAACATATTGGAGTTTCAATCTTTAAAATTTATTTTGAAAATGTTTCAAAATGAGTTAGGAAACCTATAATATATCAAAAGAAATCTAAGAGTTTGAATTTAATTTAATAAAAAAATAGTTGATTTGGATTTGATTTGAATGGGATATGAACCTTTGGAAGTTAGCAACAAGAATGTGTTCTAGCATGATTTGCATGGTTTGATTCATGATTGGTTGATTATTGAAGAAAATTCGTGCATTAGTTAAATTTTAAAATAAGATCATTAGACGCATTTTGATATTATTAAGATGAATGATGTATCAACAATAATTAGAGATGATAATCATGAAAGACAAAGATCAAAGTTCAAGAACTATGAAGAACATGACCAAGATTATGATGAACTTACTTGAGGATCTTGGGGAAAACTTCGTTAACTCTTGGAGCTGATCGAAATCATCAAAGGAAGTAAAAGGAAGACTTTTGTATGATTTTAAGGTGTGAGGAGAATTGGATGAATGAGGGTGTTTATATAGTTGAAGATTAGGGTTTTGGGAATTCGAAGAAAATCAAAGAATGTGAGGGGGGATTGTTTTCAGCCATAACATTTCTTGGGTGGGTGTATATTTGATGATTTTCTTTCCATAGTTATGGTGATCACAAGCTTGCTCACCAAGGTTGAGCATATTTTACATTCTTGACCCAAAGTTGGTGTTTTTGCCCTTTTTACTTAAGCTTTTGTTGACTTTTAATTAAAATTGATTATTCAAGTATAAAAACATTATTTTTAAATGTTATAAGTTAAATTATAAGTTATCTACGCATCACGGTTCGTCGATGTGTGATTTAAGTATTGTAAACTTTTTATGTGAACTAATGAATCTAAGTCGATTTCTCATGTGAAAACATTGTGAAATAATTTTGAAATTTGCTTTCTAAACTATATTGAATCATTTAAGAATATAACAAATCATGAAAGAACCTTGTTGAATTTATTGAAAATCGTAGATGTTATAGTATCCCATACTTTTAGGAATTTCGTCTTGAAATTAAGAAGGAACTGTAGAAAACAGATGGGGATACTTTGCTTTTATTTGGTCTTCGTGTTCCCAAGGCAACTAGTGACCATGTTTTGACTCCCAACGGACTTTAACAATAGTAATTCTGCTTCGTATGAGTTGTTTAACGTGTCGATCCATGATATCTACCGACTTCTCAATAATATGCATCGAAGCATCAATGCAAACATCATCGAGAGGTACTTGTAGATTTTCATCGGCCAAACACTTATTCAAGTTCGATACGTGGAAGGTTGGACGGACGTTACTAAGTTCAAGTTGTAGATCAATATTGTAGGCCACCTTCCCAATTCTTTCAAGAATCTTTAAAGGACCAACGTGGCGAGGTGCAAGTTTACCTTTCTTACCAAATCGAACCACTCCTTTCCAAGATTAAACTTTAAGTTGTCGTGAATCTGATGGATCTTGTCGGTCGTTTCTTGAATCAACGTAGGACCAGTGATTTGCACTTCACCAATCTCAGTCCAAGAAACAGGCGATTGGCACTTACGACCGTGGTAAGCTTCGAAAGGCGCCACGCCGAGACTCGCGTGATAAATATTGTTATACAAGAACTCGACTAGCGGTAGATGATTATCCCAATTGCCACCAAAGTCAACGGCACATGCCCTAAGCATAACTTCAAGAGTTTGAATCGTGCGCTTGGTGCGACCATCCGTTTGAGGATGATAAGCCGTGCAAAGATCCAAACGAGTACCGAATGATTCGTGAAGCGATTCCCAGAAATGAGCCGTGAAACGAGCATCATGATCAGAGATGATGCTAATAGGTACACCATGTCGGCTTACAATTTCATCAACATAGATGCGAGCTAACTTTCGCATGGGATAGTTCTCGCAAATCAGTAAGAAATGAGCTAATTTTGTTAGACGGTCAATGATTACCCATATACTATCATGACCACTAGATGTTCTTGGGAATTTAGTGAGGAAATCCATAGAGATGTTTTGCCATTTCCACATGGGAATTTCGGGTTGAACAAGAAAACCCGAAGGTCGTTGGTGCTCGGCTTTGACTTTGGAAAACATCAAACACTTTGCAACATACTCAGCAATGTCTTTCTTCATGCCGGGCCACCAAAAATGGACTCGAAGATCTTGATACATTTTATCCGCACCGGGATGAATGGAATAACAAGACTTGTGTGCCTCGTTCATGATGGTGGGTCAAAGATTGTTGCGATTCGGAATCCAAATACGGTTCAAGAAATAAAGCAAGCCATCAGACTTGGTTTCTAATTGAAGTTCAGCGCCACGAGACATTTCATCATGGAAATTGACTTGGGTCAAAGATGTTTTTTGAGCTACAAGTATGTCATTATGAAGATTGGTTTGGATTCAAATGCTATGAAGTTGGATATGGCTTTTACAAATGAGTGCATAGGCTGCAACATTTGCTTTATCGGGATGATAATGAATCTCACAATCGTAATCGTTTAAGAGTTCAACCCAACATCGTTGCCTTATGTTGAGTTATTTTTGGTGTAGAATGTATTGAAGGCTTTTATGATCAGTGAAGACCACACATTTGGTGCCATAGAGATAAAGCCTCCAAATCTTTAAGGCAAAAACAACTGCACCATGTTCAAGGTCATGAGTGGTATATTTCTTTTCATGAGTCTTTAATTGTCTTGACACATAGGCAATGACCTTACCTTGTTTCATAAGAACACTACCAAGTCCTTGATTAGACGCATCACAATAGACCACAAAATCGTCATTACCATCGAGAAGAGTCAAGATAGGAGCATCACAAAGCTTTTGCTTTCACAATTGAAAAGCTTCGTCTTGCTTTGGACCCCATTCATAAGGTTTATCCTTATGAGTCAAAGTAGTGAGTGGAACGGCGATCTTAGAAAAAATTGAAATGAATCGTCTATAGTAACCGGCAAGTCCGAGAAATGAACAGATTTCAGTTGGAGTCTTTGGTGCGCTCCATTCTTCACGAGGTCCACATGAACACCCTTTCCATTGACAATGTATCCTAGGAATTGAACTTCCTTAAGCCAAAATTCACATTTAGAGAACTTGGCAAACAGTTGTTCTATTCTTAAGAGCTCCAAAACCAACTTAAGGTCTTGTTCATGATCTGCTTTGCTCTTGGAATAGATCAAAATGTCATCTACGAATACGATTACGAACTTGTCTAGTATGGTCTACACACTTGGTTCATGAGATCCATGAAAACCGCAGGTGCAATGGTCAGTCCAAATGGCATGACCAAGAATTCATAATGACCATAACGAGTATGAAAGGTGGTTTTTGGGATGTCATCTTCATGTATGCAAAGCTAATGATAACCGAAACGAAGGTCGATTTTAGAAAACCAAACCGAACCTTGAAGTTGATCGAAATGGTCAGCGATACGAGGCAAAGGGTATCGATTCTTAATGGTGAGGTTATTGAGTTCGTGATAATCAATGCACATACAGAATGAACCGGCTTTCTTTTTTAACAAAAAGAACAGGTGCACCCCAAGGAGAATGACTTGGACGAATAAAACCCTTATCAGATAATTCTTGAAGTTGGCTTGCTATTTCTTGAAGTTCAGAAGGTGCAAGGCGATAAGGTGATTTTGCAGTTGGATCAGCTCCAAGAACAAGATCAATACGAAACTCGACCAGTTGAACTGGTGGAACTCCCGGCAGGTCATCGGGAAAGACTTCGGGGTAGTCACGAATGATTGGAATATCTTCAACACTTTTACCCTTTTGTTTCTTTTCCACAATGTGGGCCAGAAAGGCTACGTATTTCTTACGTAGGTTATTTTTGAGCCTTCGTGCAAGACATAAGTTTAAGACCGCTATTAGGAGTCTCTCCAAAGTCTCTTAGAGTTTCACCAGACGGTAGTGGAATACGAATGAACTTTTCAAAACATACTATCTCGGCTCGGTGAGTGGCTAACCATTCTATGCCTATGACAACATCAAAGCTTCCAAGATTCATGGGAATAAGGTCAATTAGGAAAACGGGATCCATCAGGTTCACCATACACACAATTATAATAGAGTCAATATCAATCGAGCTATCGTCAGCCACTTGCACATTAAATGGTCTATCTAGTTTAGTTCTTAGTCTACCAAGTAATGGTTCAAATTCATATGAAACAAAACTTCTATCAGCACCAGAATCAAATAACACATAAGCATAACAATTATTGATCAGGAATGTACCATTCACCACATCCTTTTTAGCTTGAGCTAGCTGCTTGGGCATTGAGTTGAAAAGTTCTAGCTTGTGCAACCCTTTGATTATTGCCCGCAAGCCTTGGGTATTGGTTTATAAGATTATTAGGGTCACCACATTCGTAGAAAATCCTTCCATTGACTTGTGTAGGATTGGAAGGTGCAAGTTGTTATTGATTAAATTGTTGAACTTGTTAACCTTGCTAGCCAAGTGGCCCATTTCGACAGTAGTTTGCCAAGTGGCCATACATTCCATAGTTCGTGCAAATTCTGCAAGTTCGAGTAGTTGGGTGATGATATCTGCAAGTTTTGCAGAGTGGACTTGCCCCCACATATGGTTTGGTATTTGGTTTTGGGGCTTGTTGGTTTAATGGTGCAGCAAGGGTCACCACCGCGAAGTTTTTGGCCTTTCGCTTTCGTTGGTTGAACTTTGAAGTGTTTGTGGTTTCATCTTTGACCTCCTTTGTGAGTTCATCAGTGGTTGACTCGGATTCAACCTTCTTGGCACCCTTCCTTGTTAAAGTACCAGTCAACTACAAGAGCTCAATTGAAAAGGGTTAGAATTTATATAACTCAAAGAGTTCAAATAAGAAATAGAGAGTTTAAATGAAAGTTCAATCACAAAGCAGCATTTGGATTGTATTCCTAAAGGAACACTTTTGACAAATCAAAGTGTTTAAGTTCAATTTAGTTTTCCAAAAGACATACATTATCCTATAGGTTCATACTCACTCCAACGGTTCCCAGGAAAGCATAACAGGTCCATCGGTTGATTTGGATTTATACGAAACGTTTTCCTAGACAGAGCTCCCCAAAGTACAGGTATTCCACCTTCCAAATTTTATGTGTTTCCTAATCATTAAAATGAACCTAAATACTATTGACGGGATTCAAGATTAGACTTAGAAGTCTAAGATCATTCCTTGTGGTGACGATCCTCGTTCAAGTCGTAAGAAAGGGGTCGTGAAGTTTTGAATCTTAAAATCTAGTGTGTGCATACTAAGGAATCCTAAACTAGGTTCAAACATTTGACCTACCAAATAAATAGTCACATAAGCAAGTATGACCTATCATGGCAACTAAGGGTTCAAATAGCAATTCATGGCCTAGCATGACAACTATAGAGTCCAAATAAGAGTTCATGGCCTAAGAGTTCAACTAAGGCATCCTATGGTTATAATCTAGGTCATCTAGTTCAAATAACCTAATTCTCAATAACTCAGGCTCTGATACCAATATGTAACACCCCGACCGATGGCGGAAACATCAGGGTGACACGAAGTGTAGATTGTTCATAGCTTAGGATATAAAGTTGTAAGTAATCAAAAGATAGTCATTCAATCCAAATATTAATTCAAACATTCATTACAAAGAAAGCGTGTGAGACCAATCAGTTCCAAAGATAAGAACCCACGAAAACGAAAAGTGCAAAATAACATTGTTGGTGAAAACTCATAAAATGTTACAAATGTAACTCCCGAAAAGGTAAATGAAGAGGAAAATGTTCCTAAAGTGACCAATATGATTCTAAAAGAAAATTAAAATCAAGAGGAAACATTGGTACAAAATGAAAATGAGATCTCTATTAATTATGTACATAGTAGTGTAATGTTGAATCGAAATAAAACATGCATTGATGAAATTTTTGCATATGCTATGGCAACAGATGTAATAAATGAAAATGATTATATTCCTAACACTCTAGAAGAGTGCATGCACAAATATGATTGGTTAAAATGGCAAGAAGAAGTTAATGCTGATTTAAATTTGCTTGAAAAGCAACATGTTTTTGGACCTATAGTTCAAATACCCATAGACGTAAAACCGGTATGTTATAAATGGGTATTTTCAATAAAGAGAATTGAAAAGAATGAGATTGTACGATATAAAGAACGGCTTGTTGCCTAAGGCTCTTCTCAAATCTCAGGAGTTGATTATGAGAAAACGTATTCCCCCGTAGTGTATGCGATAACCCGTAGATTCTTAATTGGTCTAACAATATGTGAAGGACTTCATATGGGACTTATGGATGTTGTTACCGCATACTTATATGGCACACTTGAAAATGACATATATATGAATGTCCCGTCACTCGGAAGGTTCTCGGGGCGCGATACTGTGTGATAATCTAAATGATCAGATTGTATACATAAAATCAACATGTGAGAATAAATAATGCACAATAAGCATTAAACTAGGATTACAAAGTTAAATTACAATTGTCAATGTTTGATAATTTAACTAAGTAAACCTATCAAAAGAATCATGAGTTTACTATCTTGTAAATATACAAGATATCAAAAGTGATTCATAGTTAGTCAACAAGTATGTGCTTTCCAAAAGCTACTAGGTCCTCTAAATGGGCATCCTAGTATGCAAATCCTGAGTCTTAGCTTAATCATGTACATCACCTGAGAAACATGTAAGAAAACAAAGTCAACACAATGGTTGGCGAGTTCATAGAGTTTAGTATTTGAAAAACACCTTCACCACATACTAAACCACATATGACATTGTTCTTAATGATAATAAAGGATTTTACCTACCATCCAAATCCATTTCCATTATAGTTTAAAGAATTCTGCATAACCAAGTTCACACACACACACACAATAGCGTTTGAAAAACAAGTTTTTAGAGTTTACTCCTATGGACAACTGAATCCCCGGAGGAATTCAATATCAATCCGTAGAAGAAACTAGGTGTGACAATCAACATCGGTGTTTTGATAAAGGAACCCTCAAGATGACACAAAGTCAACTAGAGGAATTCAGAATCATCCTAGTCACTCGTCACAAAACCATAGATGAACCAAGATGAACACAGAATGACTAGTAAGGCTTGACCAATGTCAAGGCTTGGCGGCCAATCAGTCTGTCTTACAAGATTCTGATAACGAAGAATACCGATGACTAGTAGGGCTTGACCAATCTCAAGGCTCGGCGGCAAATCGGTCTATCTTACGAAGTCTAATAGCTTTAGCATACAAGTTTATAGCATACAAGTTTATAGCATACAAGTGTTTAGCATTTCTTTATCATGTGCACATGTACTTGCTTCACAACCGGAATCCCATTCTGTTAGTTTAAACATTTCAAGCATTCCAAGCATTTCGAGCATTTCAAGCATTTCAAGTGTTTCCATCATTTCAAGCGTTACAAGCATTTCAAGCGTTTTATGAATTTAGTTTCAAGCGTAGAGGTTTCTGTGAGTCTGAGTGACTGAGCTTTTCACGAATATAGTTTTCAAAAGCATTTCAGAGTTTTAGTGTTTAGTTTCACAAGCATTTAAAACATCATCATAAGTTTAAAGCGTCAAAGTATAAGTGTATAGAATACTAGCATAAAGAATAAGTATAAAAGCGTTGAGAAACATTTAAACATTTATTTAAATTTTTTAAACATGTTTCTTAGTCCCTAAGTAAAATAAAATAGTTTGAAAAGGAACTAATGAACTCACATGTATTGTAATATGCCTGAATGACTAAGAATTAGGTAATCGCGCTCTCATACTTTGTAGATTATGTAGCTTCAATACCTGATTTGATTTATTTTGATTCATACACAATAAGTGTTTATAATTAACGTAGGTAGGGTTTGGTCTCGGTGTGCGACTATGTGTCCTAAGTGTTTACTAATGTGTTACTAGCATTTCACTAAGTATTCATAGCTAAGTATTTCCCACAACCCTTCTTCATTAGTTAATAGTAATTATACCTTATTTACATAAGATTAACTATTTAAAAGACATTACATTTTGGTAAATCATCACTTATAAAATCTCACTAACTTACAACCAATTACTTAAGTGTAAAAATCCTTTACTTTATTTTTGAAATCATTTTTATTAAATAAAGTTATGATAATTCTTAAATTTATGATTACATGTTATAAAACATTACCCTTTTTATTGCAAAATCATAAGTTATTTTATTTAAAAAAAACATGTGTTAATCATATAAGAACTTGAGTTAACCCATTCAAGTTAATAACATGTCCTTTGTTAGCTTCTAGTTGTTTCATTGATAGTGTTTGCTTTTTGAGTTGATAATTAATTAAGATTATTCCATTGAACAATCTAAGTTCATCATCAATATGTTAAAATCACTAAGAGTTGGGTGTTTGTCACACAAGACCCACATAATCCTATACTTAGTGTTTTCCTTAGTTTCTCATAAGTTTTCTTTTTATTTCTTTAGCTACTTGTACCCATAGCTTCTCATCATGTTAATTATACTTAGTTTATTAGCTTAAAACACCATTATTTAATATTTAGAATATTAGGGTTTTAGTTTACACTTGGTTAACCCTTTTTAACACAACTAGTTTTGAACCATCTTATGGATGATTTCACTCAACCAAAACCCAATTAATTTTCAGCCTTAAGATTTTTAAAACACACTTTTAGTTGTTAAAAGTGTTTAAGGAATGTTGGCCTTGTGAAAACCTTAATACTGATGAAAACACCAAACTGGTTAACACCATAAACCATAGGATACCATAACCCGACCACTCTGTGTTCCAGCCAGCTTCACGAGCTAGTTTCTAGGTGTTTGAGCCAGATTTTAAGTTTATTATAATTTGATGTTGGTTAAGTATCAGTATTGACAAGGAAGAAACTAATATCGACAGCCACAAGTTCCATAATATCGATGACTCAAGGGAAGCCTAGTCAAACTTATCAATATCGGTAGCCTCAAGTTCGAAGGTCAAGAATCCTTCGATTTTGGCAATGTCGACGAGACCTTTTGCCAAGATCCTTGGAGAGGGTAGATATTGTTATGTTCAAAGAAGGAAAATCGATTTTTCTTGGTTGACATTAGCGATATCGACCCAAGAACCCAGCTCCCAAATCTGCTTTGGTCGACACTAGGATCCTCATTTTTCTTGCGTCGATACTAGCTTATTCCAGGTCTAAATTAGAACTAATTTGTACCAAGCTTCAATATAAGATGTTCCTGAACTTCCTATGTTTATTTTGTATGAATCCTAAGGGTTTGGAGGTCGAAAATGAGCTGAAAAGTCCAGGTCGTTCGAGAAACATGATGAATAGCGTAAGTCACTGAAAATCAGTGACTTCTCACTCGATTTTACCTCGTTTTCGGCGATTCAAACCTAAGTTTCTTCTTCTCTTCACGATGTACACATTACCATGGTCTTTTTGACACCAAATTTGCTCCACTTGGTGCAGATTTGAGCAACTTATGGAGGTTTTTAGAGAGAGAAAAATGTAGAGAAAGATCCAGATCTAGTGAGAGAGAGTGAGTTGGTGTAACATTTACGAATTTTGTAATAATCATTTAAATGTAATAAAGCGATTATGACGTCAATGGGAATTTTATTATTTTTATTAATTGTATTTATTATAAAGTTTAGAAATTATTTACAATTTTATAAAATAAACAAATAAATTTTTCTTATAAATCTTTATAAACTTTATTTAATAATAACAAGTAACATGTTTTAAAATTTTATAGTGAAACACTAAAATAATGTTTTTATGAAAACATAATCAAATTTAAGTAAATAAAAGGTTTAAACAATTTAAAACCATGATATATAAAAGTTTAGGGTTAAAACTGTCAAAAGATGAAAACCAATTTTTAAGGGAGAAACTATGAGGGACTGAAACTGTCAAACCCTCAAACTCACTCTCTTCTTCACCCAGTAGCCCATGGATCCCGACCCAAATCCATCTCCTCGATCCGTTTGTCCTTTTGGTCGATTCCCACGCGATGATAGCTAATCAATCCACAATTTAGGCAAGGATTTATACGCGTAATCGTTTTCAATCAATATTAATGACTAATATCAGCCATTAAACTCGAATTTCGTTTCCAAAAATACGAGATACGACCGAAATTCAAACCTCAACCAATCGTGTATAAAAGTTAAATTAAACGCACACAAAGGTTCCTTTGCTTCTGTCGAAACATTCTGTACACACAAACACGAAATCACAACTTCAAACGATCGCGAATCAAGACCATAAAGCCTCGGGTTCGTGCGCATCTATCCTTCGATCGAACTCCATCAAATCGGTCACCCAGGTAGGTGTTCCTTACACCATTCTAATCGGTTTTCAGTTACAAACAATAACCCTATCATTCAGTTCTCAATCGAAAACCGATTCAAACGAATTTGAATAAAAACTAAACTAGGGCTCGGTTTATTCTTGTTCTGAAAACTGAAATGGGGTTATGTTTTGATGATATGTTAAAACTATTTAAAATGCAACACTTTCGCAGATGTTTGTCTAGTTCAACTGGTTATGCGTGTGGGTTTGGGGGCTATGGTCGCGGGTTCGAATCCCATCCGGGTAAAAACCGGTTTTGTCATTTTTTTTATATATTAAACCTATTTTAAATACTTTAATTATTCAGAAAATATTTTTATAAATAAAATATAATCTGAAATAAGTAATAAAATGTTATATAATTATAACTTTTATTATCAATTATTTATTTACTTATTTATTTATTTTACTTATTTAAAATAAATTAATATGTAATTACTTATTTTAATAAATAAACAATTTTATAAACTTATAACTTCTTAGATCATTTATCTATTAATTTAATTATTCATTTATATATTTATTTATTTATTTAGTTATTGAATTATTTATTTATTTATTTATTTATCTAAAACTATTTACCTCATTTATTTATTTAATTACAACACGTTATCTCATTTATTTAGTTAATTATTTATTTACTTATTTATTTACCTAAAATTATTTATCTCATTTATTTAGTTATTTATTTATTTATTTAAATTTCAATTCGTTATCTCATTTATTTAGTTAATTATTTATTACTTATTTATTTATCTAAAACTATTTTATCTCATTTAGTTACTTAATTATTTATTCATTTATTTATTTATTAACAATTCTTTATCTCATTTATTTATTTATTTATTTATTCATACTTATAAACCTATTCTTATTATAAACATAATACTTAAATATGTTTATACAAGAATTATCAAAAATAAATTGTTTTAAATCAATATTTAAATTTGTAAATAAATACTTTAAAGTCGACATTTGAAATTTAGATATTTTATTATTTTCATAATAAACCTAATTGTGTTTATTCAAAATAAATCGAACCCGTTGATCCTTTTAGAACTTAGATCCATAGAATGACATAGTTTTGTTAAACATATGCCTATTGAACTATTTAGGTGAACATTGAATTTGTGTTGGACATATTTGAACTATATTTGACAAGACATTGCAAAAGCTAGCTCACATACTAATGTGAGTATTCATAGCCTCTATTTTACTTGTTTTATATTTTAGAGGTGAAACATGTTATGAACTTAACTTATCTTTAAACCATGTGAACTTAGCTATTGGCCTTAGTTGTAGTGAACTTGTTTGTTGAACTTGCATTGATCATAACTTAACTATTTGGAAGCAATAATGGTGCCATTGGATTGACCACCCACCCATTTTGGATTTTCCCCTTTAAAGGAAAACTTGTGGTGATTGTTACCTATTGGTCAAACTTAACTATTTGATCTGCCTTAGTTTCACTTACAAGCTTTGTGTTTTTGGCTTATGTTACACATGTGTTGAACTTATCTATTATTAAAAACTATTTTATTTATATGATTAAACCTATGAAGCTCACCAACTCTTTGAGTTGACACTTGATTTTAACATGTTTCAGGTGGAAATGGAAATTAGCTTTCATTGGGATTTGGATCTAGTTTATTTAATTTGAACTATGTTTTGGGATTGAATTTGAATTTTGAATGATGTAATAGTTAGGTTGAATCTATTTGACTATGTATTGAATGCTTAAATTAATATTGCATTGAATGATTAGTTATTATTATTTACATCTTTATACCCTAAGCTATGAACAATCTACACTTCGTGTCACCCCGATGTTTCCGCCATCGGTCGGGGTGTTACAGATTGGTATCAGAGCCAGGGTTATAGAGAATTAGGTTATTTGAACTAGATGACCTAGACTATAACCATAGGATGCCTTAGTTTGAACTCATAGGTCATGAACTGTTATTTGGACTCTCTAGTTGCCATACTAGGCCATGAACTGTTATTTGAACCCTTATATGCCATGATAGGTCATACTTGCTTATGTGATTACTTGTTTGATAGGTCAAATATTTGAACCTAGTTTAGGATACCTTAGTATGCACACACTAGACTTTAAGGTTCAAAACTTCTCGACCCCTTTCTTACGACTTGAACGAGGATCGTCATTACGAGGAATGATCTTAGACTTCTAAGTCTAATCTTGAATCCCGTCAATAGTCTTTAGGTTCATTCTAATGATTAGGAAACACATACAATCTGGAAGGGGGAATACCTGTACTTTGGGGAGTTCTGTCTAGGAAAGCATTTCGTATAAATCCAAATCAACCGATGGACCTGTTATGCTTTCCTGGGAACCCTTGGAGTGAGTATGAACCTATAGGCTAAAGTATGTCTTTCTGAAAGTTAAGATGAACTTAAACACTTTGATCTGTCAAAAGTATTCCTTTAGGAATACAATCCAAATATTGCTTTGTGATTGAACTTTCATTTGAACTATCTATTTCTTATTTGAACTCTTTGAGTTATATAAATTCTAACTCGCTTCAATTGAACTCTTGTAGAATCATGCCTGTTCGTCGTACTCGCAGAAATACCAACAACACCAATGACACCAACACCAACACAAATAACACCAACAATCCGAACCCTACTATCCAAGAGTTGGCCCAGATCATTTCGCAACAAGTGGCTGTTGTGTTACCCACTTTGGTGACCCAACTCAATCAAGCTGCTAATGTGAACCCAGTTCAAAACAATGGTAATGGTGGGGGTGCAAATCCAACTTGCACTTTCAAGCATTTCAATTCATGTAACCCCACTAAGTTTGTTGGCACTGAAGGAGCAACTGGACTCCTTCAATGGTTCGAAAGTATAGAGAGCACATTTATCCATTCGGACTGTCCTGAGAACCTTAAGGTTCGATATGCCACTAGTGTCTTTCAAAAAAGGGCACTGACTTGGTGGAATGGTGAGAAACGAACTAGGGGTTCGGATGCTGCACTTGCTTTGACTTGGACCGAGGTCAAGCAACTTATGACTAATGAATTCTGTCCTCGCAACGAAATGAGGAAGCTTGAAGCTGAGTTTTGGGATCTCAAGCAAGACAGTGGGGAGAACCTTGCTTATACGACCCGCTATCATGAACTTAGTCTATTAGTGCCACACTTGGTCACTCCTTTATCTCGGGCCATTGAAAAGTACATTGGTGGCCTTCCTATGCAAATTCAAGATACTGTCTATGGTAGCAATCCTAACACTCTTGAAGAGGCAATCAGACTTTCTGCAACCTTAACTGATAATCATGTTAAGGATGGCACTTTGACAAGAAAAGGTGCCAAGAAGGTTGAATCCAAGTCAACCACTAATGAACTCTCAAAGGAGGTCAAAGCTGAACCCTCAAACACTTCAAAGTTCAATCCTAGAAAGCGAAAGGCTAAGAACTTTGCCATGGTAACCCCTGCAATACCTGCTCTCCCTGTGAACCATCAAGCCCCACCAACCAACAAAGCATATGTGGGAGTTCAACCTTTATGCAACACCTGTAGGTTGCATCACCCACCTAACCGACAATGTCGTATATGCACGGTTTGTAGTAGATATGGCCATTTTGCTAACACCTGTCGAAGTGGACCTTTAGTACAACAAGCCCAACAGATGCAACCAATGAACAACCAACCCGCTGCACCCGCGGTCCCTGCCATTGCCAACCAAAGGGCTTGCTATGAATGTGGTGACCCTAACCATCTCAGAAACACTTGCCCAAAACTTGTGGGCAACAATCAAAGGGTGGCCCGTGCTAGAACTTTTCAACTTAATGCCCAAGCAGCCCAAGCCAATCAGGACGTGGTTAATGGTACGTTCCTGATCAATAATTGTTATGCCTCTGTGTTATTTGATTCTGGTGCTGATAGGAGTTTTGTGTCACATGAATTTGAACCTTTACTTGGTAGCATAAGAACTAGACTAGATAAACCATTTAATGTGGAAGTGGCCGACGGTAACTCGATCAATATTAACTCTATTATAATTGGATGTATTGTGAACCTTTTGGATCACGTTTTCCCAATTGATCTTATCCCAATGAACCTTGGAAGCTTTGATGTTATTATTGGAATGGATTGGTTAGCCACTCATAGAGCCGAGATAGTATGTTTTGAGAAGCTTATTCGAATTCCCCTACCCTCGGGCGAGACTCTAAGAATCTTTGGAGAGACGTCTAGTAAGGGTCTTAAACTCATGTCTTGCACAAAGGCCCAAAAATATCTGCGTAAGAAATACGTGGCCTTTCTAGCCCATATTATGGACAAGAAAGAAACGGGCAAAACTGTTAAAGACATCCTATCATACCCGACTATTCGGATGTATTTCCCGATGATCTCCCGGGAGTTCCACCAACGCGACAAGTTGAATTTCGTATTGATCTAATGCCCGGTGCAAATCCTGTGGCTAAATCCCCTTATCGCCTTGCACCCTCTGAGATGCAAGAACTAGCAAGTCAACTTCAGGAACTTTCTGATAAAGGGTTTATTCGTCCAAGTCATTCACCTTGGGGTGCACCGGTTCTTTTTGTTAAAAAGAAGGACGGGTCATTCCGTATGTGCATTGATTATCGCGAACTTAATAAACTCACTATCAAGAATCGATACCCTTTGCCTCGTATCGATGACCTCTTTGATCAACTTCAAGGTTCGGTTTGGTTTTCTAAGATCGACCTTCGCTCTGGTTATCATCAGTTGCGTATACATGAGGATGACATTCCTAAAACCGACTTTCGAACTCGTTATGGTCACTATGAATTTTTGGTTATGCCATTTGGACTAACCAATGCACCTGCGGTCTTCATGGATCTTATGAACCGAGTGTGTAAGCCATACTTGGACAAGTTCATGATCGTATTCATAGATGATATTTTGATCTATTCCAAGAGCAAAGCGGACCATGAAAAACACCTTAAGTTGGTTTTGGAGCTCTTAAGAAAAGAACGACTGTATGCCAAATTCTCTAAATGTGAATTTTGGCTTAAGGAAGTTCAATTCTTAGGACACATTGTCAATGAAAAAGGCGTTCACGTGGACCCCGCGAAGATTGAAGCTGTTAAAAATTGGAGTACACCAAAGACTCCAACTGAAATCCGTTCATTTCTTGGACTTGCCGGTTACTATCGACGGTTCATTTCAAATTTCTCTAAGATCGCCGTTCCTCTCACTGCTTTGACTCATAAGGATAAACCTTATGAATGGGGGCCAAAGCAAGATGAAGCTTTTCAATTGCTAAAGCAAAAGCTTTGTGATGCACCTATCTTGACTCTTCCAGATGGTAATGATGATTTTGTGGTCTATTGTGACGCGTCGAATCAAGGGCTTGGTTGTGTTCTAATGCAACGTGGGAAAGTCATTGCCTACGCATCAAGACAATTGAAGGTTCACGAAAAGAATTATACCACTCACGACCTTGAACTTGGTGCAGTCGTTTTTGCCTTAAAGATTTGGAGGCACTATCTCTATGGCACCAAATGTGTGGTTTTCACTGATCATAAAAGCCTTCAACATATTCTAAACCAAAAGGAACTCAACATGAGGCAACGACGTTGGGTTGAGCTCCTAAACGATTACGATTGTGAGATTCGTTATCATCCCGGCAAAGCAAATGTTGTAGCCGATGCACTCAGTCGTAAAAGTCATGTCCAACTTCATAGCATTCGAATCCAAACCAATCTTCACAACGACATCTTTGTAGCTCAACAAACATCTTTGAACCTAGGCAATTTGTATGATGAAATGTCATGTGGTGCTGAACGTAAATTAGAAACCAAGTCTGATGGCTTGCTTTATTTCTTGAACCGTATTTGGATTCCAAATCGCAATGATCTTCGACTCACTATTATGAATGAGTCACACAAGACTCGTTATTCCATTCATCCCGGTGCGGATAAAATGTATCATGATATTCGAGTCCATTATTGGTGGCCCGGCATGAAGAAAGACATTGCCGAGTATGTAGCAAAGTGTTTGACCTGTTCTAAGGTCAAGGCCGAGCACCAACGACCTTCGGGTTTGCTTGTTCAACCCGAAATTCCTATGTGGAAATGGGAAAACATTTCTATGGACTTCATCACTAAACTCCCGAGAACACTTAATGGTCATGATAGTATATGGGTAATCGTTGACCGTTTGACAAAATCAGCTCATTTCTTGCCGATTCGCGAGAACTATCCCGTGCGAAAGTTAGCTCGCATCTACGTTAACGAAATAGTAAGCCGACATGGTATACCTCTTAGCATCATCTCTGATCGCGATGCTCGTTTCACGGCTCGTTTTTGGGAATCGCTTCACGAATCATTCGGTACTCGTTTGGACCTTAGCACGGCTTATCATCCTCAAACGGATGGTCAAACCGAGCGCACGATCCAAACTCTTGAAGACATGCTTAGAGCATGTGTCATTGACTTTGGTGGCAATTGGGATAATCATCTACCGCTAGTCGAGTTCTCGTATAACAACAGTTATCACGCGAGTATCGGCATGGCGCCTTTCGAAGCTCTATACGGTCGTAAGTGTCGATCGCCTATTTCTTGGACTGAGATTGGAGAAGTTCAAATCACTGGTCCTGAACTGATTCAAGAAACGACCGACAAAATTCAGCAGATTCGCGACAACTTATTAGCTGCTCGAAGCCGACAAAAGAGCTACGCTGATAAGCGTCGTAAGCCCTTGGAATTTCAAGTCGGTGACATGGTACTCCTGAAAGTTTCACCTTGGAAAGGAGTAATTCGATTTGGGAAGAAAGGTAAACTTGCACCTCGCTACGTTGGTCCTTTTAAGGTTCTTGAAAGAATTGGGAAAGTGGCTTACAAGCTTGATCTACCTTCTGAACTTAGTAACGTTCATCCGACCTTTCACGTATCGAACTTGAAGAAGCGTTTGTCCGATGAGAATTTACAAGTGCCTCTTGATGATATTCACATTGATGCTTCGATGCGTATTATTGAGAAGCCGGTAGAGATCATAGACCGACACGTTAAGCAATTCAGACGAAGCAGAATTCCTATTGTTCATGTCCGTTGGGAGTCAAAGCATGGTCGAGAGTTCACTTGGGAACGCGAAGACCAAATGAAAGCCAAGTACCCTCATTTGTTTTCCACAGTTTCTTCTTAATTTCGGGACGAAATTTCTAAAATTAGGGGAGACTGTAACATTTACGAATTTTGTAATAATCATTTAAATGTAATAAAGCGATTATGACGTCAATGGGAATTTTATTATTTTTATTAATTGTATTTATTATAAAGTTTAGAAATTATTTACAATTTTATAAAATAAACAAATAAATTTTTCTTATAAATCTTTATAAACTTTATTAAATAATAACAAGTAACATGTTTTAAAATTTTATAGTGAAACACTAAAATAATGTTTTTATGAAAACATAATCAAATTTAAGTAAATAAAAGGTTTAAACAATTTAAAACCATGATATATAAAAGTTTAGGGTTAAAACTGTCAAAGATGAAAACCAATTTTTAAGGGAGAAACTATGAGGGACTGAAACTGTCAAACCCTCAAACTCACTCTCTTCTTCACCCAGTAGCCCATGGATCCCGACCCAAATCCATCTCCTCGATCCGTTTGTCCTTTTGTGTCACACCCCCAAATTTCAACTAACGGAATCACACCGTTTGGGAGCATGACAAACCAGGATCTCAGATCATTAGACATAGCGAAGACCTCTATATGAATTTCAAAACATACTTTGGTCTTTAAAACAATACATCAGAGTTTTCAAAAGTTGCGGAAGCGTTATAAAACCAATAACAGTTGTAAAGTAAACATTACAAAACAAAATACTTAAATGTTCAAATTCAAATATTCAAAATGTTTAAAATGCATGCGACTCTATCTCCTAGTCCATGCCAGCTTTAATGCGCGCCTTAGCGTCCTGAGAAAACATGTAAATCAAGTCAACACAAAGGTTGGTGCATAACACAGGTTTTAAGCATTCACAATGTTCAAAACAGCAGTTTGAATAACAAGATTGTAGATAACATAATCACACATGCACAGTCATGATAGCTAGTCATATAAACTATTTACATACGTGTTCGACACCGAAGCTGACGGATTGCCATGCTATAGCATGTTTTCGCCTTGCCACTATTGTCTTTCACAACAATAGTAAAATTGTGTTTGGTCAGTCAAACACCTGCGTAGATCCCATCTACCAGGTGAGGTTTGTCAAACCTAATAGATCTATTTCCAACTACCACGCTTTGCATTACAGCAAACTAAACGGTTCGAGGTGTGTAAGGACTTTCAAGTTGATATGTTTTCACATAATGTAAACAGCTAACTCATGCAAGTGATATGTATCTAAAAACAGTTTGTTGCACATGTTTTCTCCCCCAAAACAGTTTAAAATAAGAAAGGGGCCGTGTACGCACCTTTGATAATTGCAGAATGATCACACACTAAAAGCTCGTGTAAGAAATCCTTCCATGAAGAATCTGTGTTTAAACAATAACCTAGTGTTATTCGGATTATCGTTTTGTGCTTGAAATCACATACGTGTCAACACACGTATGTTAAAGTGTCAGAAATATACATACGAAAGTACGCGTGCCTTTGAAATCGTTTAAATAAAATCATATTTGATTTTTATTTAAATAATCGTAATTATACGCGATTTTGTTTTCAGGTTAAAATATGAATTTTATTATTCCAATACGTTCGGAATCGAATTATGGTTCTAATGCAACTGAAACGAATCGAATCGGAGTTCGTACGCGAAAGTTATGATAAGAATACTAGAATATATTAAAAACCCAAAAAAAATGGTTGGGGCCGGGATCGAACCCGCGACCTCCAACATTAAACACCTCCATTCTACCATCTAGCCTGATCCATTCTTATTGATCTATAATGGAAATTAATTGTTTTAAGCTCCACTCTCCTGGTTTCCTTTTGTTCAACATAACCGAACTAATAACTACCCAATGGTCCCTAATTCGAACCCGATTCATCCAACATCCATGGGGCTTTTGTCCCCTGAGTCTAAACGATCCTACTGATGGTTTTAATTCGAAACATCATTCACCAATACCTGATTAATCAAGTATTAACAGATTCGAACACCATCTCCCAAATTCCAAACTAGAAATTGCTTAATTATCTACTGTAACATAAAATTGATCTGATATTATCATCATTCGGGGTCTTCTGGAACTCACCACACCATCCAATTCTATTCTAGAACCCATCTTGAGCCAATCCCCCAATTCGTTTTTGATTTCAAGCCCTAGAAATCGAAACCCTCTCACTCATATTTGTTTGATGAAATTAACCTATGGATTACCTTATAATAATGATTTCGAAACTCTCTGTGCCAATTAATTTGATTTTTAAACCGGTTTGATCAACGACCCCCAAAATCTCTTTGTATCATGAACCCTAGAATCGAACTCCATCAATTCGTTATAACTAACTAAAATTGATACCTGATTTAGCTTAATCGAGACCTTCTGGAACTAACCATGAACATTAATTTGATTCTTGATCGTGTTTGATTATAAACCCCCAAATTGGATTCTAGTATGAACCCTAGAATTCGTTAGCTTAGCATGTGTTTAACCTTATTCGGCCACTTTAGGTTGTTCAGAAGTGAAGACTTACTTGTTTTGACTCCCGATTGATGTAGTTCCCTTTTAGGATGATATTCGGCCTAAGTCCCGATCGAATCTTCTGTTTACTGCTTCTGCGACTCAATTGCTGGTTGTAGTATTCTCTAAATGTGTCGACTAAATGTTAGGAACCCTCAATTGTGAGCATCATTATCGAATTTAACGAATTCAATCATGGTGTCTACGGTTACAACACTTGGATGCCATTTGAGTTTAATTCCACAACTTAATGCTCTAATAACTTATGATTGCTGTTACTATGCATTAATAGACGATACTTGAAAAGTTTCTTCAATCAATTTCAACCTAATAACTCCAATTTCGAATTTAATTGCTAATCCCCTTTCGAATTTTGACCACTAAGATCAAAATTGAATCTTTAATCCAATTATAAATCCAAACTTAGCAATTTAACTATATCAAAACTAATCTCAATAATTTCCAACCCTTGTATTTTATTTTTAATAATAACATAACATTTCGGTTTACAAAATTGAACCCAACAATCCCGAATTGTCACTAATCGGAGTAATTGAACTAGTTTCAAGCTTTGATTTATCAAATTGGGCCTCTTAAATACCATTGGACCTATTTTGATCTCATTGGGCCTACCTTAGGCCTCATTGGCCTTACTGGGCCTTCCTGGGCCTTCTTTGGCCTTGTTGGGCCTAACTTGTCTTGTTGGGCCTTCCTTGATTTCCTTGGGCCTAACCTGTCTTGTTGGGCCTTAATTGGTCTTCTTGGGCCTACATTGGTTAACTAGGTTAACTCAAAAAGTCGGATTGTCACATCATCCCCTTGTTGAAGGAATTTTCGTCCCGAAAATTAGAAAATGTTAGGAGTAGTTAGAAAACTACTTACGAGTTTAAATCGTACGTGTTAGTGTGATTTGACCATTCTGTGTGCTTGTGTGTACTCCCACACAAAGTCTAATGCTTGCAACATCACAACTCAATTGTGATTGTTCAATGTGACTGTTTTGCGTGTACACTAGTTAGTTCACCTAACTGTGACTGTTTGTGTTTGATCATACTGTGTTGTGTAACCTCACACCTAGTGAGTGTCTGAAACTGTTTGTACTATGCAACCCCGCACATAGCAAAAATATGTGTAACCAATCATGTATGTACTACCATATCATGTAACATATGAAATGTAGCACATAAAATATATAGAATGTAATGTAGCACAAATGTTTGTAACAAAATCAATTGAATAAATAAAATGTTTGTGCTTACAGTTTGAAATTTGCAGTGTTGATGTGTGAATCATCACGTCATCCCCTTGTTGAAGGAAATTTCGTCCCGAAATTTAACGTGCGCTTTCAGTGTTGGTAGTTGTTGTTTTGAACAGATGAGGATACTTCTTCATCATTTGATCTTCCCGTTCCCATGTAAATTCAGGACCACGTCTTGAATTCCATCGGACTTTGACTATCGGAATCTTGCTTTGCTTAAGTTGTTTGACCTCCCGGTCCATGATTTCAGCTGGTTCTTCAATGAATCGTAACTGTTCATCCACTTGTATTTCCTCCAATGGTACAATCAATGTCTCATCAGAAAGACATTTCTTTAAGTTTGAAACATGAAAGACATCATGAACTCCACTGAGTTCATCCGGTAGTTTGAGTTGATACGCAACCGGACCAATCCTTTTCAGAATCTCAAAAGGTCCTACGTAACGTGGACTAAGCTTCCCGCGCTTGCCGAATCGTATCACACCTTTCCAAGGTGATACTTTTAGAAGAACTCGGTCTCCTACTTGAAATTCCAACGGCTTGCGACGCTTGTCTGCATAACTCTTTTGTCGATCCCGAGCCGCTGCCATACGGTTCCGGATTTGAACTATTTTCTCTGTCGTCTCGTGCACTAGTTCAGGACCTGTAATCTGACTGTCTCCAATCTCAGCCCAACAAACTGGTGAACGACATTTGCGACCATACAAAGCTTCAAACGGTGCTGCTTGAATACTTGTATGATAACTGTTATTGTAAGAGAATTCCACCAACGGTAAATGATTCTCCCAGCTGTCACCAAAGTCAATCACACAAGATCGTAACATATCCTCGAGCGTTTGAATCGTTCGTTCACTTTGACCGTCGGTCTGTGGATGATAGGCTGTACTCATATCCAAGCGAGTCCCCAATGACTTATGAAGAGATTTCCAAAAGTTGGAAGTAAATCGGGCATCCCGATCTGATATGATAGAGATTGGCACGCCATGCCGTGCTACTACTTCCTTGATGTAAATGTGAGTCAATTTCTCCATCTTGTCAGTTTCCTTGATTGCTAAGAAATGTGCAGATTTCGTTAATCGATCGACAATTACCCATATCGTATCACAACCGCTCGGTGTACGGGGTAACTTAGTGATGAAATCCATCGAAATCTGTTCCCACTTCCACATCGGTATCTCTGGTTGTTGCAGTAAACCAGATGGCTTCTGGTATTCAACTTTGACTTTCGAGCAAGTCAAACATTTGCTAACGTACTTAGCAATATCAGCTTTCATGTGAGGCCACCAATACAGTGCCTTCAAGTCATGATACATCTTGTCTGATCCCGGATGGACTGAATATCTGGACTTGTGTGCTTCATCCATCACGAGTTCCCTTAAACCTCCATACAAAGGTATCCACATTCGATTAATGAAATAACGAATTCCATCAGACTTAACATCCAATTGTTCCTCCATTCCTCGCAAAGATTCCGGTACTAAGTTTTCCTTTTTCAAGGCCTCGATCTGAGCACTGTGTACCTTGTCAGGTAAGTCAGTATGTATAGTCATCATAAGTGCACGAACCCGTCTTGTTCCCGTTGTATCTTTTCTGCTCAAAGCGTCAGCTACCACATTAGCCTTTCCCGGGTGATACTTAATTGCACACTCATAATCGTTCAACAACTCAACCCATCGTCGTTGTCTCATATTAAGCTCTTTCTGATCAAAGATATGTTGCAAACTCTTATGATCAGTGTAAATAGTACACTTAGTTCCATACAGATAATGCCTCCAAATCTTCAAAGCAAAAACCACTGCTCCTAACTCCAAGTCATGAGTAGTGTAGTTCTTTTCATGTGTTCGTAGTTGCCTGGAAGCATAAGCAATCACTTTATCATGTTGCATCAACACACATCCCAAACCTTGTGCAGATGCATCACAATAAACCACAAAGTCTTCCGTCCCTTCTGGTAAGGACAGAATCGGTGCGCTGCAAAGTTTCTGTTTCAATAACTGGAATGCAGTTTCCTGTTTATCCGTCCAGTTATACTTCGTTCCCTTATGCGTAAGAGCTGTAAGTGGTTGAGCGATCTTTGAGAAACCCTCAATGAATCGTCGATAATAACCCGCCAAACCAAGGAATTGTCGTACCTCGGTAGGAGTCTTTGGTGCTTCCCAATTCTTAATCGCTTCAATCTTCGCTGGATCAACATGTATACCCTTTTCATTAACTATATGCCCCAAAAATTGTACTTCTCGCATCCAGAAATCACATTTCGAGAACTTAGCGTACAGTTGTTCTTGTTTCAATAATTCCAATAGTAGTCGAAGATGTTCAGCGTGTTCCTCCTCAGATTGTGAATAGATGAGAATGTCATCAATGAAGACAATGACAAACTTATCAAGATAAGGTTTACAAACACGATTCATGAGATCCATGAATACAGCTGGAGCGTTTGTCAACCCAAATGGCATGACCAAGAACTCATAATGGCCATAGCGTGTCCTGAATGCTGTCTTCGGAATATCCTCCTCCTGGACTCTTTGTTGATGATAACCAGACCTGAGATCTATCTTCGAGTAGTAACTCGAACCTTGCAACTGATCAAACAGATCATCAATCCTGGGTAACGGATACCGGTTCTTGATAGTGACCTTGTTCAATTCCCGATAATCAATACACATACGGAAAGTTCCGTCCTTCTTCTTTACAAACAAAACTGGAGCTCCCCACGGTGAAAAACTAGGTCGTATGAAACCCTTATCTAGCAACTCTTGCAATTGTGTAGATAACTCTTGCATCTCTGACGGTGCAAGTCGATAAGGCGCCCTAGCTATCGGTGCTGCATCTGGTGTAAGGTCAATTCGGAATTCCACTTGTCTGATAGGCGGTAATCCCGGCAAGTCTTCTGGAAATACCTCCGGAAATTCACAAACTACAGGTATATCTTCAATCTTCTTCTCAGCTACCGGCTTTTCAGTTATAAGTGCTATAACTGCCATATGACCTTTCCGCAGACATTTGTGTGCTTTCATACAAGATATGAGACGCAGTGGCGTACTACTCTTCTCGCCTTGTACATACAATGTCTCTCCCTGCGGAAGAGGTATGCGAACAATCTTTTCATGGCATACGATTTCAGCCTGGTTTTTGGACAACCAGTCCATGCCAATAACTACATCAAAACTGCCCAAGGCAATAGGCATAAGATCAATCTCTAATGTTTGACCCATCAAATCAAGTATACACCCCTTAAATATGTTTTCCACTACAATCAACTTACCATCAGCTAATTCCACAGTGTATGGACTATCTAAGGCAGTGGGACTAACATTTAGCAACTTAGCAAGTGAACTAGATACAAAACTCCGATCGGCACCAGTGTCAAATAACATAGAGGCATAGTGATTATTTAAGAGGAACGTACCCGTAACGATGTTGGGATCCTCCCGTGCCTGACGTCCTCCAATCACAAACGCCCTGCCCCTAGCACCATTGTTGTTGTTGTTATTGTTATTGTTGTTGTTGGTGCCATTACCATTACCGTTGCCATTCCCATTGCCATTGACATTATTGTCCCCGCCTTTCTTGAGTTGCGGGCAATCTTTCTTAAAATGCCCCATCTTGCCACACTCATAACAACCCTTCTGTGCGTTGTTCTGGTTATTATTCTGGTTGTTGTGGTTGTTCTGCAGCTCCCCGCGACAATCCTTAGCCGCATGTCCAATCTTGCCACACCTCTGGCACTTAGCTCTATCACACTGATTACCTGCATGATGGTAACCACACCTGTTGCACTTGGGGTGTTTACCAATATAACCCCCCGATGATGATGATTGTTGACCACTGCTTGAACCATGATAAGACTTGTTTGAGTCTTGTTTCCGGTTTTGCTGATATGATTGTTGGTTGTTACCCTTGAAGTTGTTACCTTCCCACTTTCTCTTATGATCTCCTACCTTGGTAGCAGATGTTCGTTTGGGTAGAGTCCCCTGCAACACTGCCTGATCAGTAAGCTGATGCGCTAGACGAACAGCTTGTTAGATGGTGGTGGGATTTGCTGAAGTCACCAACCCCTGAATCTGAGGCACTAGTCCTCCAATGTACCTTTCAATCCACTTACTGGCTGGAGTAGCCATGTGTGGTAGCAGTCTGGCCAACTCGTGTGACCTGGTTGTATACTCTTCAATGTTTGACCCCTCCATCTTGAGGTGCCAGTATTCCTCCTCCAACTTCTGCATCTCATTGCGAGGACAGTACTCCTCTTGCAGTAAAGTTTTGAAGTCATCCCATGTTAAGGCATTTGCCTCACCCAATCCCAGAGTCTGAACATTCGAGTTCCACCAGGTTAATGCTGGACCCTCCAATGTTCCCGTTGCAAACTTCACCTTGCTCTCGTTGGGGCAGTTGCATATTTCAAACACCGACTCAGCCTTTTCAATCCACCGAAGGAGTCCAATGGCCCCCTCCGACCCTTTGAAATTGTGAGGTTTGCAGTCCAAGAACATCTTGAACGTGCAAACTTGTGGGTTAACCAATCCCCCAGCTGGACCCTGTGGCCCTGTGTTGTGAGTCTGAGCATACTGTGCGATTGCCTCTGCAACTCTGTTGTTGATTAGCTCATTGAGCTCAGCAACAGTCATATGTACGTTTCCCTCAGCCATTAGTTTCCTATTTATAAGAAGTGTTAGCACGAAGTCAAAATCTAATGTGACATGTGTAAGTAAAACAACAAACACAACATGTAATATAAATCAACACAACTGTTGAAAATAATAATTCTTCCATAAATAGAAACTTTCTTTGAGTACAATACTTTTGAAATAAAACATAACTTTCCAAACTACTAATGTAGGAACACAACCCGTTCCTAATAAGTTTAAACAAAACAAGAAAGAAAAGAAAAACAATCAATCGTCCTCAACAGTGGATTCAGGATCGGACTCAACAACTGGTGCTGGTTCCTCCTCCTCATCCTCATCCTGTTCCTCATTCTCAGAGGCCACTAAATCCTCCAAAGCTTCAACCCTGCCTGCCAAAATCTCCTCTCGGTTCTCTGACTCTTCTAGACGACCAATCAAATTGATCATCTCATCCCGCATATCGTGAACTAGATGGGCAAGATCATCCTGCCTCTCAATAGCATCCCATAACTCCTGAGATCTCTGTGCTATCCTATCTTCTGCTACCTCCAGATCCTCGCGCAATTTGGCGATCTCCTCGGCGTCCGTCCTTTGCCTCTTAGGCTCAGGAGCATCTAGTACTGGTGGTGAATGTGTAGAAGGTCCCTCAGCAGGGATCTGCTGAGTGCCCTCCACCGGCTCCTCTTCCGGATCCTCATCTGGATCCTCCTCGGGATCCTCGTCTGGGTCCTCCTCCGGATCCTCCTCCGGATCTGAGTCATCCATCTCATATGGTGGAGGTGATGGAATAGGTGGTGGTGGTGATGACGGTGGTGCCGGAACTATCGGTTCCTCGTCCTCGGAATCATC
Source organism: Mikania micrantha (assembly GCA_009363875.1). NCBI lineage: Eukaryota > Viridiplantae > Streptophyta > Magnoliopsida > Asterales > Asteraceae > Mikania > Mikania micrantha. The sequence goes on along the minus strand of CM018691.1, from coordinate 60,135,827 downwards.
AATGTAGATATAGGGAACTGATGATGATGCCATGCCTGTTACATAATATCATATGTAAGTGCAATGCCATGGAATGTGTAAGCAAGTCAATTACATAATGTCATATGTAATTCTAAGCAGTATGTGTAAACAGATGTGTCTAATGTCTAACAGTCATAGTCTAGGCCTACAAATGCAAACCTAGTTCGCTATAACCAAGGGCTCTGATACCAAGAAGACCTCTATATGAATTTAAAAACATACTTTGGTCTTTAAAACAATACATCAGAGTTTTCAAAAGTTGCGGAAGCGTTATAAAACCAATAACAGTTGTAAAGTAAACATTACAAAACAAAATACTTAAATGTTCAAATTCAAATATTCAAAATGTTTAAAATGCATGCGACTCTATCTCCTAGTCCATGCCAGCTTTAATGCACGCCTTAGCGTCCTGAGAAAACATGTAAATCAAGTCAACACAAAGGTTGGTGCATAACACAGGTTTTAAGCATTCACAATGTTCAAAACAGCAGTTTGAATAACAAGATTGTAGATAACATAATCACACATGCACAGTCATGATAGCTAGTCATATAAACTATTTACATACGTGTTCGACACCGAAGCTGACGGATTGCCATGCTATAGCATGTTTTCGCCTTGCCACTATTGTCTTTCACAACAATAGTAAAATTGTGTTTGGTCAGTCAAACACCTGCGTAGATCCCATCTACCAGGTGAGGTTTGTCAAACCTAATAGATCTATTTCCAACTACCACGCTTTGCATTACAGCAAACTAAACGGTTCGAGGTGTGTAAGGACTTTCAAGTTGATATGTTTTCACATAATGTAAACAGCTAACTCATGCAAGTGATATGTATCTAAAAACAGTTTGTTGCACATGTTTTCTCCCCCAAAACAGTTTAAAATAAGAAAGGGGCCGTGTACGCACCTTTGATAATTGCAGAATGATCACACACTAAAAGCTCGTGTAAGAAATCCTTCTATGAAGAATCTGTGTTTAAACAATAACCTAGTGTTATTCGGATTATCGTTTTGTGCTTGAAATCACATACGTGTCAACACACGTATGTTAAAGTGTCAGAAATATACATACGAAAGTACGCGTGCCTTTGAAATCGTTTAAATAAAATCATATTTGATTTTTATTTAAATAATCGTAATTATACGCGATTTCGTTTTCGGGTTAAAATATGAATTTTATTATTCCAATACGTTCGGAATCGAATTATGGTTCTAATGCAACTGAAACGAATCGAATCGGAGTTCGTACGCGAAAGTTATGATAAGAATACTAGAATATATTAAAAACCCAAAAAAATGGTTGGGGCCGGGATCGAACCCGCGACCTCCAACATTAAACACCTCCATTCTACCATCTAGCCTGATCCATTCTTATTGATCTATAATGGAAATTAATTGTTTTAAGCTCCACTCTCCTGGTTTCCTTTTGTTCAACATAACCGAACTAATAACTACCCAATGGTCCCTAATTCGAACCCGATTGATCCAACATCCATGGGGCTTTTGTCCCCTGAGTCTAAACGATCCTACTGATGGTTTTAATTCGAAACATCATTCACCAATACCTGATTAATCAAGTATTAACAGATTCGAACACCATCTCCCAAATTCCAAACTAGAAATTGCTTAATTATCTACTGTAACATAAAATTGATCTGATATTATCATCATTCGGGGTCTTCTGGAACTCACCACACCATCCAATTCTATTCTAGAACCCATCTTGAGCCAATCCCCCAATTCGTTTTTGATTTCAAGCCCTAGAAATCGAAACCCTCTCATTCATATTTGTTTGATGAAATTAACCTATGGATTACCTTATAATAATGATTTCGAAACTCTCTGTGCCAATTAATTTGATTTTTAAACCGGTTTGATCAACGACCCCCAAAATCTCTTTGTATCATGAACCCTAGAATCGAACTCCATCAATTCGTTATAACTAACTAAAATTGATACCTGATTTAGCTTAATCGAGACCTTCTGGAACTAACCATGAACATTAATTTGATTCTTGATCGTGTTTGATTATAAACCCCCAAATTGGATTCTAGTATGAACCCTAGAATTCGTGCACATACAATTCGATGTTAAGGATCAAAATTAGCATGTGTTTAACCTTATTCGGCCACTTTAGGTTGTTCAGAAGTGAAGACTTACTTGTTTTGACTTCCGATTGATGTAGTTCCCTTTTAGGATGATATTCGGCCTAAGTCCCGATCGAATCTTCTGTTTACTGCTTCTGCGACTCAATTGCTGGTTGTAGTATTCTCTAAATGTGTCGACTAAATGTTAGGAACCCTCAATTGTGAGCATCATTATCGAATTTAACGAATTCAATCATGGTGTCTACGGTTACAACTCTTGGATGCCATTTGAGTTTAATTCCACAACTTAATGCTCTAATAACTTATGATTGCTGTTACTATGCATTAATAGACGATACTTGAAAAGTTTCTTCAATCAATTTCAACCTAATAACTCCAATTTCGAATTTAATTGCTAATCCCCTTTCGAATTTTGACCACTAAGATCAAAATTGAATCTTTAATCCAATTATAAATCCAAACTTAGCAATTTAACTATATCAAAACTAATCTCAATAATTTCCAACCCTTGTATTTTATTTTTAATAATAACATAACATTTCGGTTTACAAAATTGAACCCAACAATCCCGAATTGTCACTAATCGGAGTAATTGAACTAGTTTCAAGCTTTGATTTATCAAATTGGGCCTCTTAAATACCATTGGACCTATTTTGATCTCATTGGGCCTACCTTAGGCCTCATTGGCCTTACTGGGCCTTCCTGGGCCTTCTTTGGCCTTGTTGGGCCTAACTTGTCTTGTTGGGCCTTCCTTGATTTCCTTGGGCCTAACCTGTCTTGTTGGGCCTTAATTGGTCTTCTTGGGCCTACATTGGTTAACTAGGTTAACTCAAAAAGTCGGATTGTCACATTTTGGTCGATTCCCACGCGATGAAAGCTAATCAATCCACAATTTAGGCAAGGATTTATACGCGTAATCGTTTTCAATCAATATTAATGACTAATATCAGCCATTAAACTCGAATTTCGTTCCAAAAATACGAGATACGACCGAAATTCAAACCTCAACCAATCGTGTATAAAAGTTAAATTAAACGCACACAAAGGTTCCTTTGCTTCTGTCGAAACATTCTGTACACACAAACACGAAATCACAACTTCAAACGATCGCGAATCAAGACCATAAAGCCTCGGGTTCGTGCGCATCTATCCTTCGATCGAACTCCATCAAATCGCTCACCCAGGTAGGTGTTTCTTACACCATTCTAATCGGTTTTCAGTTACAAACAATAACCCTATCATTCAGTTCTCAATCGAAAACCGATTCAAACGAATTTGAATAAAAACTAAACTAGGGCTCGGTTTATTCTTGTTCTTAAAACTGAAATGGGGTTCTGTTTTGATGATATGTTAAAACTATTTAAAACGCAACACTTTCGCAGATGTTTGTCTAGTTCAACTGGTTATGCGTGTGGGTTTGGGGGCTATGGTCGCGGGTTCGAATCCCATTCGGGTAAAAACCGGTTCTGTCATTTTTTTTTTATATATTAAACCTATTTTAAGTACTTTAATTATTCAGAAAATATTTTTATAAATAAAATATAATCTGAAATAAATAATAAAATGTTATATAATTATAACTTTTATTATCAATTATTTATTTACTTATTTATTTATTTTACTTATTTAAAATAAATTAATATGTAATTACTTATTTTCATAAATAAACAATTTTATAAACTTATAACTTCTTAGATCATTTATCTATTAATTTAATTATTCATTTATATATTTATTTATTTATTTAGTTATTGAATTATTTATTTATTTATTTATTTATCTAAAACTATTTACCTCATTTATTTATTTAATTACAACACGTTATCTCATTTATTTAGTTAATTATTTATTTACTTATTTATTTACCTAAAATTATTTATCTCATTTATTTAGTTATTTATTTATTTATTTAAATTTCAATTCGTTATCTCATTTATTTAGTTAATTATTTATTACTTATTTATTTATCTAAAACTATTTTATCTCATTTAGTTACTTAATTATTTATTCATTTATTTATTTATTAACAATTCTTTATCTCATTTATTTATTTATTTATTCATACTTATAAACCTATTCTTATTATAAACATAATACTTAAATATGTTTATACAAGAATTATCAAAAATAAATTGTTTTAAATCAATATTTAAATTTGTAAATAAATACTTTAAAGTCGACATTTGAAATTTAGATATTTTATTATTTTCATAATAAACCTAATTGTGTTTATTCAAAATAAATCGAACCCGTTGATCCTTTTAGAACTTAGATCCATAGAATGACGTAGTTTTGTTAAACATATGCCTATTGAACTATTTAGGTGAACATTGAATTTGTGTTGGACATATTTGAACTATATTTGACAAGACATTGCAAAAGCTAGCTCACATACTAAGGTGAGTATTCATAGCCTCTATTTTACTTGTTTTATATTTTAGAGGTGAAACATGTTATGAACTTAACTTATCTTTAAACCATGTGAACTTAGCTATTGGCCTTAGTTGTAGTGAACTTGTTTGTTGAACTTGCATTGATCATAACTTAACTATTTGGAAGCAATAATGGTGCCATTGGATTGACCACCCACCCATATTGGATTTTCCCCTTTAAAGGAAAACTTGTGGTGATTGTTACCTATTGGTCAAACTTAACTATTTGATCTGCCTTAGTTTCACTTACAAGCTTTGTGTTTTTGGCTTATGTTACACATGTGTTGAACTTATCTATTATTAAAAACTATTTTATTTATATGATTAAACCTATGAAGCTCACCAACTCTTTGAGTTGACACTTGATTTTAACATGTTTCAGGTGGAAATGGAAATTAGCTTTCATTGGGATTTGGATCTAGTTTATTTAATTTGAACTATGTTTTGGGATTGAATTTGAATTTTGAATGATGTAATAGTTAGGTTGAATCTATTTGACTATGTATTGAATGCTTAAATTAATATTGCATTGAATGATTAGTTATTATTATTTACATCTTTATACCCTAAGCTATGAACAATCTACACTTCGTGTCACCCCGATGTTTCCGCCATCGGTCGGGGTGTTACAGTTGGTGTGTGTATTTAATGGCATTTAATGCCATTTTATTGTTTTTAATCGTTCGGGTGTGTCTGGGTTCGTTCGGTTTCGCTCGGTTTTCGCGCGAACGCGTCGGTTTCGGTTCTCTCGTAACGAAACGTTACGATCTTTTAAAATAAGGTTTTCTAAATTATTTTATGTTGTAATTCCTAATAAATTAACTAAATATCTTTTATTTATTTTTAACATTTAAAAAATGTTTAAGTTTACTGTTTAATCGAATTTTACAGTTTTAGTGCGTATTCATTTGGATCGTCACCCGTACGAACTCGACGATAACTATACTTTCCGATTGGAATATCTAATTATTAGACATCATTCAAAACGTTAAACCCACATATATACTCGCGTGAATCGTCACCCTCACAAATACTCCGTTAGTTTAATGTTCACTTAACAACGTTTGTTGTTGTTTTGTTTTAGCCGTTATCGCATATGTTTACACGTAATAAATCCTAAACTAACATATATAGCATAACTTAGTGTTGTCAGACATAAATATGACTGTTGCATCATAGTTTACACAGTGTTTCTGAAACAGTTTTGTAAGTATTTAGCATTAATTGCATATAGTAAGTATTACATAGAGTTTCATACAAAAGCCTATTGTACCTTACACTATTCCGAACTACTGTTCGGGCACTGATGTTACAATAGACTTAGTGAACATCTTGAAAAAGAAGGATATAAGTCTGATGTAATTAGTCCATGTGTATTTATAAAAAGATCTTTAACAAAGTTCACAATAATAGCAGTTTATGTTGATGATATTAACATTATTGAATCTCCTGAAAAAATTGAAAAAGCTGCTGAAATGCTAAAGAAAGAATTTGAGATGAAAGATCTTGGTAGCACACAAAATTTTGTCCCTTTCTACAATTTGAACATTTGTGTAATAGGACATTTGTTCATCAATCAAACTATGTTGAAAAGATGTTAAGAAGTTTTAATATGGACAAATCTCATCCTTTTAACATACCTATGATTGTTAGATCGCTTTATGCAAGTAAAGATCCTTATCGTCCACAAAAAGAAGGATAAGAAATACTTGCTTCAAAAGTACCATATCTAAGTGTGATCGGTGGACTTATGTATCTCGTAAATAATACGAGACCTGATATTGTATTATCAGTACATGTTCTAGAGAGATATAGTTCAAACCCAAAACGTAAACATTGGAATGGTATAAAGCACATATTCTGGTGTAGTTACGGGACAAGAGACTTGGGTCTTTTCTACCAGAAAAATAGAAAGTCCCAACTTGTTGGGTATGCTGATGCTGGGCATTTATCAGATCCACATAAGGCAAGATGTAAAGACTAATAAAGGCTGATGCTCACCAAACTTCTTGTTTTGTCCAAGTATAGGAGTCTCTTTGAATAAACACCTTCGGAAGGAAGAAGTGATTCTTCGGAAGCAGCATTGCTTCCGAAGGATAACTGGTTCCTGCCGAAGGTTGTACAAGACAACTGCTTCCGAGGAATCTTCTTATGCACTAAAGACAAAGACTTCCGAGGTTTATCCTCTGACAAAGACTGTAGCAGATTACACTTATGGTACAAAAGGTACTGACACAAGACATGTTGGTCTGAATAAAGATAGAGACAACATGTAATGAGTCAGATAAAGCACCTTACCTCTCCCATGCTACATTAAATGCAAAAGATCATCTGAAGCCTTGAAGATCAATAACATTAAATGTCTTTTGTATTTAGTAGTCTTTTGTAAAGTCAATGTCTATTAATGTAATGATTATGAAAGAGTGTCTTAGCCTGTTAAGACACTCAACATACTAGAATAAGCTTTACTTTATGTACTTGTCTAGTATACCCAACTTGTATTCCTAAGTGTATACGGTTGTAGCCTCGGCTATATAACCTCCCAATGTATGGTTGCTTGAAAGGGGCTTGCTTGTATACTTCCACTTTGAGAGAAATATATCCTTGAGCTTGAATTATTCCTGTGTTCTTATTATTGTTCAAAGATTATTACTGTGTCATTTTGAGTGAAATTGTGAGATCATTCTAACAGAACATTCCGCATCTGTTAGAGTTAAGTAAGAAATACTTGTGAAGTGTTGTTTAGAGATAACAACCCGATCCTACAAGTGGTATCAGAGCTATTGGCTCTTGAACTTGACTGACTAATCATCATCAAGTTACCAGTTCTATTTCTTATAAAATCTCATAGTATTAACACTCATATTTTCTGTGTCTGTCTAAGATGGCTGCTCTAAACAAACATGATACAGAAAATGGCACTCTCAACAAGCCACCAATGTTCACACCTGAAGACTTCGATACCTGGAAAGTCAGAATGGAAGGGTTCATCAGGAACCATGACTTCAAACTTTGGAAGTCTGTTCTGGAAGGTCCCTACATTCCTACAGTTGCTGCTGCTGGTGCTGGAGTTGCTGCAGTACCAAAAGATCCATCTATGTACTCAGACGAAGATTACAAGAAGATGGAAGTTGATTCTAAAGCTCTTTGGCTCATTCAGATGTCAATACCGAACTCCATTATACATGCATTCAAGAAATGCAAGTCTGCTCAAGAACTGTGGAATTCCTTGAAGCAGATGTATGAAGGGTCAGAAGATGTCAAAGAAAACAAGAAGGATATGCTGAAACAGAAGTTTGAAAACTTTTGTCAACAAAACAATGAGAATATGTCTTCTCAGTACCTAAGGTATGTCCAACTTGTGGATGAATTAACTACTGCAGGTGTAACTCTTGATAATCAAGATGTGCTCAGAAAATTTCTGAGGTCTCTTCCAAAGGCATGGAATATTTATTCGGTAACAATCAGAAGAACAGAAAACCTGAAAACTCTAACTTTAGGAGAATTGTTTGGTATTCTCAGTGCATATCAGATGGAATTAGATGCCCAAGAATCTAAAGTCTCCCACTCACCATCTGGTTCAGCTGCTCTTTATGCACCCATCAATAATCCTCCATACCAAAGCTATCAACCCCTCTACCATTCTACATCCACACCCACTGTCACATTTCCTGAAACTCCAAATTCATCAAACCTTGTCTCTAACCCAACCCCACTACTAACCTCTGGGCAAGGAGCTTTTATGGCTGAGGAGACCAATTACTTTCATCTGTGTCAAGAAGACTTGGATGGTATTCCTGCAGATGATCTTGAGGAGATGGATATAAACTATCAAATGGCTATGATTTCATACAGGGCAAAGAAGTTTTACCAAAGAACCGGCAGACAGTTCAAAAAGCACAATATGAAGACTGGGTTTGGACTTGACAAATCTAAACTCAAATGCTTTAACTGTCAACAGTTAGGCCACTTTGCCAGAGAATGCAAGTCCACAGGAACTCAGCCGACAACTTCTGGGCAACCACAACAAAGACCATCAAGCTCATCTAACAATGCAAACATTGCTGAACAAGATTTTGCAGACTGGAGCTTTCAAGCTGAGGACGCCTCCATCTCCAACAGTGCTTTGATGGAAAATGACTCATCTTCCTCAAGCAAGGTAACTGATAGCATGTGCTCACCTGAATGCTTAGAAACATTAACTATTTATAAGAAAATAAATTCTCAACTCTGTAATGAGCTTGAGTCTCTACAAGTAGTCAAGGCAAATTTCTTTGAGGTTGAAAGAAATTACAAAGAAAAGATTGAAGAAATGGAAAAGACCATTTCAAGTTTAAAACATGAAGATACTAACAAACAGTGTCAGATTAAAAATCTTTTAGAAAGACTAACCACTGCCAAGACTGAACTTGTATTGGCTGAGTCTTACAGAGACAAATTTCTAAGCCAAGGTGAAAAATATGAAAAACTTTTTAGAATGAGCAGCACAACTGAACTTGTGAATAAAAGGGGAGCTGGTTTGGGATATAACAAAGTGGAACCTCCATCTGCTTATACTTCCATAACAGATGTTAGGTGTAAATCACTAGTTGACCTTGTGTATAATGAGGAGTTGGATATACACAAGGTGGTTCAAAAGGATAATCTCTCTAATCCAAGTACCTCAACATGCTCAGATGAGGATGATGTTCCTATTAAATCAGTAAAAGGAAAACAAGCTTTGAAATTTAAGAAACAAAATAAGAAAACTAAGAAACATTCAACAGTTTTTATCAAAGCTAAAACCACAGAAAATATCTCCTCAGATGAGTATGTGACTTGCCCATCTGACAAGTCAAAACGAGGTAGATCAATGGAGAGAAAAGTCAATTCTCCAGGAAAACAGGCAAAGTCTAAGACTAACAAGTATGCTGGAACATCCGAATCATCACTCTCTGAGGATCAAAGATCAGACTTCGTTAAAAGGGATAAGCAGCAACACTCTCTCAACAGTCAAACTCTATGTCTGATGTGCGGTGAAAAGAATCATTTTGCTGCTGATTGCTTCTTTAATCCAAGAAGCAGAATTTCCTCAAGCAAGGGAAGAGGAAGAAAGAATAGTTGGAGTCAGTCATCTACTTCTTCTGAAGAACAGAGAAGAAATTTGGTCAAGAGGGCATCGGAAGCAAGTACCTCCAATAATAGGAAGAAACAAAATAAAAATGCTTCTGAAAAGAAAGCATCGGAAGCAAAGAAAAAGGAAGCTTCCGAAAGAAAAGGAACCTCGGAAGCTCATCAAAGGAATGCTTTCAACAAACAAAAGAGATCATCTGTCTTCGGAAGAAGATCATCGGAAGGAAAAAGAAAAACAGCTTCCGATGACCATCAAAAGAAACCAAGTCTTCCGACAACTCAAAAGGCACGACAAGTATGGAAGAAGAAGGAATCAACTGATAAGCCATCACCCACATCAGAAGCAGCCACATCATCTGTCCCACCTAGAATGATGTCAAAGAAATTTACTTACAATGATGCAAATGGTAAACCCAAGACCACATGGGCTTGGGTTCCCATCAGAAACTAACTCACTTCTGGTCATGTGCAGGGACAGCAGGAATCAAAAGGGAACTTGTGGATAGTTGACAGTGGCTGCTCCAGGCACATGACAGGCAACAAGACCCTCTTGCACAAATATGAACCATTCTTTGGCGGGTCTGTTGCTTTTGGAAGTGATCCAGTAGGAGGTTACATAACAGGTAGAGGCACAATCACAAATGGTAAGGTAAGCTTTGAGAATGTACATTTTGTAAAAGAACTTAACTACAATTTACTAAGTGTATCACAGGTGTGTGATCAAAAGCATAACATGTTGTTTACTGAGCATGAATGCATTGTTCTGAAACCAGGATTTGTGATACCAAATAATCAAATTCTACTCAGAGCTCCAAGAAGAAGTAACATGTATATGCTAGATATGAGCACAGCTGCACCTCTTAGTAATATAAGCTGCTTTGTCTCAAAAGCTTCACTTGATGAATCATCACTTTGGCATAGAAGACTTTGTCATGTAAACCTCAAAAATATGAATAAACTGGTCAAAAATAAGTTAGTAACTGGTTTACCAACAAAAGAATTCATATGTGTGGATAAATGTGTTGCATGCTTAAAGGGTAAGCAACACAAGTCATCTCATTATGCCAAAGAGATAAATTCAATTACCACAGTCCTTCATTTACTACATATGGACTTGTTTGGTCCCACAAGTGTTAAAAGTCTTGGTAGAAAATCATACTGCTTGGTGGTTACTGATGATTTCTCTCGGTATACCTGGGTGTTTTTCTTAAATACCAAGGATGAAACTGCCGAAATCCTAAAGTCATTTATACTCAGGGTGGAGAATGAAAGTGACCATCATGTAAAAATAATCAGATCAGATCAAGGAACAGAATTCAAGAATCATGTTTTAAATTCTTTTTGTGAATCTAAAGGTATCACAAGACAATTTAGTGCTCCTAGAACTCCACAACAAAATGGTGTCGCTGAGAGAAGGAATAGGACACTAATTGAGGCTGCAAGAACCATGTTGTCTGATGCCAAACTTCCAATAACTTTTTGGGCAGAAGCAGTCAACACTGCCTGTTATGTCCAAAATAGAATATTGGTAGTTAAGTCACATGGCATGACTCCTTATGAAATTTGGCATAAGAGAAAGCCATTCATTGGATTTCTCAAACCATTTGGATGTCATTGCACCATCTTGAATACTAAAGATTACTTAGCCAAGTTTGCTGAGAAATCAGCAGAGGGCTACTTTGTTGGGTACTCTTCAAATGCTAAAGCGTATAGAGTATACATCAAAGCATCCAGAGTTATTGAAGAGTCTGCAAATGTTCAGTTCAATGAACATACTCTCAATAAACCTGGAACCGGCCCTGATTGGTTGTTTGATCTTGATAGTTTTACATCTGCATTTAATCTGGTGAAAGAGTATGTTCCAGTTTCACAGTCAGCTACCACAGACACCTCCAAAGGCTCAAGAGAAGATGACTTTCGTGTTGAACTGCCAATAGCTTCAAGACAAAACTTGGCAGAATCCACTTCAACACAAAATGATGTGTCACAGTCTGAGACAATCAACACATCTCAGGCAGGTCCCTCAATTGAAGCTGCTTCTAATTCACAACATCAAGAAGAAGTAGGAAGTCCTTCAGCAGAGGAAAATTCTCTGGAAACCACTACTCCCAGAGAAAACCAACCCACAACAGTTCAAACGTTGAATCCACATGATCTGCCAGAAATCCAGCTTGAGGTAGTTCTTCCTAACCTTGAGTCACTCAACGTGGATGAATCTTCTCAACTGGATGTGATTCCAAGGACTCGAATTCACAGCACTCATCCAGTTGAAAACATCATTGGCAATGTAGAAGAAGGTGTCAGAACTAGAAGCTCCATGCATGAAGCAAATGTCTGCTTGTTTTCTTGCTTTCTATCCCAAATAGAGCCTAAGAAGGTTGCAGAGGCTTTAAAAGATAACAGTTGGGTAGAAGCTATGCAAGAAGAGCTTCTTCAGTTTCAAAGACAAGGAGTTTGGAAAACTTGCCCTTTGCCTAAAGGAAAGTATGCCATTGGAACCAAATGGGTGTTCAGAAACAAGAAAGATGACAAAGGTGTTGTCATCAAAAACAAAGCAAGATTGGTTGTTCAGGGATACACTCAAGAGGAAGGCATTGACTATGATGAAGTCTTTGCACCTGTTGCCAGAATTGAAGCTATTAGAATATTTTTAGCATTTGCAGCTGCAAAAGATTTCAAAGTGTTTCAGATGGATGTTAAAAGTGCCTTTCTTTATGGAAAAATTGATGAAGAAGTATATGTGTGCCAACCTCCAGGATTTGAAGATCCAAAGTTTCCTGATCATGTCTGTAAGCTTGATAAGGCTCTTTATGGGTTGCATCAAGCTCCTAGAAAATGGTATGAAACTTTATCTTCTTTTCTGTTGGCAAACAAATTCAAGAGAGGAACAATTGATAAAACTCTCTTTTTCAAGAAGTCTAATCAACATATCATGCTAGTTCAAATCTATGTTGATGACATTATCTTTGGTTCTACTAATGAATCTCTCTGCAAGGAGTTTGAATCACTAATGAAATCCAAATTTGAGATGAGTTCAATGGGAGAACTCACCTTCTTTCTTGGATTACAAGTGAAACAAACTCCTACAGGGATTTTCATTAGTCAATCAAAATATGTCAAGGACATTCTTGAAAGATTCAAGCTTTCTGATTGCAAAGCTCTGGGAACTCCTATGTCCAAAACAACATCACTTAGCCCTGATCTTGAGGGGGAGGATGTTGATCAGCACCAGTACAGAGCAATGATAGGTTCTTTGATGTATCTCACAGCAAGCAGGCCAGATATCATGTTTGCAACTTGTGTGTGTGCAAGATTTCAGGCTAATCCCAAAGTCTCTCATATGCTGTCTGTAAAAAGAATCTTTAGATACCTCAAAGGAGCACCAAGTCTAGGATTGTGGTATCCTAGAAATGAAGACTTCCAGTTCATGGCTTATACAGACAGTGATTATGGGGGTTGCAACATCAGCAAGAAATCCACATCAGGGGGATGTCAATTTCTTGGATCCAGGATTGTGTCTTGGCAATGCAAGAAACAGTCATGTGTTTCTACTTCCACTGCAGAGGCTGAATATATAGCTGCTTCTAGCTGCTGTGCACAAGTCATCTGGATCTAGAATCAGATGAAGGATTATGGAGTAGATCTGTTCAATACTCCTATTCAGATAGACAATTCCAGTGCAATCTCCATCACCAATAATCCTGTCAAGCATTCCAAGACCAAGCACATTGACATCAGATACCATTTCATCAGAGATTGTGCAGAAAAGAAGTTGATTCATTTGGTCAAAGTTGATTCAGAAAACAATTTGGCAGATCTCTTCACAAAGGCGTTTGATGAAGGAAGATTCAGGTACTTAATAACATCCATTGGGATGATCAACTTTGAATAAATGTACTGACAAGGAATAAATAATTCTTCGGAAGATAAACTTAACTTATCCTCCGATGAGTAACTACTCAGCAGAAGATAGGTTAAGTCTTCGGAAGCATTATTTCTTCCTTAGTCGGAAGATCTCACACTTCAGAAGCTAACTTACCTTCTGAAGTAATACTCTTCCGATACATTATTTTCGGAAGCATAGGCTTCTCAAGGTACTCTTCAGAAGAAAGTGTCTTCCGAAGAACATTTTGCCTAATGAATTTTCTAACACTTCAGAAGCAGTGCTTCCGACAGTATAAATTTTATACTTCGGAAGCACATCCCTTCTGAACACTTTTGGTCTAATAAATTCCCTGCTTCCGAAAGTCACTTCTTCGGAAGCACCTCAGTCAGAGAAAATTAATTGTGAAACCAGCTGTCATCGGAAGACCTTTTTCTGACATCCGGATCTCAAATTTAATGTGTCTATATATTAAATGCTGAAATCCGAAGGTATATAAAGGTCTCCCACTCATTCAAATTCTCACAAACTGTTTCACTTTGAACTCTTCTTTTCTTTGATCTCTCAAATTGTGCCCTAAAATCACCAACTGTCATGGCTCTTCTTGCTTTCAAACCTGCTCACAACGTACCAGCGGAGTTATTAGCAGAACATGATGCTGACTTCGCCCCAATAATCTCCTTTCTTCAAAGGAGCAGGTATTTCTTTGCACTAACCGTTCAGCCCTTGGTGTATGAATCTCATCACCAACAGTTTTGGGCATCTTGTTCTGTTTCTTCGTCTCCCAATGGTCGGTCTCTTGAAGCCACCATTGATGCTCATCCCATTGCTATCACTGTGGAAACCATCTGTCGGCATCTTAAATTCAATGATGCCGGTGGAAGGGTCTCTTTCACTAAGGATGAGGTAGCATCGACATTTAAGTCGATGGGGTACGAAGGTCCTCTCCCTTCAACAACCTATTTGAAGGGTAGAGTGTCCTATAATTACAAGTACCTCATACATGTGTTTTTACATTGTCTTTCAAATAAATCTGGTGGTTGGGACCAAGTTCCATCTGATTTAGCTTCGGCTATTCATGGCTTGGTTTCTAATCAACTGTTTAATTTTTCTGCTTTTATTTTTAATAATTTGGTTGACAACATCACGTCACCAAAGAAGTTTTGTATGTATCCCAGGTTTTTGCAACACCTTTTTAATGAAGAGTTGGGAGCTTCCCTTTCTCTAACTGGGAATACTTACAAAATGCCCTTGGTCTCTTCCAAGATTTTTGTGCAACTCAAGAAGAAGAGTGCTCAGTTCTCTGGGACATTCACTCCTCTTCTTTCCTCTATGGAGTCCCCTGCTCCAGAAGGTGACAGCTCTGTTTACCCCACAGATGCTGAACCCACACCTTCCACTTCTGTTCCTCACCCCATAAAAATCACTTACAAACGCAAACGAAACCCTGTGCAACTTTCTACAGTTGTTCAGGCTCCTTCTACTGAACCCAAACAGAAAAAGGTTAAAAGAACTGCTCAGGGCACAGTTCTACCTAAGGTGAAAGCCACACCCCTTGTTTCTCCACAGGTTCTTCCTTTGAAACCTGTGGTTGCCCTTAACCAGCCTGAAAGCCCTCAGCTTATGTCACAAAACATAACTGAGAATATTCAAAGGGATGCACCCATCATTGAGTTTGCTTCTCATGAAGCAACTTCATTAGATAAGAGACTGTCTCCCAAGTCTCCAGGTTCGTATCATCCAGAAATGCCCCCCTCCCATCCCATCACCCAGGCTCAAGGAACCTCTGCACTAACTATGGAGGAACCACTCTCTCCCACTTCCCAAACTTTAATGAGAGTGGTGACACAGTTACAAGCTCGGTTCCCTGACCCAGAGCCTATTCAATCAGAGGTTGGTCCCAGTAGTTCTGAAGGGGTCAAGGCAGGTGAGGCTGCCACTACTGTTGATCTTAATAAAGATCCACAGGACAGTGGTACAGGCAATAGGACCTCACCTGCGGCAACCTATGTTGGGGAGGACTTCTTTGAGGTTCTTCTCAATGAAGGGAATCCAGGGTGCCAAGAACCCACATCTGGTGGTGGAGGTGCAGGAGCTAGGCTCAAGACTCCATCGCCCCATGATTCTACTCCGGTAGAGGAGGGCATATCCACACAGGAATTGACGGCTACAATCACTTCCCTCCAAGCCAGGGTAGCTCAGTTGGAAGCTGAGGTGGCTACCCTGCGGTTTGAGATCCAGACCAAAGAAGCAACCATTCTGGATCTCAGGAGGCGTCCACCTGTTCTTTTGCATCCGTTTCATCCTGATCCTGCTACTACCACTTTTACCTCCCCTGATGCTACCAAAAAGGGGGAGAATATACCAACTGCAGGGTCAGGATCAGAAGCAAGAGAAGAGGAGGGTGCACAGGAAGTTAATCCATCCTTAGTCACTTTGACTGCTAAATGGGATGACTTCTTGGGTACTTATTTTCAAGATTCTTCTTCTACTTCTTCTTCTTCTGCTTCTGAGGATACAAGGGAGGTTGCCAAAGAGACTGAACAGCAAACATCAAATGTCTCTTTGGAACCTCAGTCCCCTCTTGGGACTAAGTCTCCTTCTGAGACTGCAGCCCAGGTTGTCATGGAAGACACCACACAAGAAGAACCAATTTCCATGAAATCTGTGTCCCCTTCTGGGACAGAAGCTGCTGAAGCTCTCTCTTCCTCTCCTGAGCCCTTTGTGGAATCTAATAAGGAATCATCTAAGGGGATTGGTCAACTGGAGGAGACAGTGAATGCTGAGGTTAACTCCGAAGCTGCAGCTGCCTCCGAAGGCCCAGTCATCCTGGATGTTTCCTCCACAGAGGAGCTACATGCCAATGAACCAGCTGGTGAGGCAACAGAAGAAATCTCCTCTGGGGCAAAAATAACTGCTGATGACAAAGGAAAAAGTAAGCTAACCCCAGAGGAGGAAGCAGAACAGGAGGAGATGAGACCAAAGAAAACAAAGGGCCGACCAAATACCTCTCTAGATGAAGAGCGAGCTAGACTTTCTGCTTTGCTCGAAGAAAGAGGTTATGACTTTGATGAAGTCATCAACTGGTCGGTACCTAGAATGGCTGCCGAGCTGGACAAGGTGCAGCAGCAAGAACAAGCTGTTGCTGCATCAAAGGCTCTGAGTGTACTTACAAAGAAGCAAAAAGAAAAGGCCTACAGAGACAAGAACAAGGCCTTTCTCTTGGAATATGGCTTCCATGCTCGGCAGCTAGGCCCAATGAAGAACTCAACCATGGATATGCATATCAGAGATATAAAAGCCAAAGTTGCCAGAGGTGAGTTACCTTCAATTGAACAAATAAGGGCAAGAAAGGAAAGCCTAATGAGAGGCTTAGGTTTAGGGGGAGGAGCTACAATAGAATTTCCCCTCTCTGGTGCAGGGATCAGAGAGGGAGAAGAAGTCATGTGTGGGGAAGTAACAAAAGCAATGTTCCCCAACATGTTCCCCCTAAATCCTAAAGAAGAACCAATATCTCCTCCTTCAAGTCCAAGTATGGATAACATGCCAATCTCCTCAGTCTACAAAAAGGGTAAGAAGACTACAAGGAAACAATCAACTGTGGAAGCCCAACAGGCCAGAGTTCTGAGAAGTCAGGCCACTGCTCAAGACAAACCAAGATTCACAAGAAGAAAGAGCATGGCTAAAAGGAAAAAGAAAACAAAAACTATCCCCTTCGACTCTGAGCCTGATACAACACTCTCAGTACTTGAAGCCACATCTGAAGCAACTCCCGAAACTACACAAACCCGAGAAGACATGAGGGATATCAGCAGACTAATGCATGAGCATTCATACATCCCCTTGGTAAATTGGAGCTTCAATGCACAAGAAAGGATATTCATCCTTACCGACTACAATGGAGAAATAAAACTGGTGGATCTTTTGCATCTGATGATGTTGGCAAAACCCTATATATTTGATCTAGATATGCTCCCTCTCAATAATCCTGACAATGGAGCAGATGGGAGGTCAGCAATCAGATTGATTAGAAAAAGGGCACAGGTACTGAGGGGTACATGGAAGCCAAGGTTTATTCCTTAGAAGTTTTGGTAGCATCAGCCTAGGGGGAGACTGTAAAGACTAATAAAGGCTGATGCTCACCAAACTTCTTGTTTTGTCCAAGTATAGGAGTCTCTTTGAATAAACACCTTCGGAAGGAAGAAGTGATTCTTCGGAAGCAGCATTGCTTCCGAAGGATAACTGGTTCCTGCCGAAGGTTGTACAAGACAACTGCTTCCGAGGAATCTTCTTATGCACTAAAGACAAAGACTTCCGAGGTTTATCCTCTGACAAAGACTGTAGCAGATTACACTTATGGTACAAAAGGTACTGACACAAGACATGTTGGTCTGAATAAAGATAGAGACAACATGTAATGACTCAGATAAAGCACCTTACCTCTCCCATGCTACATTAAATGCAAAAGATCATCTGAAGCCTTGAAGATCAATAACATTAAATGTCTTTTGTATTTAGTAGTCTTTTGTAAAGTCAATGTCTATTAATGTAATGATTATGAAAGAGTGTCTTAGCCTGTTAAGACACTCAACATACTAGAATAAGCTTTACTTTATGTACTTGTCTAGTATACCCAACTTGTATTCCTAAGTGTATACGGTTGTAGCCTCGGCTATATAACCTCCCAATGTATGGTTGCTTGAAAGGGGCTTGCTTGTATACTTCCACTTTGAGAGAAATATATCCTTGAGCTTGAATTATTCCTGTGTTCTTATTATTGTTCAAAGATTATTACTGTGTCATTTTGAGTGAAATTGTGAGATCATTCTAACAGAACATTCCGCATCTGTTAGAGTTAAGTAAGAAATACTTGTGAAGTGTTGTTTAGAGATAACAACCCGATCCTACACAAGATCTCAAACATATTATGTATTTACATATGGCGGTATAACAATTTCATGGAAATCTACAAAGCAAACACTTACAGCAACGTCATCAAATCATGCCAAGTTAATAGCATTATATAATACCAGTTGAGAATGTGTATGGTTAAGAGCAATGATTAATCATAGACAAGAAGAATGCGGATTGGAACAAATCAAGGGTGATAGAATGAAGCATGCTTCACCAAAGTTCTTCTCAACATATGACCTGCAAAAAGAAGGAGAAATTGATGTTCGTCAGATCAAGTCAAGTAAAAATTTAGCTGACCTATTTACAAAGTCTTTGCCAAGAAGCAGTTTTGAGCAACTATCACAAAAAATCGGACTTCGTAGATTAAAATATATTAGATAATATTATGGGAGAATATTAAACACAACTCTTTTTTCCTTGACTAAGTTTTATCCCATTGGGTTTTCTTAGTATGGTTTTTGATGTGGTAGCGTAATTGATCCAGTAGTGTCAACTTATCTCATCGGTCCTAATGTACCGACTTAATACATCCTGAAGTATGCTATTAACAGTGTATAATATAATATAAAGTATATATATTTGAGGGGGAGTGTTATAAAATCAAATATATATCTTCTATTTACAGTTATTGAATGGTTATTTTTTTATATAGATATATTTATTATATATCAAGTAATTTGGATAATTGAATACCTATTGTAAAGATGATGTATGTGATTACAATGATATGATCTTGAGTGTTTTCGATTAATACTAAATTTATTTAATTTTTCTTCTTTTATTTTTATATGCAATTCAATTGAAAGAGAATTGATTAAGTTTTCTATTTTTTATTTTCCCACCTCAAGTACTTTTAGTGTCGTCCCCGTTCTTCTTATTCTTTATCAAATTTATAAAAATCAAATGTTTCATATAAAAATGATGATGATCAAGTGTGTTTCTCTTAATTTCGTTTTGTAGCATCAAGTGTACAATTTGTTTCTAACTTGATTTCAATTTGATTGGGATTTTTATCACAAACTTTCTATCCTAATGCATACATACATACATGGGAGGGTTCCTGTCACACCCCGAGCCGACGGGTTGGATCGACTTTCCCGTCGGGCGGAAGGTTTCCGGGGTGTGATATCGTGTGATAATCAAAATGGTCAGATTGTTTACATGGCACATGATGTATAATGGAAAATGCTAACTTGACATTGACATAGAATTACAAAATTAAATTACACAATTCATGTTCATAATTTAACTAAGTAAATCTACCAAGAAAAAATCATGCAGTTTCTATCTTGTATCTGCACAAGATTTACAAAAGGTGATTCACAAACATGTCATCCAAAATATGCATAACACAAAAGTAAGCTATTGGTCCTCTAATAAGTCCAACTATCTTATATCCTGATGTCTGGTGACTAAACATGTTCGTCACCTGAGAAAACATGCATTTAAAACAAAGTCAACACTAGGTTGGTGAGTTCATATGCCCCTTTTCTAATCTTTTGATTTTAAAACACGGGTCTGAGAACATGCTAAAATCTTTTCTTAAATGTTTTAGTACGACTTATGATAATAAGGTTTTACTTTGTTATTACATTTGTATGCCTTGCAATGTTAAGTCTATGAGATTATAATTGCTATTCCTATGAGACTATATATGTGATTTATATGAGATTATACTTGTTATTCCTTTGAGACTATATATGTTATTTCTATGTGATTATATATGTTATTCCTATGAGACTATGTGTGTTATTACTATGAGATGAGACTATGAGATGATGACTATGAGATGATGACGGTAGAGGACTATTTTGATTTTTAGTTAGCCTTTTCCAACTATATCACTATTGACACGGGTGATAATAGTATGATAGTAACTGCTAATTATCTTATCACTTTTATCCTATGGACTAGCAGACTGAGAGATTGACCTCACTCATGTCATAAGCTGGTGGCAGGTAGTTGTGAGGACTTATGAAAACTAATGAATAGGAATGAATTGAGCACATTGTGGTTCGCCTTTGTGGTGGCTGCAATGTGGTCAATTCAATTCTAATCATCAATTGGGATATAACTACGTGTAAAACTCACTCTCATTACTTATCTAGATGTGAGCAACAGTAAGTTCCAATAAATGGGTATTATCTCACCGTAATGTCATGTTCATAGTTACACCTACAGATAGTATATTTCCAACTAAGCATGCTTATATATCACGAATGAAGCCACCAGCCCACCACACACTCAACTGAACTCCATGCCATCTGTATAGTAACTATAGATACCCATTTCACCTCATATCGGCTTATTCAAAATTGACATTACCCAAATAGCAAGTCCCCACAATGATATAAACATGGAATAATAGGTTTTAAAGAGCAAATGTTACTATAGTTCCAAAAAAAACCATCATTTTGGAAAAAATTAAGAAAATTAATCACAATCATTACCAATTTTCTTTCATTTTTTCATTTTTTTTCCTTTAATTACAAGATAACAAATGTAAAAATAGAAAAAAAAACGTATTTTAGATTATTACATATTTATAACTTTAAAAGTTATATACGAAACTTTTTGAGTTACATATACGTAACTTCTTGATTTACATATTTTTTTTCAAAAATTTTTTATTACAACATTTCTAAGCTTATAATAAAAATTGTGAATTTTTTTTCTTCAAAAATTTGTTGGTTAGCATAAAGTTTTTTGGTTTTCTCTAAAATAAGAAGTTTTCTCATGAACATTCCTGTATATATGTTGTAACATCAAGTGCCAGATCGTCCGGCAAGTCCGTACGGTATGTGTACTTTCACTTTATACTATGTGTAAATACATGTACATGAACAGTTATCGCATTATCAGAATTCAGAATACAATACACAGTTGTACGTATTTTAGTACAAACTTAAATACAACAAGTACAACATACATTCGAAGCAACAGTTGTGCGTGTTTAAGTGAAAACTTAAATACAGTTAACACAACAAATCACGAGAAACAACAGTTACAAGTGAACAACGAAAACATATCGGTTGCGATCTGATGTCCACAGATGACAGGAATCAGATGGCTGACGAATCAGTACAAGAGCAATGTGAAAACAGGATGTTTAGTTGAGTTCAACAGTGAGGAAACACAATTCAAACACAAATACAGTGTTATTTCAGAATAACGAACTGACAGTGTGTTTGCGTGGGTGACGATTCACACAAACATATCTGTGAGTTTAGAATTCTGAAATAATGACTGAAAAGTAGAAAACAAAAGTCAGAAAGCAAAACCATCGTCGTATTCGTTCGGGTGACGATTCGAACGAATTACGCGCGAAGGTGACGCGATCTGACGAAACGAAAACGAAATCACGACACGAACGAAAATAATTTAATAAAATAAATAACATTTTATAATTTTGAAACTCATCAAAATAATTAAATTAAACTCTTTTTATTTAATTCCATTTAAATTACGCGTAATTTTCCGGGAACGTAACGAAAGCGCGAACCGAGCAACGAAAACGAACCCGAACACCCTCGGGGTATAAATACCCTTAGATGAGTCTAAATTTCTCATTTCTCATTTCATCTTCTCCATCAAGACTCAAATCCCGGTTTTGAAAAACCCTCCCCATTTCCAACCTTCTCTCTTCCATAACTTCTTCATTTCTTAACCAAATCACTCCATTTTTGAACCTACACGAAGCTCTCATCACCCTCTACACGAAAGTACAACAGATCGGAGCCAAACACCACTGAGATCGGAGGTATGAGGCTGTAAAGTTATGAAAAATTAGGGTTTTTTTGGCCTTTTTGTATAACCACAACCTCAACCGGTTAACCACCCATAGATATCCATCTTCACCCTTCGAAAACTAGTTCCTACATCACGGTTTCATTGATTCGCACATGGGAAAGGTTGTGAGAGGAAGAGGGTTCGGCACCCATTAGTTTCGGCAAATGACCTAGGGTCGAATGACCCAAGGCCGAATGAGCCTTTGTCATTCGCCAACTGTTCAGTCGCCGGCCACCACCTTCGGCCACCTCCATTCGCCACTCACTCTCTCGGCCAAGGCCTCCTTTCGCCCATCTCCATTCGCTGACCAACCTCATTCGGGGAACAACAGCTTCATTCGCATCTACCTCCTTCGGCAACATACCATTCGACCACAAGACTCATTCTCTCGGCAAAACCTTCATTCTCCCACTACCCATGATTCGGCCATCATCATTTTGGGAGCCACATTCGGTGAACTATGAGGCTGACACACTTTTCATTTGATACCCATTCTCTCGATCACCTTAGTTGGCCAAAACCCCACTGTGCTACCCAAGAGCAGCATACCCAGCTCAAACGAATTCTCATTAGGCCCACGTATAGTGCAGCCCATTAATCACTACGTCCATGATACAAACCCACAAGATGGCCCATCAATCTACTTTAGCCCAATCATCTAACAAACTCACACTTATTGGCTTAACAGATCTGATTCGACCCAGTCAATTGGCCAGGCCCAATACAAGGCAGTGTTGTGGCCCAGAGTTGTTGATTTGGCCCAAAAATTTCTGTTTAGGCCCACTGCCTTCGGCCCATTTTCTATTTGGGCTGGGTTAACATTCGGCCCACATGGGATGGTTTATAATCAACACAAGAAATTAAGTTGTAATGATAATGTGCATGGGAATTGATTAATGACCTTATACTACAAAGTTGGCAACTAATTATTTAAGTAAAACGTGTAGGAACCTAAGTTGTGTAAATATCAACTATAGTGGATTCAAGATTTCATTACTAGATATGAATCGATGACAAGCTAAACATAAAATTTTAAAAACATGACTAGTTAAGTAAACAAACAGGTTAAATGTGAGTATCTCCTATAAGACGAGAGTAAGGGCCGAATGATGATCGAGACCTACGTGTGTTAGCCAACTGTAGGGCTAACACCTACACATACGCACACATGAAACTCTTACAACTTATACTTACGAGTTACAAACGATGTGAATTAATACAGGATTGTGAAAACACACTCAAATACAAACCAGAGCGCGTGCATTCTCGTTTAAGCTAAGTCAAACACAATTACTACAAGGTGAGTTCATATGCCCCCTTTTACTTTAATCTTAACTGATTTTAACTCTCGGGGCTGAGAAACATGTTTACTTTTAATTATTTAAAAGTTTTACTTAACATGTTAGTTATACTCTGATTAAATGATATTAAATTGTTTATTATCATATATCATTGTATGCATGCTTGTATGATTATGAGATAACAGGGAAACTCAGATGATTATGATAAGATAATTTCTTAATCATCAACACATTACAATAACTTAGTTATAAGATGATAACTTATAACATTTAGTTATTTTCGCATGAGCAAATACTTAGACAATTTACATCTAATTGTATAATGAGAACAATCCCACATTAAGACTTTGGGAACACATGGATTTCAGTAAATGATGATCATGATAACGTAACTTCATGGGATTCTTATCATTTACAGTAAATGATGATCATGATAACGTAACTTCATGGGATTCTTATCATTTACACATAATTAACATAATGTAATAAGACAAGTTCTTATTCGACTTTGTTAAGTACACGAGAACAATCCCACATTGAGACTTTGGGAACACATGGATTTCAGTAAATGATGATGATGATAACGTAACTTCATGGGATTCTTATCATTTACAGTAAATGATGATCATGATAACGTAACTTCATGGGATTCTTATCATTTACACATAATTAACATAATGTAATAAGACAAGTTCTTATTCGACCTTGTTAAGTACACGAGAACAATCCCACATGGATACTTTGGGATCACACGGATTTCAGTAAATGATGATCATGATAACGTAACTTCATGGGATTCTTATCATTTACACATGATTATCATAATGTAATAAGACAAGTTCTTATTCAACTTTGATAATCACATGAGGACAATCCCACACGAAGACTTTGGGATCACACGGCGGGATAGGAGAGAATGGAATGCATTTTAATCTGATTACGTGAGGATTAAAATGGATTCCATTCGGATTCTATACGCTGCAATTGGGAGACATGATGAACAGTTAACTAATACTTTTAATTAAATTAAAAGTGTAACATAAAAGTTAACCTCACAAGTAATAGAATAACACAAGGATCTGATTTAATTAATCTAAATTCCTTAATTCAACGAGGGTCTATCAATACTTCGGTTTGATAACTAAACCCCTCTTACTATATTATTCTACATATGATTACACAACGGACAAATCGGATGATTGGGAAATGGGTATCTTTAGTTGTATCGCAAGTAGTGTGGAACTTGGTTGAGTATGTGGTGGGATAGCGTCTGGGCTTGAACCTTTCGTGATTCCCTATATATAAGCATACTTAATCAGGTGATACACTACTTATACATATAACTAAGGAGAGGCCATTGGGTGGAACATGTGAAACAAGTATTACAAGCAATCAATATGACATTATGAATGTGTGCATGATCAATTCAGTGGTTTTCAATTTACTTACTTATGAACTCACCAACCTAGTGTTGACTTTGTTTAAATACATGTTTCCTCGGGTGACGAACAGGTGTAGATACTTATATGCAAGTGATAAGCTAGTGGACTCATAGAAGACCTAGCTTACTTTTGATTGCATACTTTTGATATGACAAAACAGTGAATCACTTTTGTATATCTTGTACAGTTCAAGATATAAACTCCTTGATTCTTTTTTATTAGATTTACTAAGTTAAATTATGATGTACAATGTAATTTAACTTTGTAATTCTATTTCATGTCATGATTAGCATTTCTCATTTATATCTCATGTGCTATGTAAACAATCTGATCATTTGATTATCACCCAATGATATCGCGCCCCGGGAACCTTCCGCTCGACGGGAAAACACGATCCGTTCCCGCCGGCTCGGGGTGTGACATATGTGACAATCATGTTATAAATTCACGTCATTCTTGTTCGAAATCCACGATAATAATACGATCATACTTTCATCGGATAGAAAATTCATGATAAATCGTAAACTGGGTGAAAACCGTGCGAAAAACGGAGTTCTTAATCTCCGGAATCGTAAAAACAAGAAAATAAGATGAATAATTGAGCTCCAGAATTCTTCGATGTACGCCAAGAGCATTTTGGGTACTCTTGGCGGTATGTGATGAGTTCAAAATATCTATAATTCTCCAGATTCCTTTGCGGTACGCCAAGCTCTTTTCAGTCCCTCTTGGCGGTACGCGACGATAGGTTGGTTGAAATTAGAATTCATGTAGAAGTTTCAAAGTTTGCTGTCCCTCTTGAACTTTCATCTCAAATAAACGTTCTAATCAATATTTTAGCATCAAATAAGTGTTCTTAAGCTAGAAGAACATCAAGATCAAGCTAAATCCATCCCTACAACTCTAGATCATCGTTTTTCAACCGAAAATCCGTCTGAACGGGTAACGATTTGATTTCTCCTACTTGTTTGATAATGTATGAATTAAAGCTAGTTTTTGAGCATAATGCAATGGTTATTGTTGTTTATTATTGCTTAGATAATGGTTAGAAATAGATTGAAATATAGGAATCGATATGTTAACAGTGAAACCCTTGTTTTAATCCGTTACGATGTTCGGTTGTCATGAAACCATATTGTATATCATAATGGTTTTAACCCATTTGATATTAACAATGGTAATAAATGTTTTGATCATTCCTTGAAATGCTAGATTAAATTCAAGTGTTTCAAGCTAATGACAAGAGTTAGGATAATCATTGCAATAACAATCTGGTGCTCATATTAACAGTCAGATTAGTATATCGAATATGGTTATTTAACCTATTCCAATATTATATTCCTATGTTTCATAATATCTAAATGATCAATACCAGTGATTGACTATTCCAAGACCAGAATTCAATCGGAAACTGTTCCGGTGATATAATCAACAACAATACCTATTTGGTTAATTTGAAAACGTTTTGACTAATTCAATGAGTCATCAACTTCTTTATAGGAACCTAAATTATTATAGGTTCTCAATTGATCATACATTGTCATATCTTTATGTCCGAAAGGAACTAGATATCGGTCACAAGATTATTCCCATTGTGTTAATGTGTGTCATTGCCTACACATAACATATCAGACATTTGTAAATAAGTAACACATAATGTTTAGTGTATTTTAACTTGTAAACAATACTTGTGGTCTGTAATAGTACCAGTATCCTTGTAATATAATGTTTTTAAGTTAATCTTGTGTGTTGTGATACAGGTTCAAGTAAAGTTGCACCCCATCTCTAAGACATCACCACTTTGCTGCCGCAACCTTCCAAGAGTGAACAGTGACATCAACATCAGGTGACGCAAGGTGTGACAATATATAAATATATCTCTGTGTGTGTATGTATATGTATAGATGTACTAATGTTTATATGTATATAGGATACAAATCCAATACAAAGAAAATTAACGTGAGAAGGATATGATAAATTTTGAGAAATTGATCAAATTAATCAACGGTCAAGATCTAGTAGTCCCCATTTTATTCTGTTTTTTTCACAAAACATGCGTGGATATGTAACGGGAAGGCCAAAAGGGGGAATAACCCATTTTTTGTATTAAAAGAAACTTCCACCAGTTTTTAAAAATTTCAACAACTTTTAAACACTTTATTATTATTTTTTTTTAAAAAAAATTACAACATTAAATACAGAATTTCATAATCTTTAATTTGAGTATCATATTTATATGGTTTTTTTTAATTTGTTTAACCAGGTCCGTATTTTTTTAACTTAGTGTATGATTTAGGTCCCTGATATGTCAAAACGTATTTTTTGCCTATGGAACATATTTTGTTGTATTTAGAACGTATCTTTTTGCCTATAGAACGTATCATATTTTACCAACTTTTTGGCCTTTGAATAATTAAGTTGTAAGGACTATCTGTATTTTTTTGCCTTTGGTCTGTATTTTGAATACTCAAGTCCGTAATTCCTCTATATTCCGTATTTTTATCCCGTTATGTATGTGAACATGACATTTTTTATTTTTTTACTGATTCTTATACCCTTATCTCATATGGTTGTGGCTTCCTACGTTTCTCACGGTAATTTCCTTTGTACAGTAACCGCCCCTATGTGTGCGCGCGTGTATAGTAGGGTCGACTCAACCAATTTGAGAGCCCTAGGCGACGTTAAAATACAGGGCCCTTCGTCCCTTCAAAAACTTACATTCTTTCCTTAAGTCTTTTTGATTTATTCGTTCCCTTACAAGCTCAGACGACTCTTTATTAGGGTGTTTGCGGTCCTTTTTTTAGGTGAAACCATAAATAACGGTTTATGAATAACTAAACAAAAACCGAACATTTAAAAATAAAACCAAACCAAACCGTTAATAACGGTTTGGTTTTCGATTTGGTTTTACGGTTTGAACTTTCTGAGTTTCGGCTTTCTGGTTTTAGGCCCGTTAAAAATTAAAATCGATTCAAACCTAACCCTAGGTTATTGCCTATTTTTTTTAATAAAAGGAGCCGGTTCTAATATGATGTGTAGTGAATAGTGTGTACATCTATTGATCAGTTAATGATCAAGATCATCTAAAAGCATCGTCATGCTCAAACAAAATTTGTTTTATCACTATAAATCTTGATTAAGCAAGAAATAAAATTGTTCAACTGAAAGTGAAAATAATTAGGCTTCGTATCGCATTTTCTGGCAGATATTTATTACTAAAAGAATAACTTAATTAACAACTTACCTATAACTATTAGTTTTTAAGTGAAGATCGATGACATAAATCATATAACATTAGGGATGGGTTGATTCTAGAAATGTTATATTGTATAAATTAATGTATGATGAATCTTGCGTAAGTGATCAATTGTTAGATTTATAAGCTTAGGGCACAACATACAACAATGTTATTGTTTTTTTTTTAACGACCAACTAATTAACTGCTGGGTACTCTGTACGCGGCCACCAGTGGCTAAAGGATGCCCAAGCTGGCCACTAGTCCAGAC
Organism: Mikania micrantha; assembly: GCA_009363875.1. NCBI lineage: Eukaryota > Viridiplantae > Streptophyta > Magnoliopsida > Asterales > Asteraceae > Mikania > Mikania micrantha. The sequence goes on along the minus strand of CM018691.1, from coordinate 60,107,318 downwards.
GGACGGAGTCCCTAGCCCACCAGCCACCAATTCCCGGGGAAAACCCGACCTAAGCACCCGCCCAAAGGCACGACGATGAAAGGCTGGTAAAACCGGGTGGGATCAAGAGTCGAACCCATGACCCGGGTCTTCTATCACTTCCCACATACCTCCATCTTACCACTAAAACAAGACATCATTGGTAACAATGTTATTGTTGATATATGATTGTAAAAGATTATGCATAAAATAACTTTATTGTGTATGTGTCTCAATATGATCTAAAGTTTAAGCCTCATCAATATTAAGTGCATTGGATTAAATGATTATTACATTAATAACAACTCCCATTGATTGTTTCTACCAGCTCTAATAATAATAAGAGTACTAAAAAATTGCAAATTATAATTGTAGGTTCATAATGTATCGTGAGTTGGTATTTTTAGCGACATGGTACATTTAGTACATCAGCAGCTTTTAGTATAGCAATTGTAGCAGCAATAATAATAAGAGTAAGAGTAGTGACAACACAGTAGTAGGTGTAGCAAGAACATTAATTACTAAAAGTTTCCACTTCAAGGCATTTCGTCATTAATTTTATCATGATCATGTATACTGAAAGATATATTCAAAAGCATGTCATTCGTAACACATACAATTAAGAAAACCTAAAATATTTTTCGTCATAAACATATTCATAAATCCCCCAGGCCGAAAAAGTAAAGAAATTAAATATCAAAACATAGACACGATCTTAGATATCAAAATACAGATATAAAAACACATCACAACAACTTTCATTCCGACGTAAAACCAAAAAGAATACACTTTTATAAACGTAACTGTCAATCTGTGAGGATAATAAAGCCAAGCAAAAGAGGAGAAAAAAAAAAGTAAGAAAAACCAAATATACAAAAAAAAAAAAAAACTAACAAAAAACAAAAAAACAAAAAAAATCACTGTCCCTTTAACTAATATATGAATTCTTTAGATATGAGATGCGAATTATAGTTATAAAACTTGTTGCAAGTTGTGTGCTTTTGGTTACATGTTTTATTTGTATGCTTTTGATCATATTATTAGTTGATGACATATTTCAATTGATATGTGAGCATGGCATGGTTATTTCAATTGTTTATTAGATCCTTTTGTATACGTATTTTGACCACATCTTGTATTATTTCAATTGATATGATAAGTGACTACCTTTTGGTCACCATTTTTATGTCCGTTTTCATCCGAGATTCTGCAGTCCAGCATATTAGAAGTTGAAAGGTGTGCCAGTAAGTGTGTAAAACAGAAATAATAAAAAAATAAAACACGCAGACACAGAAATCTTGATGAAGATAAGCAGAAAACACCTAAGAGTTTGGATGATACAATTATAGTACAACTTTCTATTTAATTTGTTCTTGATATTCTTTTTGTTAAGTTCATGTGGATGTATAATAGTTACTTTAAAGTATAATATATATGACCCAGTTGTTTGCACCCGTTCCCTCTGATTAGTCCGGTAATAGGGGCACCTGTGGGTTACATCGTAGGTGGGTTCCTTATATGGTAATTCAAAAAAACAAGAAAAATGGTATCATACATATGGATATTCTACGTCATCTCTTCTTGACAAACTGGGTTTAAAGGTTTGCACCTGTTGAGCTTATATTGCTTGATATGGATACATTTAGAGCCTAGAGGTAGGCTACATCGGTTCCTACCTTGTAGAGGTGGGCAAAACCTTCTAATAAAAAATTGAGGGGTGTATTTGAAAAGGTTTTAAACCTTCTAATAAAAAATTGTTACGGACAAGGGTTGAACACCTGCGACTGACTCGCCTCTAACCGCTTTACGAAGTTTGTAAATTGCTTCTAATTTGTTTCTATTTAACACATAAACATATAAAAACAAATAAATATATAGAAAAATACAAATACTGTTAAAATTGAGTTACATAGAATAAAATAGATTATCTAATTCGCATGAAAAGGTAATAAATTTTAGAGCCATACTTCCACGATCCAACATGGAATATACAATAATATAGCCATACATCCAACACTGAATATAATATACAATACTAAAGCCATACATCAAACACCGAATAGATATACACACACACGTATATATATATATATTGACACACAAACACACACAAACACACACACACACACACACACACATATATATATATATATATATATATATATTATCTTATTTTTTGTATTAGATTTTTATTTTTTGAAATATGTTCTTTTTTGTTATATATTTTTATGTATTAGATTTTTGTGTTTTTTTACTGTGTTTTTGTTTTTGTACTGTATTTTTATTTTTTTGTACATGATTTTTATTCTTTTGTCACAGGTTAAATTCGTATTGGTTCTTACTATTCTTAAACAAAAATCTCTTCTTAGTGGATCCAACCCCTACACACACACACACACATATATATATATATATATATATAGAGGAAATATCAAATAAGAAGATATTATTGTCTAAGAAGAGTAAGAACCAATAGAAGTTTAACATGTGACAATGCCTAAGAAGGTATTTTTGTACTGGATTCTTTTTTGTTCCGTATTTTTTTTAAACTAGATTTTTTTGTACTGCATTTTTTTTGTACTGGATTTTTGTACTGGATTCTTTTTTGTTCCGTATTTTGTTGAACTAGATTTTTTTGTACTGGAATTTTTTTGTACTGGATTTTTGTTTTTTGTACTGTATTTTTATTTTTTTGTATTCGATTTTTTATTTTTTTGGACTGAATTTTTATTTTTGTACTGGATTTATAATTTTTTGTACTGGATTTTGATCTTTTGTACTAGATTTTTGATTTTTTTACTGGATTTCAATTTTTTTTGTACTGGATTTTGTCTTTCGTACTGGATTTTTGTTTTTATATTATTAGCATGCCACATGTCGAATTCCTATTGCTTCTTACTCTTCTTAGACAAAAATATCTTCTTACTGGATCCAACCCCTACATATAAATAGAAAGGTTCATGAGAAAACTCCTCATTTTGGAGAAAAACAAGAAAACTCATACTAACCAATAAATTTTTGAAATTTTTTTCATAATTTTTTATTAAAAGGTTAGAAATGTTATAATAAAAAAATTGAAAAAAAATATGTAGATCACGAAATTACGTATAACTAACTCAAAAAGTTTCGTATACAACTTATAAAGTTACATATGTGTAATCAGTATAAGTAGCATAAAAGTTACATATGTGTAATCAGTATGTGTAGCATACAAGTTATATATGTGTAATGACCTAAAATACATTTTTTTTCTGTTTATCTTTTTTAACATTTATTATCTAATAATAAAAGGAAATAAAAAAATGAAAAAAATTAATTGGTAATGATTGTGACTAGTTTTCTTAGAAACCCTCCCCTATATGTGTGTATATATATATATATATATATATATATATATATATATATATATATATATATGTACAAGATAAAGCACTAAAAACATTAGAAGATAAACTAAAGAAATTAAATATAAATACAATAAAAGATGAATCAAAACTTTTCGATGATTATTCTAAATTAGAAACTCAATTTGACTATACTATACAAAATACTATAAACAAATTAAGAGGAAATAATTATAGCACTTATACCCTAAGAGCAGAAACTAGACACTGGTACCATAAACCAACCCCTCCAGATTTGCAATATAAAGAAAAAAATAGGACTTTAGCCGAATATGATGGAAAATCCCTATATGAATGAAACATAGATGGTCAATCATAATTCCAGATATTAAATATATTACAAGAAATGTCTATGGCAGCTAATGCATATAAAATAATAGGAAATACAGAACCTCAAATATTTAATGGGCTTATTTCCGGATTTACCGGAACTCTTAAAGGTTGGTAGGATCATTATGTTCAAAAAGAAGAAAAACAAATGATAATCAATGCAACAAAAACTATAATAAAAGTTGAAAACAATACTCAAATTCCAACCTAAGAACAAGATATAGTTACTACATTGATATATGCCATAATAAAAAAATTTATAGGAAATCCTTCGGACAATCCAGAAAGAAATTCTTTAATATTATTAAATCTTACGTGTAGAAAAATACAAGACTTTAGATGGTGTAAAGATATATTCATATATAAGGTAATGACTAGAGACGATTGTAGGGAAGCATATTGGAAAAAAAGATTTATTGCAGGATTATCAAAATTATTTGCAGAAAAAATTAGAGAAAATATTAATTAAAAAAGATTATCATAATACTATACCATATAAAGAATTAACTTATGGACAATTTATAAATATAAATCATGAAGTGTTAACAATATATAATGATTTATAATTAAAACAAAAAATGAAAAAAGATGGAATTCATGGTAGAAACGAATTAGGCAATTTCTGCCAACAATATGGTTTTGAAGGTATTAAATTACCCGAAAAACCTAAAAGAAAAAAATAATTTTACAAAAAGAAAATCTTTTAAGAAAAATTACAATAAAAATAAAGAAATTAAAGAAAAAAAAACTAATAAATCAAAAAATAAGAAACAATATCTCTATAAAAAACGAGATATAATAATTTGTTATACATGTGGAAGGCAAGGACATACTTTAAAAAAATGTTATACTAAAAGAAAAATAAATGAATTAAATATTTCAGAAGAACTAAAAGAACAAATTAATAAGATACTAATTTATAATGATACTAGTGAAGAAAAAATTTCAGATTATGATAGTGAAGATCTAAATTATATTAATAATACTAGTAGTGAAAATGATTCTCAAGAATGTGAATGTATAGGTCCTTGTATATGTAATATAACCGATACAATAAATATGATAAATGATGAAACTAGTATATTATTGGAATTATTAGAAAAAACAGAAGATAATGAAATTAAACAAATTTATTTAAAGCAATTAAGAGAAAAACATAATACTAACCCAGTAAAAAACGAATAAACAAAAATATATAATTTAGAAAATATCTTTCAAAAATTTCATAAAAAAGAAAATCTAATAACTATACAAGAATTACAAGAAGAAATAAAAAATATAAAACAAGAAATAAATATTATAAAAACACAAGTAAAAAATTTAGAAAAAGGAAAAGGAGTTATATTCACTGAAGAATTAGGAAGAGTAGAATTAGAAAACGAAACAGATAAATATAATAATAAATAAATATTCTTAAAGAATTAAATTATCAAAAATGGTATAATAAGCTAAATATGATAGTTAATAATGAGTTTAGAGTAACGCTAACAGCCTTAATTGATAGTGGTGTAGATATGAACTGCATTCAAGAAGGGATGATACCCACTAAATATTATGAAAAAACTTCTTACAGATTATCAACCGCGAGCGGATCTAGATTAATAATAAATTATAAATTATCAAATGCTCATATATGTAAAGGAAATTATTGTTACAAAACTCAATTAATTTTTGTCAAAAATTGAACTTCTCAAATAATTTTAGGAACACTTTTTATTACACAATTATATCCATTTACTATTGATAATAAATGAATTAGTACAAAAATATTAAATAAAGAAATTATTTTTGAATTTACAGAACCAGTAACGATTAAGCAAATAAATATAATAAGCTTAAAAGAAAAACAAAAAGAATTCTTAATTAATGATATAAATAATGAAAGAATAAAGGATCAATTAAAAAATAATAATATTATTATAAAAATAAAAAATATTGAATACAAATTTAAAAACAATGTTTGTTCAGATATTCCTAATGCTTTCTGGCAAAGAAAGCAACATATAGTAAACCTACCCTATATTAAAGATTTTAATGAAAAAAATATACCTACAAAATCAAAATCTATACATATGAATCAAAAACTAGAAGAACATTATAAGAAAGAAATAAAATAATTACTAAATAAAAAATTAATAAGGCCTTCTAAATCTTCATAGTTATGTTCAACATTTTATGTTAATAACAGTGCTGAAATAGAAAGAGGATCACCTAGATTAGTAATAAATTATAAAGCATTAACAAGGTCCTAGAATGGATAAGATATACTATTCCTAACAAAAAATATTTATTAAAAAAGATATATGAAGCCAAAGTATTTTCAAAATTTGATATGAAATCTGGATTTTGGGAAATATAAATCGCTGAAAAAGATAAATATAAAACATGTTTTAATGTCCCGTTTGGTTTAAAAAATGCACCTTCTGAATTTTATAATGTTATGAACGATATAATTATTCCTATAGGAAATTTTTCAATAGTCTACATTGATGATGCGTTAATATATTCTAACTCCCTAGATCAACATTTTAAACATTAAAATATATTTAATGATATAATTCATAAAAATGGATTAGTAGTCTTCCCTACTAAAATGAATTTATTTAAAACAGAAATAAGATTTTTAGGTCATAATATTAATAAATGAACTATTATACCCATCAATAGTAGTCCAGAATTTTCAAGTAAATTCCCAGACGAAATAAAAGATATAAAACAATTACAAAGATTTTTAGGATGTTTAAATTATATACATGAATTCTTTAAAGATTTAGGAATAATATGTAAACCTTTATATAATGTAGATTGCTCTTGATCGATCACTGGAATTCTATCAACAATTCAATCTATGCGGAATCTAGATTGAATCTATATGAATCAAAGAAATACAATCATTATGATAAACTTCATGTTCTGATAATGAAATCTGATTACAAGAACATAAACTATGAACACACAGTTATTTACAATAACACAAATCTAACACAGGTTCTCTCCCTCTCTGGTTCTGTCACACACACTACAAAAACAGAAAAACCTGCAATATATATACACTTCAGTCGAACCTAGCCTAACCATCAGGTTCGCCAGAGGAACCCACATGTTCGCTGTACGAACCTTTACATCATAGAAAATTAGGTTTGCCCAACCTATACAACCCATGCCTAGATTCGTGGGCCAAACAAACCTAGCATAAACCTAAGTTAACTTATACAAATTTGAAAGCAAACTATTACAAAATGAACTAATAAACTGCCCCTTAATAGTTGTTTCAAATATTCAAAATCTTGATCTTCAGTTTTCAATCCGAGTCCCACTCGATGATTGATCTTTACAAATATTATCTTCAGCACGTATGATCACAGACTTTGGAGTCTTCGATAATCGTTCAGCTTCAATCTTTGCATCTCTTTCATCAATTTCTTTCTGCAATGCCATCAACTCAACATACAAGTAATTTACATCCTCCCAATCACATCCAGAATGAATTCCTAAAGTATAGAACATCCTTGCAATAGTCTGAAATTGCAATGCCATATCTTTATAACTCACCCCCACATCATGATAACCTTCCATAGCATAAATTTCAGCTTCATTGAGAGTATCAATATCTTGTTTTGGGCAATTCACTAACCACACAGGATCAAGTAATTTGATTACTCTCCATTTGACATCTTCTTTCAACAAAATTGTCGCACCCCGAGAAACCCCGTCCCTCTCCGGGGCGCGAGCGTCGGCAGATTGTCAGGATCGCAGTCTCCGGTCACACAACATGCGAGACCTATATGTCTGGTTATGTACGTACATCCAAGAATTTGGATAAAACAGTTTAGTAATATCAGAGTTGCGGAAGTAAAGTATAAGTTATCCAAAACAGACTTAAAATTCATGATCAGCGGAAGCATTCATAAAACGGTTTTCAAAACAAAACATAAGATTTCAGTTTGCGTAACCGTTAAAAGGTGTTTAATATTACATAACATGTCAACTAGATATATGTTCTCAACATATAATAAGACATTTAAGCAGATGCATGCGACTCCAGCCTAGCATCCTAATCCTTGTGAGCGTGTCTTAGTTACCTGAGAAAACATGCGAGTAAAAGGGTCAACACAAAGGTTGGTGAGAGCACAGGTTTATCATAAGCAGTAAACATCCAATGTTTACAGTAAGAGTTGTTATTTATGTATCATTACAATGCAGTATCGATTGATAGCTAGTCAATACAGTTATATTATATGCGGGGTCGTACCGAAGCTGACAGTTGTGCCTCCCGCCATGTCCATCACAAGACAATGGCAAAGTGTTGGTCAATATTGCACCCATTCCGACCTCAAGTCGGGTTGGCCTCCCAGGCGCGATGGGTGGGGCTTGTCAGGCCCAAATAGTACTATTCAAGATTACCACGCTAGGCGCTACGCGCTACTAACGGTCCGTGGAGTATCGCGAGGACTTTTAGTTGTGATGTGGTTCCCACATATACATATAGTGATAAAGCATGTCCATACATAAATGGAATAAGTTGTTTTCCAAAAACAGTTTATCATGCAATGTTTTCTCCCCCAAAGGTAGAAAAAGTAAAAAAGGGGCCGTGAACTCACCTGATTAGCAGTTCCGGTGTGTTTGTGTGTTCGCGTCTGCGAATGCTAGCAATCCCGCTAGTAGGCACCTATAACCATATAGGTGTGAGTATGTGTTTTGTGGTGTGTTGTATCCCATACAACTCCAAGTGTCGGTGTGCCCAACCGAGTGTTTTGCATGACAAGGATTAATCAAACTAATCATTTACATAGTCATAATCAAATGGTTTAAACCATTATAACCATTATTATGATCCCATGCAAACCGGGCATTACAACGGCTCAAAACAAGGATTTACCCGTTAACAGTTTGAGTTTGTCATTCAAAATCAATCCTAGCCATCACCTAGGCAATAATCAACAATCCTAACTATATCATTACGTTCAAAACTAAGATTTAATCATTCATAATCAAACCAGAAGGTTTAAAATGAACCATTACCTAATCTGAAGAAGTTCTGCGGATAGAAAGATGATCAGAACTTGTTTTAACGCTTCTGGATGCGATCTAAACGTCCCGGAGGCTTTGAAACAGAGATTAGATGAATTGGATGAAGATTTTTCGTGGATGGTGGTTGCTGGCGTCGAGAGGAAGGAATAAAATGAGATAAGAATGAAATTTGAGATTTTTAAGCAAGTTGGCCGACAAAATCACCCCAGGCGCATCGCCTGACGTGTCACCTCCACTTCAGGCGTACCGCGCGGACCCTTCCCGGCCTTCCAGAAGCTTTTGAACCCGCGCGCATCGCCTGGCACCATCACACGACCTGAGGCGTACCGCCTCAGGGTAATTTCACCCGTTTTACGACAGAAACTTCGTTTCGCGATTCCGACCAATCCGTAACTCCGTTTTGCGCCCCGTTTTCGCCCACGTTCATCATTTTCCGCATACTATCATCCCATATTAATTTCGGTTGTCAACTCCACGTGGATTCTAAGCACGATCAACTGTGCTCAATTCATTGCTGACGTAACTCCTCGTACGCAGTTATCACAGTATCATAATCAACGTGTAATGCACAATTCAGTAATTCCCCGAATTATTGTTTTGTATTAGTGTTGTGTTTGCCACACTTGGTTTCCAAAACCAATGTGCATTGTGTTTGCCACACTTGGTTTCCAAAACCAATGTGCAATGTACGATTCGATAATTCCACGAACTATCGTTTCGCAGTAGTTTGTGTTCAACTCATCTAATTAAACATAATTAAATGAAATACAACAAGTATGAATGTGAAATGTAAAGAATGTAAGAGTTGCAATTTACCTGAAATTGCCGGGTGTCACATCATCCCCTTGTTGAAAGAAATTTCGTCCCGAAATTTGGTTGTTGTTGGTAGTGTTTAAGAAACAAAAGTGTTTGAAAAAGAAAAATTTTCTGGTTGTCACATCATCCCCTTGTTGAAAGAAATTTCGTCCCGAAATTTATTCGTTGTTGTCGGCGTTCGACGCTGTTTGCTTGAAGAGATGGGGATATTTGCGCATCATCTGATCTTCACGCTCCCACGTGAATTCAGGTCCGCGTTTCGAGTTCCATCGGACTTTAACAATTGGAATCTTACTCTGTTTGAGTTGTTTAACCTCACGGTCCATGATTTCTACCGGCTCTTCCACGAACCGTAGTTGTTCATCCACCTGAATCTCATCCAGTGGAACTACAAGTGTTTCATCAGATAGACACTTTTTCAAGTTTGAGACGTGAAACACGTTGTGAACTCCGTCGAGTTCGGCTGGTAAGTTGAGTTGATATGCCACCGGACCAATCCTCTTCAGGATCTCGAAAGGTCCAATATACCGTGGGTTTAGTTTACCTTGCTTACCAAAACGAATGACGCCTTTCCAGGGTGAGACTTTCAAAAGGACTTTGTCTCCTACCTGAAATTCCAGAGGTTTTCGGCGTTTGTCGGCATAGCTCTTTTGACGATCACGAGCTGCTGCCATGCGGTTTCTGATTTGCACGATTTTCTCGGTGGTTTCATGCACAATTTACGGGCCAGTGAGCTGACTGTCGCCCACTTCCGCCCAACAGATGGGTGATCGGCATTTCCTGCCATAGAGTGCTTCAGAAGGCGCTACCTTGATGCTGGTGTGGTAACTGTTGTTGTAAGAAAACTCCACCAACGGTAAATGAGTTTCCCAGCTGTTACCAAAGTCTACTACGCACGCTCGTAGCATGTTTTCGAGTGTTTGTATCGTGCGTTCACTTTGGCCATCAGTTTGTGGGTGGTATGCTGTACTCATATCCAACCGCGTGCCAAGTGACCTTTGCAAGGATTTCCAGAAATTAGAAGTGAATCTGGCGTCTCGATCTGAAATGATGGAGATGGGCACTCCATGTCGCGAGACCACTTCCTTGACATAGATTCTGGCTAGTTTTTCCATCTTGTCATTTTCCTTGATCGCGAGGAAATGTGCTGATTTAGTCAGTCGATCAACAATTACCCAGATAGTGTCACATCCACTAGGAGTACGGGGTAATTTGGTGATGAAATCCATGGATATTTGTTCCCATTTCCACATGGGGATCTCAGGTTGTGTGAGTAATCCAGATGGTTTCTGGTACTCAATCTTGACTTTGGCACAAGTCAAGCATTTGCCTACGTAGGTAGCGATGTCTGCTTTCATATGTGGCCACCAATACAAGACCTTTAAGTCATGATACATCTTATCAGATCCAGGGTGAATGGAATACCGAGATTTGTGAGACTCATCCATCACAAGGTCTCTTAAGTTCCTATGACGCGGAACCCAGACGCGTTCCATGAAATAGTGTAAGCCATCGGCTTTTTCCGTAAGTTGTTGCTCCATTCCCCTTAGTGATTCAGCTGTTAAGTTTTCAGGTCTAAGTGCCTCCACTTGGGCATTACGTATCTGTTCAGGAAGATTGGGATGGATGGTGAGTTGTAAAGCTCGTACCCTCTTGGGTTTCGATGTGTTTTTCCGACTTAGGGCATCGGCCACCACATTGGCTTTCCCCAGGTGATACTTGATAGCGCACTCATAGTCATTTAGGAGTTCGAGCCAGCGACGTTGCCGCATGTTCAGTTCCTTCTGCTCGAATATGTGTTGGAGACTCTTGTGATCAGTGTATATCGTACACTTTGTACCGTACAGGTAATGTCTCCAGATCTTGAGTGCAAATACCACAGCTCCAAGTTCCAAGTCGTGGGTGGTGTAGTTCTTCTCGTGGACTTTCAGTTGTCGAGAAGCATATGCGATCACCTTCTCTCGCTGCATCAGCACACAGCCGAGTCCTTGTATCGAGGCATCGCAATATACTACAAAGTCATCCGTTCCATCGGGAAGGGATAGGATAGGTGCACTACAGAGCTTTTGCTTGAGAAGTTGGAATGCAGCTTCTTGTTTGTCAGACCAGAGATACTTCTTGTCCTTATGGGTTAAGGCTGTAAGGGGTTGAGCTATCTTTGAAAATCCTTCAATAAATCGTCGATAATAGCCGGCCAATCCTAGGAATTGTCGCACCTCAGTTGGGGTCTTTGGTGCTTCCCAGTTCTTGATCCCCTCTATCTTAGATTTATCCACATGAATCCCTTGTTCATTAACAACATGTCCCAAGAATTGGACTTCTCGAACCCAGAAGTCGCACTTTGAGAGTTTAGCGTACAGCTTCTCTTTCCGTAGCAGTTCAAGAGCCAATTGAAGATGCTCTTTGTGTTCCTCCCGGGTTTTTGAGTAAATAAGGATATCATCAATAAAGACAATAATGAACTTGTCGAGGTATGGTTTGCACACTCTATTCATGAGATCCATGAATACTGCAGGTGCGTTTGTCAGCCCAAACGGCATAACCAGAAACTCATAATGGCCATACCGAGTGCGAAAAGCAGTCTTGGGTATATCTTCCTCCTGAACCCTCAACTGATGGTATCCAGATCGCAGATCGATCTTAGAATAATAACTCGATCCTTGTAGTTGATCGAACAAATCATCAATGCGAGGTAAGGGATAACGGTTCTTGATAGTTACTTTGTTTAGCTCACGGTAGTCAATACACATGCGAAACGTGCCATCCTTCTTCTTCACGAATAGGACCGGAGCTCCCCAGGGTGAGAAGCTTGGTCTAATAAAACCTTTGTCCAACAGCTCTTGCAGTTGATTGGACAGTTCCTGCATCTCTAAAGGTGCAAGTCGATATGGTGCTCGTGTAATAGGCGCTGCTCCCGGCACAAGATCTATGCGGAACTCCACTTGTCGAGGTGGTGGTAGTCCTGGTAGATCCTCAGGGAATACATCGGAATAGTTGCATACGACTGGAATATTTTCGATTCTCTTCTCCTCTTCAGTCTTGTCAGTGATAAGTGCCAGAATGGCTGTGTATCCCTTTCGTAAGCATTTGTGAGCTTTCATGCACGAGATGATGTTTAGAGGAATGTCACTCCTTTCACCCTTGATATTTAGAGTTTCTCCACCAGGGAGAGGTTTTCAGACAACCAATCCATGCCCACTACGACATCAAAACTGCCTAGTGTAACCAGCATATGGTCAATTTTAAATTTATGGCCTGCTAGCTCTAATGTGCATTCTTTCAGAACATGCTTAGTCACAATCAATTTACCATCAGCTAGCTCTACTGTGTATTCAATATCTAAGGGTGTCGGGGTAATGGCAAGTATCTCACTACAATCCTTAGATATAAAACTTTTCTCAGCCCCAGTATCAAACAACACAGATGCATAATTATCGTTTAAGAGATACGTACCAGTTGCAAGGTTGGGATCTTTTCTGGCCTCTTTTGCCCCGATCACGAAGGCTCGTCCCTTCGGACCGTTGTTGTTCCCGTTATTGTTGTTATTTTTCAGTTGTGGGCAGTCCCTCTTGAAGTGCCCTGGTTTCCCACATTCGAAGCAGCCCTTCGGTGCTTCAAATTGTTGTTGCTGTTGTGGCTGTGGGGTCTTTACAAGTAGTTCACCCCTGCAGTCTTTGGCAAGGTGTCCACTTTTGCCACACCGTTGACATCGGATAGAGCCACACTGCCCCAAAACATGGTGTAAGTTGCATTTGTTGCACTTGGGGTGTTTTCCTGCATAGGTTCCGGGGTTTTGGTTGGTTGGGATGGGTGGTGCGTATGCCTGAGACGAACCAAACTTACGTTGTTGTGGTGGTGGTTGGAGAGTAGAAGTCTTGCTCAGAGTGTCATCCCATTTGCGTTTACCCTTGTCATTGGTTGTGGTTACAGCACCACGAGGTGGTAAGAGTCCCTGTGCAACTGCCGAGTCAGTGAGCTTTTGGGTTAATCGCACGGCTTGTTGCATGGTAATGGGGTCAGCAGATAGTACCATTCCTTGGATTTGAGGTGGCAATCCATCAATATACTTCTCTATATGCTTGAAGGGTGGGGTTGCCATTTTCGGACACAGGTGTGCCAGCTCATACGATCGAGCTGTGTAAGCCTCGACCTCGGAACCAATCATCTTATGGTTCCAGAATTCCGTTTCCAGTTTCTGCACTTCACCGCGAGGACAGTATTCGCGGTTCAGCATCCTCCTAAAGTCAGCCCAAGGTAGGGCGTTGGCTGCATCAAGCCCTAGGTTTTGCACATTAGTATTCCACCATGTGAGGGCAGCTCCCTCAAATGTCCCTGCAGCGAATTTAACCCTGTCATCATTCCTGCAGTTACTCATGGCAAAGGCTGATTCCGCCTTTTCGATCCAACGCAATAACCCAACGGCTCCCTCAGTGCCGCTGAATGAGTGAGGTTTGCAGTCCAGAAACAACTTGAACGTGCAGAGAGGAGGGTTAGGATTTGCTCCTGAAATACGCAAAGAGTAGAGTTGGGTTAGGTATCGGATAATCGTGTCGAATTGGAAACGAGTGACTGTGATGCAAGATGAATATGAATCGATTCATCACCTTGGTTCAGTGGATTTTGATTACGGGCAGCTTCCCGTGCAGCAAGTACCTCCTCAACTCGCTCGTTAATGAGTGCGTTCAGCTCAGCTTGCGTCAGGTTGATGTTTCCACGTCCACCTGCATTCCTGCGTCCTCCACGTCTTCCAGCCATGATCTTCATAGCAAGAATAAGTGTTAGTGTTTGTCCAATGACTAATGTAGTATGTGCGATAGGTACTGTTAAAAACATGTAGAGCTATCGACTCTCCCCGTCATGGTAGTCACATGCGATGATGAACGTAATGCATACAAGATGTGATATGTGTGCAAGTATCACAATACTAGGCACTAAGTGTAGTGTGGAGACTAGTGGTTATAGACTAAGTTCACTAAATGCAAACCTAATTCGCAATAACCGGAGGCTCTGATACCAATCTGTCGCACCCCGAGAAACCCCGTCCCTCTCCGGGGCGCGAGCGTCGGCAGATTGTCAGGATCGCAGTCTCCGGTCACACAACATGCGAGACCTATATGTCTGGTTATGTACGTACATCCAAGAATTTGGATAAAACAGTTTAGTAATATCAGAGTTGCGGAAGTAAAGTATAAGTTATCCAAAACAGACTTAAAATTCATGATCAGCGGAAGCATTCATAAAACGGTTTTCAAAACAAAACATAAGATTTCAGTTTGCGTAACCGTTAAAAGGTGTTTAATATTACATAACATGTCAACTAGATATATGTTCTCAACATATAATAAGACATTTAAGCAGATGCATGCGACTCCAGCCTAGCATCCTAATCCTTGTGAGCGTGTCTTAGTTACCTGAGAAAACATGCGAGTAAAAGGGTCAACACAAAGGTTGGTGAGAGCACAGGTTTATCATAAGCAGTAAACATCCAATGTTTATAGTAAGAGTTGTTATTTATGTATCATTACAATGCAGTATCGATTGATAGCTAGTCAATACAGTTATATTATATGCGGGGTCGTACCGAAGCTGACAGTTGTGCCTCCCGCCATGTCCATCACAAGACAATGGCAAAGTGTTGGTCAATATTGCACCCATTCCGACCTCAAGTCGGGTTGGCCTCCCAGGCGCGATGGGTGGGGCTTGTCAGGCCCAAATAGTACTATTCAAGATTACCACGCTAGGCGCTATGCGCTACTAACGGTCCGTGGAGTATCGCGAGGACTTTTAGTTGTGATGTGGTTCCCACATATACATATAGTGATAAAGCATGTCCATACATAAATGGAATAAGTTGTTTTCCAAAAACAGTTTATCATACAATGTTTTCTCCCCCAAAGGTAGAAAAAGTAAAAAAGGGGCCGTGAACTCACCTGATTAGCAGTTCCGGTGTGTTTGTGTGTTCGCGTCTGCGAATGCTAGCAATCCCGCTAGTAGGCACCTATAACCATATAGGTGTGAGTATGTGTTTTGTGGTGTGTTGTATCCCATACAACTCCAAGTGTCGGTGTGCCCAACCGAGTGTTTTGCATGACAAGGATTAATCAAACTAATCATTTACATAGTCATAATCAAATGGTTTAAACCATTATAACCATTATTATGATCCCATGCAAACCGGGCATTACAACGGCTCAAAACAAGGATTTACCCGTTAACAGTTTGAGTTTGTCATTCAAAATCAATCCTAGCCATCACCTAGGCAATAATCAACAATCCTAACTATATCATTACGTTCAAAACTAAGATTTAATCATTCATAATCAAACCAGAAGGTTTAAAATGAACCATTACCTAATCTGAAGAAGTTCTGCGGATAGAAAGATGATCAGAACTTGTTTTAACGCTTCTGGATGCGATCTAAACGTCCCGGAGGCTTTGAAACAGAGATTAGATGAATTGGATGAAGATTTTTCGTGGATGGTGGTTGCTGGCGTCGAGAGGAAGGAATAAAATGAGATAAGAATGAAATTTGAGATTTTTAAGCAAGTTGGCCGACAAAATCACCCCAGGCGCATCGCCTGACGTGTCACCTCCACTTCAGGCGTACCGCGCGGACCCTTCCCGGCCTTCCAGAAGCTTTTGAACCCGCGCGCATCGCCTGGCACCATCACACGACCTGAGGCGTACCGCCTCAGGGTAATTTCACCCGTTTTACGACAGAAACTTCGTTTCGCGATTCCGACCAATCCGTAACTCCGTTTTGCGCCCCGTTTTCGCCCACGTTCATCATTTTCCGCATACTATCATCCCATATTAATTTCGGTTGTCAACTCCACGTGGATTCTAAGCACGATCAACTGTGCTCAATTCATTGCTGACGTAACTCCTCGTACGCAGTTATCACAGTATCCTAATCAACGTGTAATGCACAATTCAGTAATTCCCCGAATTATTGTTTTGTATTAGTGTTGTGTTTGCCACAGTTGGTTTCCAAAACCAATGTGCATTGTGTTTGCCACACTTGGTTTCCAAAACCAATGTGCAATGTACGATTCGATAATTCCACGAACTATCGTTTCGCAGTAGTTTGTGTTCAACTCATCTAATTAAACATAATTAAATGAAATACAACAAGTATGAATGTGAAATGTAAAGAATGTAAGAGTTGCAATTTACCTGAAATTGCCGGGTGTCACAAAAATGATAGCTTCCAAATATCTTTCATCACAGAACCAAAACCTGAAATAAGAATCCCAATTTTGTTTTATCTTCCTCAATATTGGTCTTGAATAAACTATTGGATTACGATAGACATAGGAATTATGCTTTAGCACTGAAAATTGAGGAACCAACCAATTCCACCCTTTCTTTGCTTCCTTTTTAATAAAGTTTCAAATCTTTCATTATGCTAAGTTTGAATTGGCTTGATCATCCTTAATCTTGACAACTGCATGCATTCAAATAATGGTAAAGACATAAGATCATATGCTTTTCCAAAATACTCATATCCATCAGTTCTCTTCACCACATAACACCCTCTATTCTTCAATAATCCAGGAATGTTATGAAAATATCCATAACAGATGCCTTCTATGCATTATGGATTTAGATCCAATCTTGAACCTTGAAAATTGTCTTGAATGATTTTCTTGAACAGATTCATCATATCTTTAAACATCTGTCTAAAAATCATCAAATGATCAATAATATACTTGTGTTCTTCTTGATTTTCTCTCCAAACGTCCATTTGTGTCTTAATCTTCGATGTATCACATGATGTACTTTGAAATTTTTATGAGCTTCAATATCAAAAATTTTCTTCAAACTCTGCAAATTGTACAAATTTTCATCAAAAGATCCATCATGTTCAAGCTCAAATGAACTATCTGCTTCTCCCATAATCGTTCTGCCCGCACGGAATCTCCATAGCCAATTTTCCGGCCAAAATGTGAACTTCCATGGGAATAAAAAAATGGATTGACTTCCTTTTGTTCCAGAACCACTTGCATTTTGTAATTCATTTACATTTATTCCAAACAGGTTAGCAAGATCTTCTTTTGTGTATCCATCTTCAATCTCTCCTTCTTTTAATTCTTTAACATGATTGAATCCACCTATCATCCTTTGTAACTTTCCTTCTCTAGGTTGTTTGAATAATTCTGAAAATGTTGGTAAAGAATGTTCAATAACTGACATTGGATACTCAAACTCTGTAAGATCTTCAATCTCCACATCCTCACAATCTTTTGGTTTATCAGGATTAACAAAAGAAATTGGATTCGCATCAAAAGAAATTCATGATGATCTAGAAACAACTATAGCTCCAGTAATTGAGTTCAATCCACTTGAACCACCAAATCCAGCTACACCACCATCATCATCTCTATCATCATCATTAAAGGCACCAAGACCTGGATGTTCATCAAAATTAGAATCCTCATAATCAACTTTTTCTTCCTCATCTTCATCTTCTATATTGACATAAACAAGATTAACATCAGCTCCTTCAGAAACATGAATTCTCATTATCAGCAACTTGTGTTTCAGTGTAATCAACATTAGAAGCTTTATCTTGAATCTCAGTTATTCTTTGCTGCAACATCTACTTCTCTTTCTTCAAATCAATTATCTTGTCATTTTGTTCTTTGGCTAATCTCTCCAATGACACAATTTGATCATTCATTGTCTTCTTATCTTGTAGATCCTCCTCTCTCCACTTCTATAATTGAATGATATGATTTTTCATCATTTCAGTATCACTTTGAACCGAAGAAGATTGCTTCTCATGATCATCTTTCTCTTTTTGCTTCTTGTATCTATCAAATTCTTGAGACAAGATAGAAATCCTTCTCCTTAACTCCGAATCATCATAATCCAAAGAAAAATTCAAATCCAGATCATCTAAACCTTCAAACATTGCATCAAATCTTGAAGTAGAAGCTTCTTGGAATGAAGTGGTAATAGTAGTAGCATCAACAAAAGAAGCCATAAATGATGCAACATTTACATGAACAAAATCAGCAGAACTTGGCATAGAAGCTTCAGTATATACAGGAGATTATGATATAGATACAACAACATCTGGAAAACATACAACAATAGAAACATGTACTGTAGAAACAGATACAAATGCAGGTGCAGAATATGTAATCACAGGAGAAGAAACTATAATTCTTGGAGTCCTTGATTTCTTCCTTTTAGGCACATTCGCCATTCTCTTCTTTTTCTTTGGTCGGGATGTTTCTGGTTCATCCATAGTGAAATTAGGATCATTCTTTCTTCTCTTTCTTCCCTGTTTTGCTGTTGTTGCACAGGATTCCTCTTCATCCTTCTAACCATTCTGTTTCCCACTTGAACATCTTCCATCTCAGATTCAGTAGATTCTTCTTCATTTCAGCATCAACATTCTCAGTCTCAACATTTGGAGATGATGCAGTAGCAGCAGCTTGTTCAGAAACATGTGGTTCCTCAGGATAAATAACTTGAAGAGGAACAAATGTAGATTGAGTTACATTTGGAGTTTCTTGTTGTTGTTGATGAGATTGAGATGATTATGCTTGAGCTTGTCTAACTTGTGGATCTTGTGGAGGAGGTGGTGTGGTTGATCATCATCTATCTGTTCATTTTCAAAATTTGAATCATCATGTATCCATGCATCATCAAGTGGAGCAACATAATTGACTCTCGCACAATGACAAACCAAATCCTTGGTAAGAACCACATCACTACTCTTGTGATAAATCTTTACTTGACCCAAACTTGAATCGGTCATATGCTTCAACTTCAGAATATCAGACACAGCTCTTGCTAGATTCTGCTATGGAAACTTCTCATTAATAAACATCTGTACAAACCTTGGATACATCAAGAATTTGTCTTTAGCCTTAGTGATGTTGTCAGATAGATATCTGAAAATAATTGAACTGTTTGTTCAGAATCAAAGCAACCATAGTTGATCTCATCAAATCCCTCAGCTCATCAAAAGTGCATTTCCTCATACCAATGCAATGTAGAAGTACATGTGCAAGAAACTTGTATTGTAGAGGCAGCTTCCCCTTCTTGATTGAATACTCACTGTAGACACCAAAATATTTAATCCTCATAAAGCCTCCATTGATACACCTTTCAAGAATGAATTTCATTCCTTCAGGTTCTCCGCGAAACTGCAACACACTTCTCACATCAGCTTCACTTATTCTGACCTGACTCAAAACACTTTCCTCAATCACAAATACATCATCCACAGTAATCAGCCTTGCATATTCCCAAAAGCTCTGAATATGAGATCTATAAATGTGACAGGAACTGGATATAGCATAGTAAATCCTTGATCTACTCTGAAACTCAATCATCGGTTCTAAATCCTTGCCATTCTTGGTTGTGGGATCCAGATAGGCACATAGATTGTGTTTATCACCAAATGCTAGATTTGCCATATCTATAATAAAAACAAACAACAATCAGAAACAAAATTTAATTCAAAAATAAAAAAACAATTCTAAGTCTAAGTCCAGCAAACCCCCTGTGCCGAACCTTTGTTTCTAGACGAACCTAAGACCCAGACAAACCTGTTAAATGTTCACGAAGCTCACAAATGAACGAACCTATTGATCAAATACGAACCTTATGGTCAGCCAAACCTTTCACTATCAAAGGTTCGGTCATTGACTTTGAAAAGGTTCGACCTGAACCTTTTGAATTCAACGAACCTGTTCAATCGAATGAACCTATTTGAATTCCAGATCAAAATTTAAATCTACGAATTAGACCAAAATAGTCATATCCATAGGTTCGCCATTAGTCGATTACCAACTTTAGTAAAGACAGTTTTCATTAAAATTTGATTTAAACAGGTTTATTCAACAGAAGTTAGGTTCGATTATCTGGACTTAAAACTCAGATTTCTACAAATCTAGCCTGTGAAAATTCAATCTATTTACCTTTTTAGAATCACAACACAATTACAAATCTAATGATATAAGGCAATCTCACTGATAATAACAAAATAAAAAAAATCAAGATCCACCTAATAAGGTTCGTTTCTGAGAGATAATAATGAAAGTGACGAAGCTGTTCCACGAACCTTTGACTTTATACATTGTAAAGCCTCAAACGAACATGTGAAACAAACCTTGTTTGACGAACCTTCCAACAAACCTCTAATCAAACCTGTTAAACAAACCTCTCACCAAACCTATCAAACGAACCTTCCAATAAACCTGATGAATGAACCTATCAACAAACCTTCCATAGATTCGACTAAACACACATTTTCACTAATCTTTTACCATTTT